>CM067369.1:221431285-221928229 GCA_034401795.1 Chaetoderma sp. LZ-2023a
AAAATGAATGAGCACTCTCCATAAAATGAGCACTCTATCCATAAAATGAGCACTCAATCCATAAAATGAGCACTCCATCCATAAAATGAGCACTCAATCCATAAAATGAGTACTCCATCCATAAAATGAGTATTACATCCATAAAATGAGCACTCCATCCATAAAATGAGCACGCCATCCATAAAATGAGCACTCCATCCATAAAATGAGCACTCAATCCATAAAATGAGTACTCCATCCATAAAATGAGTATTACATCCATAAAATGCGCACTCCATCCATAAAATGAGCACTCCATCCATAAAATGAGCACGCCATCCATAAAATGAGCACGCCATCCATAAAATGAGCACTCCATCCATAAAATGAGTACTCCATCCATAAAATGAGTATTACATCCAAAAGATGCACACTCCATCCATAAAATGAGCACTCCATCCATAAAATGAGCACTCCATCCATAAAATGAGCACTCTATCCATAAAATGAGCACTTTATCCATAAAATGAGCACTCTATCCATAAAATGACCACTCCATAAAATGAGCACTCTATCCATAAAATAAGTACTCCATCAATAAAATGAGCACTCCATCAATAAAATAAGCACTCCATAACATGAGCACTCCATCCATAAAATGAGCACTCCATCCATAAACTGAGCGCTCCCTCCATAAAATGAGCACTCCATCAATAAAATAAGCACTCCATAACATGAGCACTCCATCCATAAAATGAGCACTCCATCCATAAAATGAGCGCTCCATCTATAAAATGAGTGCTCCATCCATAAAATGAGTGCTCAATTCATAAAAGAGTACTCCATCCATAAAATGAATATTACATCCATAAAATGCGCACTCCATCGATAAAATGAGCACTCCATCCATAAAATGAGCACTCTATCCATAAAATGAGCACTCTATCCATAAAATGAGCACTCAATCCATAAAATGAGTACTCTATCCATAAAATGAGCACTCTATCCATAAAATAAGTACTCCATCAATAAAATAAGCACTCCATAACATGAGCACTCCATCCATAAAATGAGCACTCCATCCATAACATGAGCACTCCATCCATAAAATGAGCACTCCCTCCATAAACTGAGCGCTCAATCCATAAAATGAGCACTCCATCCAAAAAATGAGCACGCCATCCATAAAATGAGCACTCCATCCATAACATGAGCACGCCATCCATAAAATGAGCACTCCATCAATAAAATGTGCACTCCATAAAATGAGCACTCTATCCATAAAATAAGTACTCCATCAATAAAATGAGCACTCCATCAATAAAATGAGCACTCTTCCATAAAATAAGTACTCCATCCATAAAATGAGCACGCCATCCGTAAAATGAGCACTCCATCCATAAAATGAGCACTCCATCCATAAAATGAGCACTCTATCCATAAAATGAGCACTCTATCCATAAAATGAGCACTTTATCCATAAAATGAGCACTCCATCCATAAAATGAGCACTCCATAAAATGAGCACTCCATCCATAAAATGAGCACTCCATCCATAAAATGAGCACTCCATAAAATGAGCACTCCATCAATAAAATAAGCACTCCATAACATGAGCACTCCATCCATAAAATGAGCACTCCATCGATAAAATGAGCACTCCATCCATAAAATGAGCACTCCATCCATAAAATGAGTGCTCCATCCATAAAATGAGCACTCCATCCATAACATGAGCACGCCATCCATAAAATGAGCACTCCATCAATAAAATGAGCACTCCATAAAATGAGCACTCTATCCATAAAATAAGTACTCCATCAATAAAATGAGCACTCCATCAATAAAATGAGCACTCTATCCATAAAATGAGCACTCCATCCATAAAATGAGCACTCCATCCATAAAATAAGCACTCCATCCATAAAATGAGTGCTCCATCCATAAAATGAGCGCTCACTCCATAAAATGAACACTCCATCCATAAAATGAGCACTCCATCCATAAAATGAGTGCTCCATCCATAAAATGAGCGCTCACTCCATAAAATGAACACTCCATCCATAAAATGAGCACTCCATCGATAAAATGAGCACTCCATCCATAAAATGAGCACTCCATCCATAAAATGAGTGCTCATCCATAAAATGAGCACTCCATCCATAACATGAGCACGCCATCCATAAAATGAGCACTCCATCAATAAAATGAGCACTCCATAAAATGAGCACTCTATCCATAAAATAAGTACTCCATCAATAAAATGAGCACTCCATCAATAAAATGAGCACTCTATCCATAAAATGAGCACTCCATCCATAAAATGAGCACTCCATCCATAAAATAAGCACTCCATCCATAAAATGAGTGCTCCATCCATAAAATGAGCGCTCACTCCATAATAAACGAAATCTAGGATTTCTTTTTTCACGAGAGAGTTGATACTTACCTCCCTAATACTTTTGATATTGCTAAATATCGGCTTTCACTCAATAAAACACTCAGATTAAAAACAGTTAGGTGCCCCTACTGGGCAGGGAGTCAGAGGTAGTCCGGCGGATGCTCGCCCCACCACCGCGCATGCGCCGACTACTACTTCCTCTGGCTCATTTATTGGCTAACACATGCAACTACCAAGAGCCTGAAGACCGAGCCTCTGTGGGGCGGAGAGGCCGGGTCAGTATCTAGGGAGGTAAGTATCAACTCTCTCGTGAAAAAAGAAATCCTAGATTTCGTTTATTTCACATCAAGAGTATACTTACCTCCCTAATACTTTTGATATTGCCAGAATTCGAAAGTGAATCTGGCGGGAGGGAGGCGAGGTCAAAAGACCAGCTCTTCCCTATACGCTTTCAAGCGTTTAAGGCACTTATGACGTCTGAAACTGTGTGAAACACAGTCAGGATTTGATAAACCATCGGATAACACAACCGATGCCTGAGAGATGACCGATTTGTCATATGCGCTCCCCCCCTCCCTTGGGAGGAAGATAAAATGACCTCAATGTCCTACACGCTCTCTTCGTACTAGTGCTAAGTACTATAGGACAGAGACGAAAAGGCTCCATTTTCGTATACTCTCACTAAAGAACCACAACCCACATAAACCATCACCATATTAATAACACTGGGTAACGTGACAATACAAAACAATGAACAACACATGAACAAGACTGACCTTGTTGTACTAGGAAGCTGTCATCATGAATCCAGTAGAGAAGGATGATACAGTCCCGACCAGTGGTTGTCACCGTCGCTGAATGGCGAAGTATATAAGCAATGCAGAGGCACTCTTCACAAACATAAAGCGGTTATTGTTTCAAAATCGACAAGGCGAGAGGGTTAGAGGTGTCACGGAGGTAATGGTCTGTAAAACTTGACTCACAGTGCCACTGAGCCACTGACATAATATCATCCACAGGAACCCCACTAAACAGGGCAGTGGATGCCACGACACCGCGGACACTGTGAGCCTTGGCCACGTCAACCTGTCGCCCGGTGGCGGATTTGTGACAAAATTGAATACATTCCACAATCCACCTAGAAATGGTGTCCTTAGACGCCCTACCATGGGGTTCAATATATGACAACCATAACGCTGACTGGTCGGTACGCCACTCCGAAGTACGCTGTTTGTACCGAAGCAGCGCCCGTACGGGGCACCATACTTTAGAATTAGGATCATATCTAGTCAAAGATGGCAAAAAAATAGGTTGACCTGGATATTTCAATGACTGATTTTTAGACAAGAAATTAATCCTAGGTAGAAGCTTAAGGCCTTCCCCTGTAACCACAAAACGGTCAACCTCGGCTGATAAGGCGTGAATTTCACTCCTACGCCTCGCCGAGGCCGCAGCAATTAAAAATACAGTTTTAAGAGTTAACATTTTCATAGAAATGGAACTAAGTGGTTCAAAAGGCTTATCACCTAGTACCTGGAGCACCAGTGATAAACTCCAAGACGGAATCAGTGGAGGATTCCTTGGTCTTAGATTGCCCATGCCTTTAATTAATACATTTAATGTACTTACTTCATCACTCCCCCTATTAGCCAAGCAAGGAATAACAGTCATTAAAGCTGACTTATAACCAGCAATAGAGTTAGGCTTGAGGCTATAGGCATCATATAGGTGACAGAGGAAATCAGCCACTACCTGAATAGATGATTCCATTGGATCAATACATCTTTTTGAGCACCACTCTGCAAATCTGTTGATTTTATAATTATATGCTCTGGAGGTTGACCCCCTCCTGGCTTTGGCCATAAACATGGCCGCTTGCTCAGAAAAGCCCTCCTTAATTCTAGATTCCTTGACAACATCCACGCAGTCAATCGGAACATTGACGGATTGTCGTGAAGGGCCTTGCCCTGGAAGATAAGGTTGTCCATCAGAGGCAGCGGAACCGGATTGCAGACCAGAAGGTCCAGCAGATCCGTATACCACGATCGGCTTGGCCAATCCGGGGCGATCAGAAGCACTTGGCACTCCTGCTGCCTGATTTTCTGAAGCACCTTTGGAATCAGGATTGCTGGGGGGAATGCGTATGCATACATTCCCTCCCAGCTGATAGCTAACGCATCTGTTGCGAAAGCGCTTGGGTCTGGAATCGGAGAGACGTACGTCGTCATCTTCGCATTCTTCTTCATTGCGAACAAATCTATGTTGGGTTTCCCCCAATGGTCGAACAGACGATCCGCCACACATTGATTTAGTTGCCATTCCGTGGGTAAAACACTCATCCTTCGGCTCAATGAGTCTGCTAGCAGATTTAACCTCCCCGGAATATGAACTGCTTTCAAGGTGATCCCATGATCCAGGCACCAACAAAGCAGTTTCCATGTCATCATACAGAGACTGGGCGACTTCGTTCCGCCCTGGCGGTTTATGTAAGTCACTACTGTCGAGTTGTCTGAACGAATGAGAACAATCTTGCCCTGAACATTCTTTAAGAAATGTTCCAGGCCCAGGACTACTGCTCTTAGCTCTAGTAGATTGATATGTTCCTTGGACTGATCCAGATCCCAAAGCCCTGATACTGTGGACTCTTCCAGACAAGCTCCCCACCCCTCCATCGATGCATCTGTATACACAGTCACCTGAGGGTGGGGAGGGGTTAGCAAAACCCCCGGCAAGAGATTCTCTGTATTCAACCACCATTGCAGGTGGTGAATCAGAGGCGCCAACACCGACACGTTCGAGTCCAGCGAACCTGAACTCTGGGTCCACTGTGTCATGAGAAACAACTGGATCGGGCGCCTGCGCAAGGCGGCCTGCGGAATGACTGGTTCCAAAGAAACCATCAAGCCCAGCATTCTCAAGTAAACCCGTGCCAGGACATGACGACTGTCGCACACCGACTGAATTACCGAGATGAGTACTTGAACCCTCTCCTGAGTGGGGTACACATACCCCGTCTCCAGATCGAAGAACATGCCCAGGTAAACAAACTTCTGGGATGGAGTTAGCTCTGATTTCGGGAAATTGATCACCCAGCCCAAGTCCGAGAGAGTTTTCAAAACAATCTCCAGATTGGCTGACAACGATTCCCGGGTGTGTGCTTTCAACAGCCAGTCGTCTATGTACGTGTGGACTGCTATGCTTCTCCTGCGGAGGTATGCAGTGATCGCGAGAACCACACGGGTGAAGACCCGAGGAGCCGTGGAAATTCCGAAGGGTAACACCCTGAATTCCCACCGCCGGCCCTGAAATGCAAATCTCAGGAAGCGACGGAAACTCCTTTCTATGGGAATGTGGAAATAAGCATCCTTCAAATCTATCGACGCTGTCCACATTCCTCGCTCTAACCCCGCCAACACCGAGCGCACAGTCTCCATCTTGAAACTGGGCGTCTCGATGAACTTGTTCAACGGCTTGAGGTTGAGAATCGGCCTCCACCCTCCGGTGTTTTTTGTTACCAAGAACAGGGTTGAATAGAAGCCCGGGCACCTCTGTGCCGGCTGAATGGCTTCTTTTAGTATGAGGGAATTTATTTCCTCCTCTATACACAACCTCTGATCCGGATCCCGTGGAATGGGAGTCCAGATCGGCGCGAGAGACAGTCGCGATGGCGGGCCTGTCACCCAGTCGGGACGATACCCGACCGAAAGCCATCGCAAGACTAAACGGTCCTGAGTCAACCGCTTCCACTCTGGCAAGTGGGCGGCCAAACGGCCGCCCACCGGTCCACCTAGGGATAGAGGTGGACATAAGGAGGGCCAGAGTGGCACTGTTCTCTCGGCCTGAAACACCGGAGTGGTTCCCACCGCGGTAACCAGGCCATCAGGCCCGATTACCGCGACCAGATCCCCGCGCGCCCCGCCCAGCGCCGCGCGCACCACGGTGCGCGGGCGGCTGTCTGGCTGGGTGCGGCTGGGGAGCCTGCGCCCCCCTCACTGCTGGCCGAATCGCCCGTGGCCTAGGCCTACGTTGCGACGGTGGCTGGCCTCTGACCTGGCCAGCACCACCTCGAGCCTGCAGAGGACGATACGCAGGGGGTGCCGCGCGAACACGCTCCCGCCGGAGCACCTCAAATTGTTCCCGCAGCGCCCTCTGGTTATTAACCAGAGTGACCGTCTCCTGGAGGTGCCTGCATCCCTCACCTCCAAAGAGACCAGGACCTGTCATAGGCGTCCGCAGCAGCCTATTATACAGGTCCTGGGACGGGCACAGATTGTCAAGCGCAAACGTGCGCCTCGCCCGGACACTTCTGGTTACCGCCAGCGTCAAACAGTCCAAAGCCAGGTTGATACCATCCTGGATGGCTCTCTGGACTGTTACCGGGCTTGGTTGGCGTGATGCGGAAGCCGCTACCACCCCCTGTAGCAGCTGGGAGACGTGGGACAGAGCGGCAATCGACGCCCTCCCACTCTCCTCCGCATCCCGCAGCGCGGCATTCGCCGAACGCAACGCGTTCGAGCACAAGACTCCCGTGTCAGAACGGGAGCCCGGCCGCGCATCTTCGCCCAAAGCCGCGCGATCATCAACGCTTGGCTTCGGCACCACACCGTACCGCTGGTAATCCAGGGGCACGATGCGGCACCGCTTCGCCACCTCGCGAGGGGCCTTCGCGAGACGTCCATTCACCGTAATGGACGCCTCTGCCGCTTCGAACATGTCCACGACATGCTCAGCCAGCGGCAGAGATGGCATAGCGGTAGCCGCCGGCCTACCAGCTAACCACGGCCTATGGTCACGCTGGCTAGCCGGCAGCTCCACGGGTAGATCGGGCCGAACACTTACCAGCCACTGGCAAGCGTCCGACCAATCCTCCTCCGTGGCTAACTGCGAGCGCTCTACTAGACGAGGGCCTTCGTCTTCCTCCAGAGCACTCGCAGTTGACGTCGACGGCGGGTAAGCTGATACCCCTGGCAAGCCTGGAAAAGCATGCGGGCCCGAGAGAGCAGGCATGCTAAATTCCGCGGCTTGACCAGGAGCAGGCGCCGTGGCAGAGCGTGGGGTAAACACCGCTCTACCACGGGTCTGACCAGCACCAGCAATACCATCGGCAAGCCGAGGTATGCGGTATCCGTGGTCAACAGCACCGCCCGGGGACACCCTCTGGACCGTGAAATCTACTCCTGCGTGAGTAGAACCATGGAACACGTCGCCTGCATTCCCCGCGAGGGGTGCACAGACGTCGTATTCCATGGCCACGTCCTCAGAAGGCGACCCCAGCAGGAGATCCTCTTCTTCCTGGCCAGAAAGATTAGACTCCGGGTCAGCAAAGAGAGCTAACCCGGACTGGCCAGGAAAGGTGCCATAGGAGGCTTTGACACCTTCGGCGCGCGGATACCCGGGGTCTGATGAGCAGACCGCGGGTCCCAGCAACAACCGTTGTCCACGGCCCCTCGGCGCGGCGCCATGCCTGCTGCCAGGGCCTTGGACTGCCCCCAACAAAGGGGCCACCTCTGAATCCACAACCGGACCGGACCTAAAGAGACCGGATTCAGAGGCGGGGATCACCTGCTCGTAAGCAGATGCCGAGGACAACAAAGGAGCTGGCCCAGGGAGCATGCCACGAAGCAACTCTGGGACCAGATCCTTTATTGTCCTCTGCATCTCTTGCAACATTTCGGACCTGAAGGCCTCCATATCCACCGCGGATGAGGCCTTCTTCTTACCCTTCTTACAAACTTTCTCCTTCTTCTTCCTCTCTTCCTCCATCACCTTCTCCCTTGCCTGCAATGCGAGAAAATCAGACATTAAGTCGCCCCCCCCACTGCTTACATACGTCGCACTTCAGCAACGGTCCACAGGGACTGCAGCTGAAGCACAAGTGCGGAATGAAGCGGCTTTTAAGAAACCTCCCGCAGGACGGGCAACCAGGTCTCTGAAACAGGACAAAGGACAGGGACAATGAGCAAGATAGTTAAGGTTAGCGAACTCAAAACCAACTAAAAAGAGAGGGACAGGATCATCAAGATCGGAAATCAAGAAGAACCAGCCATGGACAAAACGTTAATTGTTAATAAAAGGCCAAGGCCGATTATGACGTCATCACTCTCGTGACCAAATTAATCGATCCGCAACAAGCACCAAGTGCAAGAACGAATTGTATAAGTAACCGGAACATTTCCGTTGAATTGGCATTTCGAGTACACAACAATCAGATATACAGAGATAACTCCTTCCAATTCTAGCATTGGCAAAAAAGGAAATTATCTCCCCTTTTGTTTATCAATAATTAGATACCTGACCCGTGTATAGACAAACCATCCAACGTGATGAACCGGAGAACTCCACCATAGTACGCCTCTACATTCTCTCCACCTAAGGGGAAGGAATTGGAGCAAGAGGGCAAAGTGAGAAGACCTTTATAACAGGCCTCCAACTCACTGAACATAGATTTTTTGGTTAGATAACCTAACAGTATTAGTAGGAAATGGAACCGTGGTGGAGAGAAAACATATCCTCTTGTGCCGAGAAGTCCATCAAAGCGTCTATGTGATACCTGTGGACAAAACACAAAGAGAAATGAGACATATGAAGCACCATGTTGTAAAAAACCAACATAATGAGGCGCTAATCACGGTAAGCGCGAGTCCCGGAAATACATAAAACCGGGACAAAACACGCTAGCATATCAAAGAATTCACCTGATAAAGAGATCCCGCTCCTTCTAAAGGCGAATCCTCCCTTTCCGACATGCTTCCACCGTACAAGAATCGTCAAATGTGAGTAAAAAACAAGGTAACGCGCAGAAAAGTATAGAGAACACAAAACCGCATGTAACCCTTTGCCAATAAATGAGCAAAGAGGAAGTAGTAGTCGGCGCATGCGCGGTGGTGGGGCGAGCATCCGCCGGACTACCTCTGACTCCCTGCCCAGTAGGGGCACCTAACTGTTTTTAATCTGAGTGTTTTATTGAGTGAAAGCCGATATTTAGCAATATCAAAAGTATTAGGGAGGTAAGTATACTCTTGATGTGAAAAATGAACACTCCATCCATAAAATGAGCACTCCATCCATAAAATGAGCACTCCATCCATAAAATGAGTGCTCCATCCATAAAATGAGCACTCACTCCATAAAATGAACACTCCATCCATAAAATGAGCACTCCATCCATAAAATGAGCACTCCATCCATAAAATAAGCACTGCTGAATGCAGTTTAACATCTGTCTCTCCATGATTACGACTTTTATATAGATAATCTATATTAACTCTGCATAACTTTTCTATTAGCCAGGAAATCATAGTGTTCCCAGTCTTACCTATGCCCCACCCATCTCTAACTAAGCTCCACCCACACCTCGCTCATATTGAGATCGATCCATCCCTGTACTCCCTGACTATTAATTTCCAGAAAACTGTATAGGTAAGCTTTGTCTTTGAAACTAATTATACTGGGTGCTGTTGATTCTTATAACAGCAACAGCGCTCAGTCAAATTAGTTTCAAAATATTCAACAGAATGTTTATTAAATATCAAAGACATACAAGTCGTACAATGTGTCTGACTATTAAGTGTTTAAGACGGACTAAATCGAGCTATTCATGCTGTAATTGATTATGATGTCACATAGTTGATTATAACATCATATGATGGATGGATAAAGTGGGAAGGTCCATTGATTATGACATCAGATACTTTAGTGACAGATTGGATCCCAAAAGGCCTGTATCTCCCATCTAAAACATCAGGGTTTGAATCAGAATCTGTAACTTCATGAAAATTTCAATTTTCTCATTAAAATGTCCATTTGCAGACCAAGGATGATTTTTGAAAATTTATCACATGAATGACTGGCTCGGTTATCGAGCCAGTCATTCAAGTGATAACTTTTCAAAAATAGTCTTCTCGTGGTCTGCAAATGGATATGTTTCAAAACCACTGCAGAAGCCCTTTTTGGCTGGCTTGCGTGTTAAAGTGTTAAACACAAACATTTCTGTATGAAGCATAGGAATCTAAGTTCCAAATGCCAAGATTTTGACAGGAAAGATGATCAGAAATTGGCGATGGCCATGTATTATCAACTTCCATTGCACAAACATGAATGCCCCTTAATCCCTAATCATATTTACCAAATTTCATCCTGATCCTTTTAGTGATTTCGAAGGTCATTTTCGGTGAAGACTAGGTAATCCAAGATGGCCACCAGCCAAACAGGTTCGATTAAACAACCTGATTGATCAATCTGATTGACAAAGGTGTCTTAACACCTAAACCTATATATCACCATATTTACCATCAAAATCCATCCACTAACAAAAGCTCAATTCTGATCAATGGTTGATGGCCGCCATGTTCTTTCAACTACCAATTTCTGCTGAACAAACCAGACAGGTTCTTAGTCCTAATGACATTTGCCAGGTGGACTGATCCCTTAGAAAGTTCTTGAGAAGTTGTTTTCGTTTAAACTACGTTTGAACATGAATTTTGTGCTCCGTAAAGGTGCATCCTATAGAGTGAACAAGTCAAAGACAACCTGTCTTTAATGAGCAGTTCTTGGTGTACCATAAGGTGGTCACTTTAGACAGATGGTTTGGTTGTACATGTATACTCACCCTCTTACAGAGAACACACCCGATTCTTCTGCCAGTTTAATAACATCAGGCACAATATTTTCCTGGATCAACCATCCAACGCCATGAGATGAGCTGCCAATATGGCCCTGTCGACCAAATTACAACTTACATTATTATCTACATGTAGCAAAAACACTTGTAATCAAATTATTTTTTAAATAATTTAACCCTCAAATTTGTTCAAGAAAATCTAAATTTTCTCATCGATGATTGTTTCCAAAATAGACACTTTTGACCTCATGACAGCCTGATTGAAAAATAACATGCAGGTATTGGACAAATTTGTCCTTGTTTAACCCAGATCATAACCAGACAGACCTCTTACGTGGTAATGTTTCTTGTGTCAAAATAAGAGTCAATTCGGAAAAGCAGTTTTTATATACAGCGCTGAACACACACACACACACACACACACACACACACACACACACACACACACACACACACACACACATGCCAACAGAGGCAAACCCAGTATCCGCTTCCCATTACAGGACGAGGGTAATATTATATACTTGACATTGATCACTGAGCATTTGACCTTAATATAAAAAGCACCTCTGCACATTCATGAAAGCAGTAGGATAATCAAGTTTGACTATAGATGGCTTTGAGGAAATGCAAATAATCACGGGCAATGATTACCTGACTCAGTAGTCACCTTCTCCCAGATCAAGGTACATCGGTCAAGGTAAGTTAAGGATTCTGAGCTATGGAATGGATATGTAGACCTTGGCAATGGTAGCTCAGCACCTTGGCACAACAGAAGAATCCATTTATAGCTATGCCCTGACAATTTCTAGATAAGATCCACCCACATTTTGCTCATGTCTGGATCGATTTATGTACTTCGAACCCGGAATTCTCAGAATCCTATTTTCAAGGTAACTATACACGTAAGCTGTTGAATATTTTGAAAGTAATTCAACAGCACAGTCATATTAGTTCCAATAAATTCAACACAATGTTTATTAAATAGTAAATCCATCAGACATACAATTCGTACACTTGACTGACTATTCCCTGTTAATTATGACTGTGACATGCGTCTACATGTGACGTAAATGATTATGACATCATATACTTGAGTGACAGATCAGATCAATCCATTAGTAGAGATAGGCGAGTTGTGCTGAGTGTTTCATTTTGAAAACAGATATAAAATACAGGTTATCACTCACCACAACCCAGAGAGCTGTTTTAACTTGATGTACTTGAGCATCAGTCAAAAGATCCTGATGGCTGACACACTCAAAATACTCACGAATATGGTCCTAAAACAAACAAGCACAGTGAGTAAGACTTGACATACTTTAATGTATCCAGTACATGCATGGTACTTATTAACCCATTAAAGGTCAATGCACCAAAAAATAGCTTGTTCATACGAAATGTTCACTTACCTGTCATTGCGCCCAGAGGCATGTGTCTAGAGCAATAACTCAAAGCCTTACTGATAGATAGATTTTCATTAAACGTGGGTGCGAGGTTCTTGAGGGGGGGGGGCATTGAGCTGTGGAAGCTATTCATTTTATTGGCAAAACGTCAAAGGTCAAGATCATAGAAAAGTGTGCAGGGTGATAAGTCATGTTCTACTGTTGGGACCTTTACCAAACATAGGTGGGAGGTTGTGCTTGGTGTCCTGACAGAGCTCTGTTGAGCTCTGAGGGTACAAAGATAAATTAAATGGGTGGGTGAACCCCCAACAGACCCCAACCACACACCCAACCACCCTTGTGGGATGGTCTCTACTTTTATTGACCACTATAAAACATACTTACCGTTCAATCACTACTTGCTAAATCAACACTACTCTGCATTTAGCCAACAGAATAAGATTTTTATACTTGCTCACATGCCTCCATATGCCTATATCACTTCATCACACCCTCGACCAGGCTACTGGTAGAGTACAACCCCAGCATATGGCCTATCAGAGACTGGCACCAGTCTATACACACTCCTCGGTGACACCTGTCACCTGCACATGTTACGCGCATGCGCAAAGGAGCCCAACTAGAAAACAGATTCATTTTTCCAAATATTTGTGATACACAATGAACTGATTCTCAAATCATTCCCGCACGGGGTGGTTGAGGCCGGGTCGTAGTGATTGAACGGTAGGTATGTTTTATAGTGGTTAATAAAACTACAGACCATCCCACAAGGGGGGTCTGTTGGGGGGTTGTTACTACACCACAAAAACATCTATACCATTCAATCACTACTTGCTAAACCTGTAGAATTGGTCAGTGTCCCACTTAATATCCCTTGGTGGGTGGAGATTTGAGAATCATAAAACAAGGATGAAAATTAAACAAATCATATCCAAATGTTAATAAAAGAACATAATAGAGCATCCATAACATTCACACAGTGATTATCAAACACGAAAAATTGTCAACTCAAGGAAATAAACAAAACAAGAGAACACTCTCACCATTTCGGCTTGTTTTGTTATATTTAAATCGTTATATTTCTAAAAAAGGAGACCGCTGGTCTCTGATCCTTTAAATAGAAAAAAGTAGAGTCGATTCAGATTTCCAACCTGCGACTTGCATGAGATTGTCCAATGAGCCGGCGAAAACAGCGAAGGAAGTAGCCATACCACAAACGTCATGAGCCTTGACATGGGCCAATTTGATCTCACCAGGGGAAGCAATCTCAAATTAGAATTTGATGGTCTCACAGATCAATCTGGCAACAGTGGCCTTAGAGACTGGTCTAGCTACCTCCTCCGCATACAGAAACCATAAGTGGGAAGGATCGGATCTTTTAAAATCGGTTCGACATTTATAGACTTTTAAGGCCCTGACAGGACACTAGAACTTTACAGACAGCGAAAAAGACGATAAAGATTTAAGAATAATCGGTTTGGTTGGGTAACGTTTAGACTGGGTCTTCGATAAAAAATCCTTTCTGGGATATAAAACTAAGCCAACCCCAGATTCGATAAATCTGTCTTTTTCTGCAGAAAGAGCATGAAATTCTGATCTTTCCTGGCTGAAGCGGAAGCAACAAGGAAAAACAGCCTTAAGAGTCACAAGTTTAAGACTGATAGATCCAATTGGTTCAAAATGGTAACCTGCCAATACTTGAAGAATTAAGGCCAAATTCCAGGAAGGCAAAGGCTTAGCCACTGGAGGACGAACTTTGCCCAATCCTCTAATAAAACATTGAGAATCTTCGTATCCTTGATATCGGCATTTAAGAGACAAGGAAGAGAAGAAGCCAAGGAAAATCTATAATCCCTAACGGTGTTAGCTGACAGTTGTAAAGAATTGAAAAGATATGATAAAAAATCTAACACTTGGGAAATAGAAAAAGAATCGGGCAAGAAACCATGGTTTGAACACCATTCTCCAAAGATTTTAAGTCGACCTTTGTAAACTCGACATGCCGACTCCTGGATTTGGAAGAAGACACGTGCCCCTTACTTGACAGAGAAGATCTGGGAACACTGGAAGAAGATGAGGAAAGTCTACCAGAATATCGAAGTCTATGAACCAGATTCTCTTTGGCCAAAAAGGGGCTACCAGAAGAATTTCGCAGATCTGGTCCCTGACCGTCTTCAGAACCAACGGAATCAAAGAAGTTAGTGGGAATGCGTAGGCAAAAATTCCTGTCCAGGACTGAGACAGGGTGTCCACCACCAGAGCCTAACTGTCCGGAAAAGGAGACATGAAAGAGGAGATCTGGCCATTCAGAGATGTCGCAAAGAGATCTACGCGGAGACGACCCCGATGCTGAAAATCGCTTTGAAAAAACTACTTTTTTAAAAACTGCTACTCTGAGTGAATAAACCTGCTGGGTCTTACCAACTGGTCCGCAAGAACGCTCAGTCTGCCGGGAACATGACTGGAAACTAGAAAGAATTGGTTCTTGCGGCACCACAACAGAAGATTCCAAATTTCCATACAAAGAAGTGAAGACCTCATTCCTCCATGTCTGCTGATGTAGGAAACTACCATGGAATTGGCTGATCGAATCGAGATCCTGAGGCCGTTCACTCGATCCGACCACGAGAGGAGTGTCTTCTTGACAGCCCATAACTCCAAGATATTGATGAAAGCTGCCGGCGCCTCCAAGGACCAAAGACCGGAAATCGACAGGGAGATCCGGACTGCTCCCCACCTCTCCTGGGGAGTGTCTGTGAAAATATACGCCTGAGGGGGGTCTTGAGTAATGGAACACCTATCAGAGGCAGAGAATGATCCTTCCAAAAGTCTAAATGAGGGATCAAGTGTTCTCTGATGGGAATCTGATGGTAAATAAAATGAACTGACTGCTTCCAGAGGGACATCAGGAAGATTTGAAAGGGTCTCCCCACCAGCGCCGCCCAGAGAATGACATTCTCGACACTGATCATCAAGCCTAGAACCATGAGAAACAATCTTGCCCTGACTGAGAAAGAGGATGTCAGAATGTCCATAGCCAACAAGATTGCCTCCACCCTTGCCTCTGAAGGAAAGACTAAGCCCTGAGACAGGTCGAAAGAAACGCTAGATGAGTGAAACTTGAGAATAAATTATCTGAATTGATAGATGAAGAATTCCTGCTACAGCTGAAAACTATGCGGAGGGATTAAATCCTGGATCTAAATTTCCTTGTAAAAAATGTGTCCACAGACAGCTACATGACTCTAGATATGAACTCTTCGTTTAGCAAGAAAGAAAATGGAAAAGAATTTCTGAAATTGTTCAACATAATAAGAGACCCAGAAATAGAAGTCAGAACAAGGTCAATAAAAATATAATAGCGATAGAGCAAGAACTCCCACTCTATCGGCAGAAGAAAGAATACCGTGAAAACTACATAACATGAAATGATTCATGCTAAACCCGGGCTTAATTTCTAGAAAATCGTGGCGAGTTAAAAAATTGCTCTCCACGAACAGTGATAGGCGAGTGATTGCTCATTTAGCAGAATGAAAATTTGCAAATACATTTGTATGATATAAATCTGCGCTTACATGTAAGAAGTAAAATATCTAAACCGTAATCAATGATTTGATATTTAGGGAGAGCTATTAAATGAAAGTTAGGCAAGCTGCGAGAGTGAGAGATTGCTCGCCTAAAAAATTATGCCCTGCTAAGCAAACTAAAAAAGGGAATTGCCCCTATAATACTTAAAGGACAATTCTGGGATTGGTAAAAGTGTACTTTTTTTGAAAGACTATTATATGACTAACATATTGGATGATAAATAAAAACAATAGACAAATAATACGAGTAATTATAGCATCGTAAACATGGGATTATTTTATCTCTCGGGCGGCGTCATTTTCTTGCAATGAGAGCGAGATTTCACGAGATCCTGACATCATCCCTGCACCAACGCTATCTTTGCCGAGCACGAAGGCTGTACAGTAAATATGTATATGCGTGGAGGCCTAACATGTGCTAATTTGTAATCGTTAGGACATTGTCCAGTTAAGCTAGTAAGTTTTTCAAGCAATTCTAGTATCCGAAGTCGGTGAGGAATCGTTAACCCCTCGACCGCTGAAGCACAGATTCCATTTTCTCTATCCCATCAGAATGTGTTCATTTTGATAACTATGCTGCTGTAAGTCATTGCTGTGTACGACAGCTACACGTTTCAGCAATATTTTTTTCCCTCAAAATGTACCCCGGCACTATCTCTGTAAGTAGGCTATTGCACATTTTACACCATGCGATAAGGGTTAAATGAAGTGGCACACTTGACACGTGCGTATTGTCAAATCATTCAGCCGACTCAAGATACTGTTATAGTGTGTGTTGCAGGCAGTGTAAATATATATTCCAAGAAAACATATATGATAATATTGTCGGAACCACAGAACCGATTGTAATAATTCTGATACTTACCTGTAGCTGCAAATTCGAAGATTTATCCAATGTTAGAGATGTTAGAATTGGCCTAGTGGGTCAAAAGATACACTCTGCGGGAAAAACTAAACCAGCAAAATTTCAAACAAAAGTTTCAGGATGTGCTCTATCCATCATCCCATATCAGAATGAGTATTACAGCTACAATGACAGAAATTACTGTGCCGAAGCTTTACAATGTTATCACATAACAGAAAAAATTCCATCAAAATATCTTAATTATTGAAATTACTACAGCCTACCGAGCAATATGAAAATTCCCAGATTTTATGTCAAAATGTTAATTCATTTGGTGATATCTCTAGCAATATTTACGTGAGCAAAATTATAATTGGTCAGGCCAATAGTCATTTCTTTCAGCTTTAAGCACACTCCAATTTAATAACAATACGCAAAGATAGAGTCTGCGAGACAAAAACATCTCACGCTGAATTTTCCCAAAAAAAGGATAACATATTCTCAGATCATTTCTTAGATGAATAATTTTATATATATATATATATATATATATATATATATATATATATATATATATATATATATATATACACCTGTGCAAAAGTTAAGCACCACCCTATTTTTACGCACATGCGAGGGTATATTCATGTGCTATGAAGAAAGCAATAGCATAAACATTTATGTACCCATCCATCTTAGTGCAAGAGGTAATAATGCAACTAGAGGAATGCTGATTATGATGGTGGGGAAACACTGTATGTTTTTGTTTGAACTTGAAAACGAGGCCTGAATATGGTTACGTTGACACAACTGACAACTATTGCCCTACAGTTGACACACGTGGCTAGATTGTCATTAATGGTGTCTGAAAACGAAGTTTAACATCTGTGCACGAGTTTGAGACTGTCATTATTAATACCGGGTATATCCACCTTGTGCATGGATGACGGCCTGGACACGACGTCTCATGCTGGTCACCAACCGACTGATACGCCATTGTGGTATTCGTTGCCATTCAAGATGGAGTGCGTCTGTTAATTCCTGTAGGTTCTGCACAGGAGGATCCCTCCTTCTCACCATGTTTCCCAGAATGTCCCAGATATGCTCAATAGGGTTCATGCCAGGGCTCCTTGCTGGCCATGGTAGGGTTTCGATGGCATTCTGGCGGAGGTATTCATGCACAGCTCTAGCACGATGTGGTCGGGCGTTGTCATCCATGAATATAGGGTGGGTTCCAGGTGCATGATTTACAAAATGAGGGACCACAACTCTATCCAGTATGGAATCTTGATATCTTTGTCCATTTAGTGTTCCAGGTACAGTCAACAGATCCAGCTTACAATCAAATGAGATGCACCCCCATATCATAACGGAACCTCCACCAAATGGAACTTCCTCCATGATGTTACGTTGGTCGTACGCCGTGCGTCTGGACCTCCATACACGAGTTCGACCATCTGTAGCATGAAGCAGGAACCGACTTTCATCGAACCAGTGTACCCGTCTCCAGGATCTCATGTTCCAGTGTCTTCTTTCGTTGCACCACCTCAGACGCTCCTCTTTGTGGTGTGCAGTGAGGAGAGGACGTCTGACAGGTCTCCTAGCTTTCATGCCAGCAGCATACAGTCTCCTTTTGACGGTAGACATTGACACTCTATTGCGCATTTCCCATTGCTGGCTGAGCACTCTGCTGTTGGTGAATGGAGATCTCCTAACAAGGCGTACTAGGGCTCGATCATCACGGGCAGTAGTCTTCTTCGGTCTTCCAGATCTAGGCCTGTCCTTCACCTCGTTAGTTTGCCCATGTTTTGCAATCAAACGACTGATTACAGTATGGTTAATGTTCAGCTGTCTGCCAATCTCTCTGCATGACATACCAGTGGTATGCATGCCTATGATTTGCCATTTCACACGATCACTTAACCTTCGTCTTGCCATAGCGGTTCACAATCAAGAGCTAATTCTCTCTGTACAAATAAATTTTTTTCTTAATTTCTAGAAAATCGTGGCGAGTTAAAAAATTGCTCTCCACGAACAGTGATAGGCGAGTGATTGCTCATTTAGCAGAATGAAAATTTGCAAATACATTTGTATGATATAAATCTGCGCTTACATGTAAGAAGTAAAATATCTAAACCGTAATCAATGATTTGATATTTAGGGAGAGCTATTAAATGAAAGTTAGGCAAGCTGCGAGAGTGAGAGATAGCTCGCCTAAAAAATTATGCCCTGCTAAGCAAACTAAAAAAGGGAATTGCCCCTATAATACTTAAAGGACAATTCTGGGATTGGTAAAAGTGTACTTTTTTTGAAAGACTATTATATGACTAACATATTGGATGATAAATAAAAACAATAGACAAATAATACGAGTAATTATAGCATCGTAAACATGGGATTATTTTATCTCTCGGGCGGCGTCATTTTCTTGCAATGAGAGCGAGATTTCACGAGATCCTGACATCATCCCTGCACCAACGCTATCTTTGCCGAGCACGAAGGCTGTACAGTAAATATGTATATGCGTGGAGGCCTAACATGTGCTAATTTGTAATCGTTAGGACATTGTCCAGTTAAGCTAGTAAGTTTTTCAAGCAATTCTAGTATCCGAAGTCGGTGAGGAATCGTTAACCCCTCGACCGCTGAAGCACAGATTCCATTTTCTCTATCCCATCAGAATGTGTTCATTTTGATAACTATGCTGCTGTAAGTCATTGCTGTGTACGACAGCTACACGTTTCAGCAATATTTTTTTCCCTCAAAATGTACCCCGGCACTATCTCTGTAAGTAGGCTATTGCACATTTTACACCATGCGATAAGGGTTAAATGAAGTGGCACACTTGACACGTGCGTATTGTCAAATCATTCAGCCGACTCAAGATACTGTTATAGTGTGTGTTGCAGGCAGTGTAAATATATATTCCAAGAAAACATATATGATAATATTGTCGGAACCACAGAACCGATTGTAATAATTCTGATACTTACCTGTAGCTGCAAATTCGAAGATTTATCCAATGTTAGAGATGTTAGAATTGGCCTAGTGGGTCAAAAGATACACTCTGCGGGAAAAACTAAACCAGCAAAATTTCAAACAAAAGTTTCAGGATGTGCTCTATCCATCATCCCATATCAGAATGAGTATTACAGCTACAATGACAGAAATTACTGTGCCGAAGCTTTACAATGTTATCACATAACAGAAAAAATTCCATCAAAATATCTTAATTATTGAAATTACTACAGCCTACCGAGCAATATGAAAATTCCCAGATTTTATGTCAAAATGTTAATTCATTTGGTGATATCTCTAGCAATATTTACGTGAGCAAAATTATAATTGGTCAGGCCAATAGTCATTTCTTTCAGCTTTAAGCACACTCCAATTTAATAACAATACGCAAAGATAGAGTCTGCGAGACAAAAACATCTCACGCTGAATTTTCCCAAAAAAAGGATAACATATTCTCAGATCATATCTTAGATGAATAATTTTATATATATATATATATATATATATATATATATATATATATATATATATATATATATATATATACACCTGTGCAAAAGTTAAGCACCACCCTATTTTTACGCACATGCGAGGGTATATTCATGTGCTATGAAGAAAGCAATAGCATAAACATTTATGTACCCATCCATCTTAGTGCAAGAGGTAATAATGCAACTAGAGGAATGCTGATTATGATGGTGGGGAAACACTGTATGTTTTTGTTTGAACTTGAAAACGAGGCCTGAATATGGTTACGTTGACACAACTGACAACTATTGCCCTACAGTTGACACACGTGGCTAGATTGTCATTAATGGTGTCTGAAAACGAAGTTTAACATCTGTGCACGAGTTTGAGACTGTCATTATTAATACCGGGTATATCCACCTTGTGCATGGATGACGGCCTGGACACGACGTCTCATGCTGGTCACCAACCGACTGATACGCCATTGTGGTATTCGTTGCCATTCAAGATGGAGTGCGTCTGTTAATTCCTGTAGGTTCTGCACAGGAGGATCCCTCCTTCTCACCATGTTTCCCAGAATGTCCCAGATATGCTCAATAGGGTTCATGCCAGGGCTCCTTGCTGGCCATGGTAGGGTTTCGATGGCATTCTGGCGGAGGTATTCATGCACAGCTCTAGCACGATGTGGTCGGGCGTTGTCATCCATGAATATAGGGTGGGTTCCAGGTGCATGATTTACAAAATGAGGGACCACAACTCTATCCAGTATGGAATCTTGATATCTTTGTCCATTTAGTGTTCCAGGTACAGTCAACAGATCCAGCTTACAATCAAATGAGATGCACCCCCATATCATAACGGAACCTCCACCAAATGGAACTTCCTCCATGATGTTACGTTGGTCGTACGCCGTGCGTCTGGACCTCCATACACGAGTTCCACCATCTGTAGCATGAAGCAGGAACCGACTTTCATCGAACCAGTGTACCCGTCTCCAGGATCTCATGTTCCAGTGTCTTCTTTCGTTGCACCACCTCAGACGCTCCTCTTTGTGGTGTGCAGTGAGGAGAGGACGTCTGACAGGTCTCCTAGCTTTCATGCCAGCAGCATACAGTCTCCTCCAGTCTTTTGAACCTCTTGTCCGATATTAACATCCATTATATCATATTAATCCCGAAGTCGGCACCTATTTAGAGATCCTGGAATCATTGGAATCGCTTCAGTGGTTCATTTGCTAATATCATTTACGTATACTTCCTTAAAATATATACCCGCATCTATGGGTCTCGCTCCTGCAGTCATAGCGATAGTGGTGGTGCGGGGCTGACGTCGCTAGACGAGATAAAATGGCAGCGCCCAGATGTGCGAAAAATTGTCAATTTTACTGACTTTATCTAGCGATAGTTGGTTACGCTATTTCTATCTGGTTATTATTCTTTCAAATAAAGCACACTTTATCATCCCGGAATTTTCCTTTAAGAGACTAAATTACAATCGCGCCAAAATATTGTATTCAGATACAGCCTTGCATGATGCAGAATGTAAATCAACCATCAAAATGTGAGTAATGGAATGAAATGTAATATCAGCAACAACACACACACCCCACTTGAAGGGGGAGAAGTAAAAGGAAAGAAGAACAGCTATGGGAACAATTAAAATTAAAAGAAGAAAGAGAATGTAAAATTAATTCAAGGAACCCACTAATGAGACAAGAAAAAATAAGAGACTTAAGGCTATTAAGAAGATATTAAACTTACACAACAGAAAACCTGATCTCACACATCCACCTCCACAACACAGAAAACCCGATCTCACACATCCGCCCCCACAACACAGAAAACCTGATCTCTCACATCCGCCCCCACAACACAGAAAACCTGATCTCACACACCCACCCCCCCAAACACAGAAAACCTGATCTCACACATCTGCCCCACAACACAGAAAACCTGATCTCACACACCCACCCTCACAACACAGAAAACCTGATCTCACACATCCACCCCCACAACACAGAAAACCTGATCTCAAACATCCGCCCCACAACACAGAAAACCTGATCTCACACACCCACCCGGACAACACGGAAAACCTGATCTCACACATCCGCCCCCACACGACAGAAAACCTGATCTCACACATCCGCCCCCACACGACAGAAAACCTGATCTCACACATCCGCCCCCACACGACAGAAAACCTGATCTCACACATCCGCCCCCACACGACAGAAAACCTGATCTCACACATCCGCCCCCACACGACAGAAAACCTGATCTCACACATCTGCCCCCACACGACAGAAAACCTGATCTCACACAACAGCCCCCCCACACAACAGAAAACCTCATCTCACACAACAGCCCCCACAACTCAGAAAACCAAGGAACACAAAAAACAACTGAAAACCATCTACTGAGAATGACAAGGAACTGAAAAATACAAAAAAGCATATAGAAAAAATAAAGCTATGAAATAAACATGCATAAAGACAACTTCAAGGATCAGCACAATAAACTCTCATCTAGGAGAAAACCCCCAGAAAACTACAAAAAAGATAGAAAGATATCATAAAAGGGAAAGGAAGAATCAAACTGACAGATAAGACAACGATCGACGTCTACTGGAAGTAGAAGGAAAAGAACTAAAAATGTAAATTTACTAGCTGAGTAACTGATGTCGAGAAGTAAAAGGATAAAACTAGAGGCAAGCCAAAATTTGAAAATATTAGCGAAAAGCGAGAAAAAAATGCTAAAATGACAAAGGCGCGACATGAAACCAGGGCGAAATGACTCGCCGTAACCATGACAACAGAGAAGAAAACTGACAGTCACTGAAAAGGAATAGAATCAAGAGAGGGAACCCCGAGAAGAGAAAGGAAACAAGAATAATATCCACCAGAATAAAAAGACACTAAGAAAGGAGAAATAACCCATAAAAGGAAAAGAAGAAGGAATAAAAACCGAGATAAAAAATACGTTTGAATAAGCGCAATGAATTAACTCCCTTAGGCTAAAATAAATATGTCAACCTGCCAACATAAGCGGAGAAAGGAGTGAGAGAAAAGGCTGAACAGCCCGAAGACAACTGGCCATCTAAAGGCGGATGAAAGAAAAATTACGTATCTAGAGATGATGCGTAGAAACTTAGTCAGAAAGAGAAATAAAGAAATCAATAAAAAATACTAAATCCGAAAGAAGAAAATATTGAAGAACGGCGTGACAGAAGAATACAACTGCCTTATCGGCCGAGTGGTCTATTAAAACCTACGATAGGCACATATGAAAAAGCTAAACAAAAATCCCATATGGCAACCAATCGAAAGTCTTTAATTACGTAGAATTACTGTTATCGATAAAAGTATAAATGCTGCATATCTATATAATTTCAAGTGAGACTTCAAGTCTCTGCATGAAGACTTTCAGGCATTAAATATTCTGATTCTTCAAAGCAATTACGGAAATAAGACTAACTCTTCGGCCAAATGATGACTAGGTCCTAAGAAAACGAACACGGAAAATGATATCCCTGAAACCGTAAGCGACCCTATCCTCGGATGAACGAAAACCGGAAGCGGAAAAAATCTTGGAACTGGAAGTAGAATAGGAAATGTAAATGAGCAAAGCGGAAATATAAAACCGGAAACTGAACAGGATCATACAGTTCCGGGTGTACAAAAAAACCCGGAAGTAGAATAGAATCTGGAAATGCGCAAAATGGAAGAAGAAAACCGGAAACTGAACATGATCATACAGACCCCGATTCACAGTAAAAACCAGAAGTAGAAGAGGAACCAGAAAAACATGAATCGGAAGTAGAATAGGAAACGGAAATGCGCAAACCGGAAGTAGAAAACCGGAAACTGGGCAAATCTGAACCAGAAGAGCACAAACCGGAAGTGCTAGCTAGACCGGAAGTTACCGATTTTTCGAAAAAACTGAATCCTAGTTGGAATCGGAAGAGAGGACCGGAAATGGAAACTGGAAGTAGAACAGGGTCTTGCAGACCCGGATCTCAGAAAACCGGAAGTAGACTGAAAACCAGAAAAGGAAGGAGCCGAAGCTACCGAGCACCGACCGGAAGTGCTTGCCCGACCAAAAGCTACCGAGCTTCCTGATGGAACTACGCATAAGCGGAGGAGCTAGCACCAGAAGCGGAAACCGAAGTGGAGACGCCAACCGGAATTCAGAACATTAACAGGGTCCTGGGGACCCGGATATCAGCCAAGACCGGAAGTCATACTGGAAACGGAGGAGAGAGAACCGGAAATGGAAACCGCAAGTAGAACGGGGTCTTGTAGACCCGAATATACCGAGCACCGACTGGAAGTGCTTGCCAGACCGGAAGCTACTGAGCTTCCTGACGGAACTAGGTTAAGGACTGTCGATCTCTGGACGTTTCTAGCTCTCACAGAAAATTGAACTTTAGCATAGCGATATGAATCGGGGACTTCCGTCACCGACACCACAGCTTGAGGGTAATGCCCTTCCTCAAGATTTAGGTGGGTTTTGCCCGGTGACTTACATGAAGACACCTTATTGGGCTTCTTCTTGGAGTCCTTTGGTTTCGGTTTAAGCAACCGAACCTCCTGTTTGGACGTGAGGGAACTAGGTTTCCCCCATTTGCGGACGTAACCTTCTGTTATTGCCTGACTCCAATGACTCGTCCTTTGCCGCGCGAATGGCCGAAGAAAAGCATTCATCCAGAGATTTTGACAAAACGTTCGCGAAGGATTCAAATCTCGCAAATAGGGCTATAATAGCCTCTGAATTAGAGGAGGACACCACTGCGGATGGAGCGGATACAGAACTATTAGAAATGCAATGGCTTTAGGCTTAGAAGCAATGGAAGGGGAGCGATCAAAGGACAACGAAGTCTTGGCCATAAAATCCTTAAAAAATAATCTTGAAAACCATCAGAGACCAACCCTTGCAAATCCGCACATAGATATCGGTGTACATGATGTACATTTGAGGCACACATCCCCAGAGAACTCCGCAGAGTGAATTAAACGAAATCTAGGATTTCTTTTTTCACGAGAGAGTTGATACTTACCTCCCTAATACTTTTGATATTGCTAAATATTGGCTTTCACTCAATAAACACTCAGATTTAAAACAGTTAGGTGCCCCTACTGGGCAGGGAGTCAGAGCGTAGTCTGGCGGATGCCAGCCCCACCACCGCGCATGCGCAGACTAGCACTTCCTCTGACTAGATTATTGGCTGACACACATGCAACTATTAAGAGCCTGAAGACCGAGCCTCTGTGGGGTGGAGAGGCCGGGTCCGTATCTAGGGAGGTAAGTATCAACTCTCTCGTGAAAAAAGAAATCCTAGATTTCGTTTATTTCACTTCAAGAGTATACTTACCTCCCTAATACTTTTGATATTGCCAGAATTCGAAAGTGAATCTGGCGGGAGGGAGGCGAGGTCAAAAGACCAGCTCATCCCTATACGCTTTTCTGCGTTTAAGGCACTTAAACTTCTGAAACTGTAAGAAAAAACAGTCAGGATTTGACTAACCATCGGATAACACCACCGATGTATGAGAGATGACCGAATGTCATATGCGCTCCCCCCCCCCTCCTTCCTGGGAGGAAGAGTCGACTGACCTCAATGTCCTATACGCTCTCTACGTACAAGTGCCATGTACTACAGGACAGAGACGAAAAAGCTCCATTTTCGTAACTCTCAACAATGAACCACACAAATACACAAACCATCACCATATTAATAACGGGTAATCGTGACAATACAATCAACAACGGACAACACATGAACAAGACTGACCTTGTTGACAATGGCTGCTGACATCATCTTCCCATCGGTAAAGACTGATGCAGGCCCAAAAATGTGGGTGTTTCCATAAATTAATTGTGATATATAAAAGTAATGAGGAAATCACCTCAAAAAATATAAACCGATTTATTTTTTCAAAACCGACAAGGCGAGAGGATTAGAGGTGTCACGGAGATAATGGTCTGTAAAACTTGACTCACAGTGCCACTGAGCCACCGACATAATATCATCCACAGGGACCCCATTAAATAGGGCCGTGGATGTCACTACGCCGCGGACACTGTGAGCCTTGGCCACGTCAACCTGTTTCCCGGTGGCGGATTTATGGCAAAACTGAATGCATTCCACAATCCACCTGGAAATGGTGTCCTTAGAAGCCCTCCCATGGGGTTCAATATATGACAACCATAACGCTGACTGGTCGGTGCGCCATGCCGCCGTACGTTGTTTGTACCGGCGCAGCGCCCGGACGGGACACCATGCTTTAGAATTAGGATCATATCTAGTTAAAGCAGGCAAAATAATAGGTTGACCTGGATATTTCAACGACTGATTTTTAGCCAAGAAATTAATCCTAGGTAGCAGCTTAAGGCCTTCCCCTGAAACCACAAAACGGTCATCCTCGGCTGATAAGGCATGAATCTCACTCCTACGCCTAGCCGAGGCCGCAGCAATTAAAAACACAGTCTTCAGTGTTAATAGTTTCATAGAAATGGAACTAAGTGGTTCAAAAGGCTTATCACCTAGTACTTGAAGCACTAGCGATAAACTCCAAGACGGAATCACAGGAGGATTTCTTGGTCTTAGATTGCCCATGCCTTTAATTAATACATTTAATGTATTTACTTCATCACTTCCCCTCTTAGCCAAGCAAGGAATAACAGACATTAATGCTGACTTATAACCAGCAATAGAGTTAGGCTTGAGGCTATAGGCATCATAGAGGTGACAGAGGAAATCAGCTACTACTTGAATAGATGAATCCATTGGATCAATACATCTTTTTGAGCACCATTCTGCAAATCTGTTGATTTTATAATTATATGCTCTGGAGGTTGACCCCCCTCCTGGCTTTGGCCATAAACATGGCTGCTTGCTCAGAAAAGCCCTCCTTAATTCTAGATTCCTTGACAACATCCACGCAGTCAATCTGAACATTGACGGATTGTTGTGAAGGGCCTTGCCCTGGAAGATAATATCGTCCATCAGAGGCAGAGGAACCGGATTGCAGACCAGAAGGTCCAGCAGATCCGTATACCAAGATCGGCTTGGCCAATCCGGGGCGATCAGAAGCACTTGGCATTCCTCCTGTCTGATTTTCTGAAGAATTTTTGGAATCAGGATTGCTGGAGGGAATGCGTATGCATACATTCTCCCCCAGCTGATAGCTAACGCATCTGTTGCGAAAGCGCTTGGATCCGGAATCGGAGAGACGTACGTCGTCATCTTCGCATTCTTCTTCGTTGCGAACAAATCGATGTTGGGTTTCCCCCAATGGTCGAACAGACGATCCGCCACACATTGATTTAGTTGCCATTCCGTGGGTAAAACACTCATCCTTCGGCTCAATGAGTCTGCTAGCAGGTTTAACCTTCCCGGAATATGAACTGCTTTCAAGGTAATCTGGTGATCCAGACACCAACAAAGCAGTTTCCATGTCATCATACAGAGACTGGGCGACTTCGTTCCGCCCTGGCGGTTTATGTAAGTCACAACTGTTGAGTTGTCTGAACGAATAAGAACAATCTTGCCCTGAACTTTCTGTAAGAAATGTTCCAGGCCCAGGACTACTGCTCTTAACTCCAGTAGATTTATATGTTCCTGTGACTGTTCCAGATTCCAAAGCCCTGATATCGTGGATTCTTCCAGGCAAGCTCCCCAGCCCTCCATCGATGCATCTGTATACACAGTCACCTGAGGGTGGGGAGGGGTTAGCAAAACCCCCGGTAAGAGATTCTCTGTATTCAACCACCATTGCAGGTGGTGAATCAGAGGCGCCAACACTGACACATTCGAGTCCAGCGAACCTGTACTCTGGGTCCATTGTGTCATGAGAAACAACTGGATCGGCCGCCTGCGTAAGGCGGCCTGAGGAATGACTGGTTCCAACGAAACCATCAACCCCAGCATTCTCAAGTAAACCCGTGCCAGGACATGACGACTGTCGCACACTGACTGAATCAACGAGATGAGTATTTGAACTCTCTCCTGAGTAGGATAAACATATCCTGTCTCCAGATCGAAGAACATCCCCAGGTAAACAAACTTCTGGGATGGAGTCAGCTCTGATTTTGGGAAATTGATCATCCAGCCCAAGTCTGTGAGAATTTTCAAAACAATCTCCAGATTGGCGGACAAACTTTCCCGGGTGTGCGCTTTCAACAGCCAGTCGTCTATGTACGTGTGGACTGCTATGCTTCTCCTGCGGAGGTATGCTGTGATCGCAAGAACCACACGGGTGAAAACCCGAGGAGCCGTGGAAATTCCGAAGGGCAACACCCTGAATTCCCACTGTCTGCCCTGGAATGCAAATCTCAGGAAGCGACAGAAACTCCTGTGGATGGGGATGTGGAAATAAGCGTCCTTCAAATCTATCGACGCCGTCCACATCCCCCTCTCCAACCCCGCCAACACCGAGCGCACCGTTTCCATCTTGAAACTGGGCGTCTCGATGAACTTGTTCAATGGCTTGAGGTTGAGAATCGGTCTCCACCCACCGGTGCGTTTTGTTACCAAGAACAGGGTTGAATAGAAGCCCGGACACCTTTGTGCCGGCTGAATAGCTCCTTTTTGTACGAGGGAATTTATCTCCTCCTCGATACACAACCTTTGATCTGGATCTCTCGGAATGGGAGTCCAGACTGGCACCAGAGACAGTCGCGACGGCGGGCCTGTCATCCACTCTGGATGATACCCCACGGAAAGCCATCGCAAGACTAAACGGTCCTGAGTTAACCGTTCCCACTCTTGCATGTGGTCGGCTAGCCGGCCTCCCACCGGTCCACCTAGGGACCGCGGTGGACACAAGGCATGCAAGAGCGGCACTGTCTCCGTCGCCATACACACCGGCGTGGTCCTTACCGCGGTAAGCGCCCTGTCAGGAACGATAACCACGCCCAGATCCTCGCGCGACCCGCCCCGCCCCGCGCGCACCTCGGTGCACGGGCGGCTGCCTGGCTGACGGCGGCTGAGGAGCCTGCGCCCCCCTCACTGCTGGCCGAATCGCACGCGGCCGAGGCCGGCGCTGCGACGGCGGCTGGCCTCTGACTTGGCCAACACCACCTCGAGCCTGCAGGGGACGATACGCAGGGGCCGCGGCGCGAACGTTAGCACGACGCAGTACCTCAAACTGTTCGCGCAGCGCCCTCTGGTTATTCACCAGGGTGACCGTCTCCTGGAGGTGGCGACATCCCTCACCTCCAAAAAGACCAGGACCCGTCATAGGCGTACGGAGTAGCCTATTATACAGGTCCTGAGACGGGCACAGATTGTCCAGGGCAAATGTGCGTCTTGCCCTGACACTCCTGGTCACCGCCCGCGTCATACAGTCCAGCGCCAGGTTAATACCATCCTGGATGGTTCGCTGGACCGCGAGCGGGCCTGGCTGGCGCGATGCGGATGCCGTTACTACCCCCTGTAACAGCTGGGAGACGTGGGACAGAGCGGCAATCGAAGCCCTCCCACTCTCCTCCGCATCACGCAACGCGGTATTCGCCGAACGCAACGCGTTCGCGCACAAGACCCCCGCGTCAGAACGGGAGCCTGGCCGCGTATCCTCACCCAAAGCCGCGCGGTCATCCACGCTGGGCTTGGGTACCACACCGTACCGCTGGTAGTCCAGGGGCACGATGCGACAACGCCTGGCCACCTCGCGAGGGGCCTTCGCGAGACGTCCACTCGTGTTAATGGACGCCTCCGCCGCCTTGAACATGTCAACGACATGCTCCGCCAGCGGCAGAGAAGGCATAGCGTTAGCAGTTGGTTTCCCAGCTAACCACGGCGTGTGAACACGGTGGCTAGCCGACTGCTCCACGGGCAGATCAGGCCTAACGCTCACCAACCACTGGCAAGCGTCATACCAATCCTCCTCCGTGGCTAACTGCGAGCGCTCTACAAGACGGGGTCCTTCGTCTTCCTCCTGAGCGCAAGCAGTAGAGCTTGACGGCGGGTACGCTGATACACCTGGCAAGCCAGGGAAAACATGCGGGCCTGACAGCACCGGCATGAGAATATCACTGGTTTGACCAGGAGCAGGCACCGCGGTAGAGCGCGGGGTATATATAGCCCTACCACGGGCCCGGCCAGCACCAGCTACACTCTCGGCAAGCCGAGGTATGCGGTACCGCTGGCCATCAGCAGCGCCCTGGGCCACCACCTGAACCGCGGACCTTACTCCAGGGTGAGTAATACCGTGGAAAAAAGCACCTGTATTCCCCGCGAGGGGTGCACAAACGTCTTCATCCATGTCCACGTCGTCAGACGGCGACCCTAGCAGGTAATCCTCATCACCCTGGTCAGAAAGATTAGACCCCGGGTCAGCAAAGAGAGCCAACCCGGGCTGACCAGGAACGGTGCCATAGGAGGTACTGGCCACCGCGGCGTGCGGATACCCCTGGACTGATAAGCAGCCAGCGGGTTCCAGCGACAACCGTCCACGGTCCCCTATCGGCGCGGCAATAAGCCTGCTGCCAGGGCCGTGGAACGCCCCCTCTAATGGGGCCACCTCTGAATCGTCGGACAACGGAAGCGGACTAAGGAAAATCGATCCAGAGGCGGGGATTACCTGCTCCGAAGCCGATGATGAGGACAATAAAGGATCCGGTCCAGGAAGCATGCCACGAAGCAACCCTGGAACCAAATCTTTTATTGTCCTCTTCATCTCTCCCAACATCTCGGTCCGGAAGGTCTCCATATCCACCGCGGACGAGACCTTCCCCTTACCCTTCCTACTTACAACCTCTCGTTTCCGCTTCTTCTTCCTCTCCTCCTCTACCACCTTGTCCGTCGCCTGTAAGCAGCACAAGAATTCGGACATTAACTCGCCCCCCCAGTGCTTACATATGTCACAATTAATCAATGGACCACAAGGGCTACATCGATAACACAGATGCGGCCAGAACTTTACATGCATAAAACGTCCACAGGACGCGCAACCCGGTCCCTGAAACAGGGCAAAGGACAAGGAGTATGAGCAACTAGTTAAGCTTAGAAACTCAATCCAACTCAAGGAGAAGGAAAACGATCATAAAGATCAATATACATCAAAAACCAGCATAGCGCTTGAATTGCTAATAAATACATAGCCAGCTGATTATGACGTCATTAATCCCGTGACAGGAAAAATTCGATCCCAACAAAACATCCAAGTGCAAAGACGAATTGTATGCTGAATGGATAAGTTGACTACACAACCATCAGATACATATAGATAACTCTTGACTGGCAAAAATGTTAATTATCTCCCTTTGATTGTTTACAATAATTAACATCACCACATTATCAATAACTAGATACCTGACACTTTGTATAGACAAACCATCCAACGTGACGAACCGGAAACTCCACCATCTGCACGCCTCTTAACTCTCTCCACCTCATGGGGAAGGAATTGGAGCAAGAGGGCAAAGTGAGAAGACCTTTATACCAGGCCTCCAACTCACTGGACATAATTTTTCATTTGGTTAGATAACCTAACAGTGTTAGCAGGAAATGGAACCATGGTGGAGAGAATACTAATTCTCTGGTACTGTGACGTCACAACCTAGCGTCATACAGACCTGTGGACAGAAACAGAAAGAGAAATTAGTCCTAGGTAGCACCGAGTTGACCTAAACCAACTAACTAAGGCGCTTATCACGGTAAACGCGAGTCCCGGAAACACAATACACCGGGAAGAAAACTCGCTAATTTTACTAGAAGTCACCTGATTTAAAGGTCCAACGTCCTCCGGTGGCGAAGTGTATCCTCCCGCCATCCAAATCAGGTCTTATCACTTCCAAAATAACACCAATAAAAACGTTAATGAGCAAGAAAAGCTTATGACTGAAAAACATGTGTGTTCTCTTTGCCAATAATCTAGCAAAGAGGAAGTGCTAGTCTGCGCATGCGCGGTGGTGGGGCTGGCATCCGCCAGACTACGCTCTGACTCCCTGCCCAGTAGGGGCACCTAACTGTTTTAAATCTGAGTGTTTATTGAGTGAAAGCCAATATTTAGCAATATCAAAAGTATTAGGGAGGTAAGTATACTCTTGAAGTGAAAACAATCACACTTCATCGAAGTGCACTTAACTTTCTCCGCTGCTTTAACTGACTCCTATAAATGAAAAATAAAAATAAATAAATAAAAGAATGAAGCATACAGCCTCATAGAACTTAACAGACAAACTTAAAAAAAAAAAAAAGCACATGATTAAAAAAGGTGTGAAATTTTGAATTCAAATATCTCAAAGAGTAATAAGACCCAGAGAAAACTCTTAAATGATATTGATTGAGTTACGTAGAGATCTAATTCCTAGTAGGAGATATCTATCCTACGTAAAAAATAAGTGAGGGTAAATGACGATGATGATGAAATGGAAGGCATGGTTGACTACCACGAAAATCGGTAACGAAGTTACATAAGAACAATAAATCATCAGAAATCCATAAAACATTCAACAAACGTAACTTTGTCAACAGATACTACATATTAGGCATGATTAAAGAACATAGATCCTTCATATAAGATACTGAACACAGTAGACAGATACAAAACACGTAATCTGGATTTTTGGCTACTTTCTGCTTGCAGAATATTTGAAAAGTGAATCTGTTTCCTAGTTGGGCTCCTTTGCGCATGCGCGTACATGTGCAATTAACAAGTGTCACTGAGGAGTGTGTATAGATTGGTGCCAGTCTCTGATAGGCCATATGCTGGGAGTGTACTCTACCAGTAGACTGGTCGAGGGTGTGATGAAGTGGTATAGGCATATGGAGGCATGTGAGCAAGTATAAAAATCTTATTCTGGTGGCTAAATACAGAGTAGTGATTGAACGGTATAGATGTTTTTGTGGTGTAATAACAACCAGTGGGTATTCTCTGGAATGCCTATTTACTGTATCTTCTGGGGACATCTGATGGACATTGATGGTGGCTCATTAACACTTTCATGCTCAAAATTGGTCAGGAAAATCAAAATTTTGCTTAAGTGAATGCCTATTTGTATGTCAAGCGAGTATTTAAAAAAATTAAAGATTAGAATGACTGACTCAGTTATCGAGCCAGTCAATTGAGTAGTAAATTTTCAAAAATTCTCTTCTCTTGGCCTGCAAATGGACATTCTTCATGATCACTATGTACAGAGGCCGGTTTGACCATTAACTTAGGTTAAAAGCACCACCATTTTTCGCATGAAAAGAAAGCGTTCACAATAGACATGTTTGATTACATGTCTGTGCATCTGAATGTGCCAGTACTGACCTGTGTTTGTAGAAGATGGAATCCATCTTGATGCTGTACGAGTTCACCATAAAGATGAGCTGGAACAAATACATTCTTCCTGCCTTGTCTGGAAAGCACAAACATACTCACTGTTAACCCTTTAACCATCGAATTAATTCAAGAAAATCTTCTCATAGAAATTATCCATTTGCAGACCAAGAGAAGGCTTTTTTTGAAAATTTATAACTGGAATGACTGGTTCAGTTATCGAGCCAGTCATTCCAGGCTAAATTTTCAAAAATAGTCTTCTCTTGGTCTGCAAATGGTCATTTCTCAAGACCACTGCAGAAGAGGTTTTTGGCCGACTTGGTTGTTAAAGGGTTAAAGGAGACTTCAGTTCATCTTGTACTACATATTTTGGTGAGATAACATGTCACACATAGACATCATTAGCGCTTTGTCATGCCGGCAAGGAATGATAGTCAGGCTTTAATACCTAAAAGTTCATACAGTCCTGCAGTCTAAGGATTTTCACCAATCAGACAAAGCCTAATGAAATAGGTGCAATCTATGATTTGGCAGTGTGATGTAAAAGCAAGCATACACGTAAGTCATTAAATATTTTGAAACTACTTTGAATGGAAGCTGTTTCTGTCTTAGGCAGCAACATCTTCCACTCAAATTAGTTTCAAGATAGTAATAGGATAATTAATTATTACATAATATTAATAAAGACTATGATGTATCTGCACCAACACTATAATACACTCTTTCGTTTGTGGGGAAAATGGCGGTAACCACTGTTCAACATAAGTCCGATGTTAAATAGTAAATAATTGTGATACAGATAAAATGCGCCATGAATTGAGTGATATATAATTTATATAAGAAAATCTATCAGTATAATACAACATTTGAGATGATATTAGTATCCCTTCATATTTGCCTCCAAGGATATATTCCTAACCTAAGCTTGGAGAAGGTATATATGTGAAACTAGCAACAACACAAAGACATAGATGTACACAATCAATACTATACACTAGAGATGTACAAAGACTAAAGTTCATCTCACAGGTGAGGAAATAATGAAAATTTACAAAGAAATATTTCAAACGACAGAAAATCTTGACATGGCAGGCATTTGGAACGTTTCTTTAACTATTGGTATTTTGTAATGTATTTTTACTAAAACATCTAATTCCATAATTTATTGACTATATGACTAGAATTCTTTCACATAGTCAAGATTAAGCTCAATACGATGATCATGGTAATGTATGCATGCACAAAAGTTGGTAGCAGAGGTATGTTTAAACCAGACAGAGGTGTGTATAACATAGCTATTGTTTACTGGTGTATTACTAGATAGACTTACTTATTGCTTGACCTACGAGTGTATGTGCCATCATATGGCTTCTCATATGTAGTTAGAGCCTCATTCAGCAATTCATCCACAATACTTACATACTTTGAATTGAACTGCTGCAAAAGTAAATCAAGAGGCCAGTAACACACACATTCTTAACCATTTAATGGACAAGAAAACTAAGTTTTGCTTAGTTAATGTACACTTGCAGGCCAGGAGATAATTTTGGAGCCAGACATTCCAGTGGTAAGTTTTCAAAAATAGTCTTCTCTTGACCTGCAAATTTGCTTTGCAATGGCCACTGCAGAGGCGAGTCTTGGCCGGCTTGATCATTAAATGGTTAAATAAAGAGGACCGAGGAGGTCACCTTGAACATCAGTATTTGAATTAAATCAGTGCAAACTAGAGGTCGGGGTATGTATATCGAGAATGGAGGGATCCGATCTGTCACTCAAGTATATGTCATAATCAATTACATAACATGTAGGCTGACATCACAATCACAATGACATTATAACTCTGAACATTGAAAAGTATGTCGAGTGTACAAATTGTATGTCTCTGATTGATTTACAATTTAATCAGCATCCTGTTCAATATTTAAAACTAATTTGACTGGGAGTTGATGATGCTCAGTCAAATCAGTTTCAAAATATTCAACCGCTTACCTGTATAGTTAACTTGAAAATTAGCTTCTGGGAATTCAGGGTTAAATGTAAATAGATTGATTCCAACACATGGGAAAAAGATAGACATGGGTCCCTCTATTTGTGATAACATTTTGAAAAACAAACATCCTACGTAATTCACCTTTCCAGAGTATCCATCTATCATCTGACGTCATATGACATCATAATCAGCTAAGCGGCGTATAGGATGATATTATACTCATTATGTCATAAATGATTCTATTTGGCCCGTCCTTAACTCTTAATAGTCTGACACATTGAACGAATTGTATGTCTCTACTATTTAATAAACATGCTGTTGAATAGTTTGAAACTAATTTGACTGGACGCTGTTGCTTCCATAGACAGAAACAGCATCCAGTCAAATTAGTTCCAAAATGTTCAATAGCTTACCTGTACACTTTTCTGAAAATTGATACTCAGGGAGTTCAGAGTTTGATCGATCGATCTCAACACGGGCGAGGTGTGGGTGGAGCCTAGTTAGAGATGGGCAGGGCATAGATAACAATGGAAAGGACCATTCGCAGAGAAGACATCAAGCACGCAGCAATGGATTCCCAACAAATTAATTCCAAAATATTCAACAGAATGTTTTATTTTGTTCTGGAAACATGTTTTAATTATTTCTGAGCTGTACTGTAGATTATAAGATGTACCTTGTGCCACCTAAGTATCTCGTTGTGGATATAATTCGCATCTTGAAGGAATTTGAATCCCTTTGGTACAGACAGAAACTTACAGAGCATCATAGCACCTTTGTCACCGAGATGAAGTAGAGATGGCCGTATCTTTATTAGGCTCTGTAAATTTGCCTGGATGACAAAGCATAGAAAGTGTCACTTACTATGGGAATACAGTTAGTCTGTCATGTTATAAGACCACAGTTTCAGTCAAATTACTAACAAAATATTCACCATAATAGTCCACACCCTAGATTTTTGCTTTGTTAGTGAGTTTCAGAGATGACAGAGACAAGAAAAGGTCATACATAAAATGTAAAAGTTGAGAAACATAGTAATATACAAATTCATATACGATCATTTCTGAATGCCTGAATAAAATGTTCTCTATCATTCCCATAGTACAATCACAGACAACACACTTACATCTATTTCTACAGCCTCGTCCAGGACACTAAGAGCTCTCATGGCAACCTGTTTACTTGGGTCATACAGCTGTGTGACGAGATACTCAATCCCCCAGGTTGTGAAGAAAGGCACTTTAGCTCGGAGCAATACACGCAGAAATTTTGTTGCGTATACCTTAGACACCTGAAAATAGCAAGAAGGACAATCAAATATTGGTGAACTCTTTGCCACATTGAAAAAAGGTTAAGACAAAGACTGCTTGTGGAAGTGCAGCATGGTGATGTAACAAATAGTCCCAGCCAGATTACTATGTACAGGAAAATATTCAAAATAAATAAAAGAAATTTTGGAATTGCCATTATTGCCTAATCGCGTCACCCTGATATTTAAGCTTTCGTTTGGAAATCAATACAGTACTTTGGACAGTCAAGGGGAATTTACAGGCCAGTTTTGTAGAAGTTGCATCTTCAAGCCAGAAAAATAACACAATTTCTGTAATTGGCTCACCATGACCTTAACCGTTGACCTTTTGAACACAAAACAAATAGGATGCTTTGACAGACAAGGACACAAATCGTCAAGATTGGTGAAGATACCCTGCAGAAGAACATGAGTTATTGTCCAGAAACACAAAACATCTGTAATTTGGTCAACATTACTTTGACCTGTTGACTACAACATCAATAGGGTTCATCAATGTCCAAAGAGCAATCTCACACCAAAGTTTAGTGGGGATTCCTTCAGTAGAACTGCAGGAATCACCTAGAAATACAACACAATGCCATTAACCGGGTTATATTGGGTCACCATGACCATGTATAATCAGGAATCTCGTCTTCCACACCCAATCAACCAGTGCTCCATCTGTCATGCGAGTTCAAACCATTAAAGGTTACTGACCAAAACTGGCTTCTGTAGTGGCGTTGAGAAATACACATCTGCAGGCAAAAAGGAGACTACTTTTTAAAACTTACTATTGGAATAGCTGTCTCGATAACCAAGCCTATCGTTCCAGTAGTAAATTTTCAGAAATATACTTCTCTTCGCCTGCAAATGGACATTCAATATGATAAATGTTCACAAATCTTGACTATATTAACCCTTTAATGGCTAAATTTGGTCAAGAAAATTAGAATGTTTGCTTATTGAATGTTACCGAGCCAGCCATTCAAGTGGTAAATTTTCTAAAATAGTCCTCTCTTGGCCTGTAAATGGACATTGTGTAAGATCACTGCACAAGCCGGTTTTGGTCCGCTTTGTCATGAATGGGTTAAAGGATTGATAAACAACAACACAAAATGACAGTGTACTATGTATGGCTTGTATGCTCACGTCTGAAGTAGATGTCAATGCTTTAGCCAGTATGATACGAGACATGCCCTCACGAGAGTAGTCCAGACTAGAGATTATCAGCTTGATGTAGCACACATGTGCCTGGCTGGTCACCATGTCCAACAAACTGAAACATTAACATACTGCTAAGTGGAGCATTACCACAATATTGCTGTGAAATGTCTAAAATAGAAACAGAAACACCTTACAGCAACAGTAAAGCTTCCAAAATGTCTTTCTTCTACTGACTTTGTAACAATTGACCTTTCCACTGTATCCATCCATCATATGACGTCATAATCAACTATGTGATGTATAGAATGACATCACAATCAATGACATCAAGAATGATGTAGATAACTACGTCACGAATGCATAGTTGAAGACGGACTATACGTTGTTGTACGAATTGTATGTCTTTACTATTTAATAAATATTCTGTTGAATATTTGGAAACTAATTTGACTGGACCGACACAAGTTCAGTGAAGATGCCTCCTGGAGAAGTTACCATCACCAGGAGATTTTTAGATTGAGCCATTATGATCAAGACCCATAATCTGTTGACTCCCAAATCAGTAGCATTTTTTTTTGGCCAAAACCAAAGGCCATGTCCCACCAATGTTTGCTGCAGATCCACCCAGTTGAACGTGAATGATCATACCAGATACACAGACAAACCGAGCCTCACAGGGCTATATTTACACATTGTGGCAAGATAAATAGCTCGGGTAGTTAACCTTCAAAGTTAATACCGCTGAATCTTGCTATTGTCATTATAAGGTGTGCCCATAGTGTATAAGACACTAGACCTAAATGGTGCGATAAAAACACAACAGGATTTAAGATACTATAAGTTTGTTTACTGGCATCTCTCCTTACTGTTGAAAGATGCCTGTTTTCTCGAGATATTTCTCACCACGCTGCCAGCCAGAGCATCGACCAATCAAAAGAAAGTAGTCTTGACTCATGGTTGACGTGATGTTGCCAACAGACAGGAGAATATCAGCCAATGGACGATTCTGTAGCAACTGTAAATGTAAATATATTTCATTGTGCAGGCTCTAAGTGATATTTACTAGAATTACAACTTCACATATGTCTGTTAACTCTGATGACAACTTTAATATTTTTAAATTAAATTAAAAGATGAACTGGTGTTCATTTTTCAATAAATTTGCTGGAAGCTGGTGCTGTCGTAGACAGCAATATCATCTAGCAAAATTGTTGAAAAATGTAAACCAGATTCTTCGCTGTCGCATCAATAAAAAATATACTTTTGACATCAGAGTGGCAAGGGTTAAAATCCTGCTAATCATCTTAAATACAACTATAGAATGTTCAGTCAATGGTACACCACCCACACGCTGTCACATTCTAACTCACTCCACCTCCACCTGGGGGGGCCTAATGTAAACATGGCCTCACAATCCGCAAATCATATGGGTAACTAACATACCAAATTTGGTTGACTGCCATCAATTTTGACTTTATGCCCACACATCAACCCTGTCCCCACTCGGGGGAGGACACTTAATTAAATGTCATCATGCAATCGCCAATCATATGGGTAACTCACATAAACAATTTGACTGAATTCCACCAAATGGTTTCGGAGGAAATAGCTGGACGGATGGACAGGCGGATGGAGGCGATTGCAATAACCCCTCCAGTTTTTTTCAAAACACATGGGATAATCACAGCAACATTTTTTGGGATGGCGCAGTCTGAGCCATGAGCAAAGGATGGAAGCGGGCACACATTGGGAGAAGACAGGAGAGGAGGGGGTGAGAAAGTATATAACATCATAATCAATTACGTCACATGAAGGCTGACATAATTATAATGCGTAATGAATGATGCATCTAGGTATGTCATAAACATTGAATAATCCGTCAAGTATATGAATTGTATGTCTTTACTATTTAATAAACATTCTTTTCAAAATATTCAACAGCTTACCTGTATCACAACCTTAATATTGGGATTCTGGGAATTCATGGTTCGATCGAGCCCAATACGGGAAAAGCATGGGTGGGTGGGGCATGGCTAGAAATGTGTGGACCACAGCAAGAAATGGATCTATTATATTGGTCTATTTACCTGCTGTAGACAGAGTGAGATGTCTTCCAGTAGTTCCATGGTCAGGTGCAGCTTCTCATCCTGAGGAACAAAATTATTCAAATTTAATATTACCATGTTTATATTTTAAAAGTGCTAGAAAATGTGTCTTGAAATTAAATTTTAAGCATGAAATTCACATCACCTGAACAGGTCCAAGCACAGCTAATCAGTTATCAGCAACTCATAACATGTTACCCATGCTATCCCCATCAATTTCTCTGTGAACTGATGAGTTAGGAAACCTTAACCCATACCAATCTGATGTAAAAATTCTATTTTTTATTTGTTCGACAGCGAAGAATCTGGTGTACATTTTTCAACAATTTTGGTGGACGATGTTGCTGACAGCACCATCTTCCACCAAACTTGTTAAAAAATGAACACCAGTTCATCTTTTAATTTAATTTGAAAATTTTAAAGTTTGACATCAGAGTGGTAAGAGTTAACTCAGAAAAAGTTATCAGACCTAGTGATAAATGGTGAGGTGGAGTCACTGAACATGGTATGTATGCCAATAGTGAAAATAAAATTGTCTAATTCTTATGATGCCTATCGATGATATCGGGCGATGGAGGGTTGCACAATGAGCTTGAAAATATTCAACAGCTTATCTGTATGAATGTTTTCAGATTGCGACTTCAGTGAATCCTGAGCCACAGACTTACCCGTTTAACACTCACATTTGTTCAAGAAAATTAAATTTTTTCATAGAAAATGTCCATTTGCAGACCAAGAGACTATTTTTGTAAATTTGCTACTGCAATGACTGGTTCGGTAATCAAGCCAGTCATTTCTGTGATAACTTTACAAAAATTGTCTACTTTTGGTCTGCAAAGGAATATTTTATATGACTACTGCAGAAGCTGTTTTTGGCCGATTTGAATGTTAAATTTTTAAACGCCAGATCAAAGCATGTAGGATTGCACAAGGGCATTAATCCTTTAATTATCATTTAAAAAATTAAAATTAAATTAAAAAATCTGAATCAAAATTTTGCTTAGTAAATGTCAATTTGTAGACAAAAGGGTGAATTTTTTAACATTGACCTCTGGAATGTCTGGCTCAGTTATCAAAGCAGATATTCCAGTCGTAAGTTTTCAAAAATTACTCTTGACCTGCAAATAGCCATTTTTCAAGGCGAGTACAGAGGCCATTTTTTCTGACTTAGCAGAAAAGGCATAAGCTTACTCCATCAGTGCCAATAAGGAAATCCATGAGGTGGCATCCAGCAGCAGAGATCTTCTTAGTGCTGTCAAACGTCTGCTGCAGCATAGAAAACAGGCGACTAGTCGGCTTGAAGAAATACACTAGACGTCGTAAGAACCTGCAGAAACAAAACAATTGTCTAGAGTATAATACAGGCCTCCTTGATCAAGAGAAACATCAGCTGTAGGAGACCAGAATTCTGTGCTTGTTTAACTGTTTGGCTACTGCAGGCCACCATACAATAATTTCAATGGGCAATAAGTCTAAACCTGTTAACTATTTGAAAACAATTTGACTGAAAGTTGTTGGTGGCTAATGGCTTAGTCACCAACAACTTTCAGTTAAATGATTTACAAAATATTCAGCATATCCAGAGTCAAACCCCCATGGAAAATTAAAGGGTGGTCGAAAAAGCACCTGTGTCTAAAGGAACAACAAACTATTGAGGAACAGATGTCACGTCCGACCTGTTTTACTGGTCGCTTGCGGTAACACTTACCGTACTTTCATGTATATTTTTCTGCTCTAATAGATAGCAACCAGGGCAAAATTTGACAAAATATGAGCCAAAAAAGCCTTATATACAGATGCATAACATGCAATTATAGTTCAGAAAAGTCGCAAACCATCTTTTTTGGAGGAACGAAAACTGGTAACTCTGTTGCTAAATAATATTAGCTTATTGGTGAAATATGTGGTTATTTTGATTAATATTAACTAGTTTATTCCATACTTTAACCATAATAGAATGGCTAAAAACATCTGAGTGAGAAATACATTCAATATATACAGGGCAATTTCCATTCACGTTCTCACAAGATCAAACCTAACGAGAGCAAAATATCAGCATCATCTAATTATCATAATGTAACCAAGTCATCCCAAATGAAATCGCCCAAGTGAACAAAAATCTCGCCAATAAATATACTGAACGAATGCATTTGCTGATTAGAAAATAATGAAATTATTGCTCAAATTGTTTTAAAAACATCTTTTGTACATAATATCATATTAATTTGTGATATTAACATTTGTGACATTACAAAATCTGGTTTTATTTGGGAGGCTGCCTACCAGTCATTATAGTTCAGTGCAATGCCTCAAATCACAAGAGGCTTAATTTGGCCGGGCAACATAAGAAGTGATCTAACCTCATTTTATTTCTTGCGCCGTTTTGGATCATTTTATGTTGGTTGGATATATGACAATACAATGACGTGTCAGTTTGAGTTTTATTTCATCATTTAAGAATGATACATGTAAGATTTACAAACATATTACATAGAATACTATTATTACAGACAATTTAGTCCACAATAATGATCATTACAACACTGCAATACCAGTATTCGTAAATTTGTGGTGTTAGTTCTCGTAAATTTGTGGTGTTGCAATTCTTTCTTATAACTGGAGATATCTTGACCAAACTGCATGGGTGATCACCCCTAGGGGTCATCTAGAAATGTGAACAATTTGCGGTCAAAATTTCAAATGGCAAGTTCACAGCGACCAGATTGATCACAATTATCACGATTTAATAATAACACAGGCCTTTCTAATCTCGTCCGTTTGCCGACCAAGAGAGGACTATTTTTGAAAATTTACCACTGGAATGACTGGCTCGATAAACGAGGCAGTCACTCCAGTGGTAAGTTTTCAAGGATAGTCTTCTCTTGCTCTGTAATTACATGTACCAGATCTTCTATTTTAATTTTTTCTGGTTTTTTTTTTAAATCACATGGAAATTATCTAATTTCATTTTCCAGATTTATTCATTCAGACTGCCCTCCCCTCTACCTCGATTAAGGGTGGCCCACCCCTTATGGCATGGATGCACACACTCTACCCCCTCCAAACACCCCGAGGGAGTCCTGGGGACTGATTAGAAAATTGTAAACAAAAACCTACAAGCTTGGGGAGACATTTGGAGTACTAGTTGGGAAAGGGTTTTAAGATGTTGGTTCTCGGGTTGGTTGTTCACTATTATTCCACATAGAAATGTGTACATTAAAATGTTTTCAGGGTTTTCATGATTCTGCTGAATGTAAATCCCAGCATTCATCACTCAAGTTGCTGCCGGTTTGCTTGCATCTATCTCGGACGTGGCGTTTCGCTTTGTTTTATATTTCCGACAACCTAAATGTATTTTCTCTTTAAGTTTAGCAGTTATCGAAACAATACTATATTTGAAAATGTACCACTGAACTGACTGGTGCGGTAACCGAACCAGTCATTACATCGAAAATTTTCAAATATAAATTTCTCTCGAACTGTAAATGAACATCTGAGAGTGTGCATACAACAGTGCTTGAATTGCAAAAAAAAAAAATTTCCATTATATAACATCATTCGCAATCAACCTATTATTTCAAATAGCAACAGGTTTTAATTCTAAGTTTTTGCCCAGGATATTTCTTTTACAAACACTAGATATTCTGTTCTCTAGTTTTCATGTTTCTTGTTTATTTAATCACATGGAAATTATCTAAGTTTAATTAATTTTATTTGATAACATTGACAATGATTTTCATCTCTTAATATTTTTATTTCATAATTCTCACCTGAGTTCATTTTATAGATTTAATTTTACAGACTGCCCTCCACCCCCTATCAAGGGTGTCCACCCCACCACACCTCATTTCGCATGGATGCCCACTCGCCATGCCATCCAATTCTTCTCCCATCCAAATCCCCCTGGAGGTGAGATCAGAAAATTTTGAAAAACTTCAACCCTGGAGAGAGTATTTAGGCTGCAACGGGGGTGGGGGAGGGTGTATGGGGTGGGTCCCTGGGTTAATACCCTGGATAATTAGGTGGTCCTAGGATCCTCCCCCGGGAAAATTCTGATAATTTGACTCTGAGTGGCCATTTCAGACAATATTTCTAATAAATGGGCTTAATAATGTGTGGTGGGGCACTGGCGGGGTAGCTGGACTCTTGGTTCCAACACCCGTGTTTAGTGGGGGCTTTTGTAGGAGGCCTTGGGGGAGGGTGTGTGGCATGGTGGTGGTGGCGGAATTGATTTTCCTCCTGATTCGATGAGAATGCAAACTTAATCTCTGACCCACTGTGGAAGCCCCTGAGTCCCCATCCTACCCCCAAGTGAAATAAAGTACCCCCCACCCCCTTCCACCCACTCTTACACTGCATCCAACACTTACACCCGCCAACAACAGTTCATTAGGCAGCAACAGGCACCGCATACACCCCTAGCAACATCATAATTTTTTTAATTTTTTTTCAGTTTTAACGCTTATTTAGAGCAACCCTTCGGGGAAGCAACGCAACCCTTCGGGGAAGCACCTCTAAGAGTGTGTCATGGCCCAAATACATCTAGGTGTAAGCGGCCAATAAATACCAACTAACTGAACTGAAGAATAAATCCTGTCCTTCGGATGAGACATTAAACCTAGGTCCCGTCTCCTTACATGTAGGTGGACGTTAAAGATCTCACTGTCTGAGGTTGAAACTCGTCAGATAGAGAAATTTTAGCTGGCCCTTTGGTCACAGTTTGGCCTCTTTTAAAGGAATAGGGGCAGATGGGAAATGGAAGTCTTTGGCCAACTGGCGAAAGCCCATTAATCTGACCCTTAGTCCATTAAACCAGCCTTTGTCTATATATAGGTATACAAGCACATTTTAAAAAGAAGATTGTGCGTGTATGGCTCTGTAAAGATAATTTAAAAATAAGATGTACCGCCATTGGCTGTGTGAGCTCACTACAAGATTCGTTTACCTGCCAACTGATCTGTTTCCTGGTGGTGTACAGCTTGCATTAGAAGTATTCTATACATTTTCCTGGTTCCTGAAACGGATCCATTTTTCCCCTCGTCCCAGCAGCAACAGGATTTTGAAGGAAGGTTCGTTTAAAGAAAAGCAGTTCCGAGAGACGGGATCTACTCATGCAAACGCAGGATGAAGTCACACATGCAGGACCGGTGCGAGGTCACCGATATAGCGTCTATTATAGTATTTAATATGTTATTATTCCGAGGGGGAATCGTCTGCATGTTTAGAATGAGTACATGCGGTCACACAGGTACGTAATACTCTATCTTAAAGAGAGGTGGCGTGAGATAAAACAGCTGAAATAATCAATGTTATGTAGTCTTGCAGCCCTCACTGTCAAACAGGGGGTTCTAAGTGAAATAATGAAGAAAAATATGTAATTACCAGTATTCGTAAATTTGTGGTGTTAGTTCTCATAAATTTGTGGTGTTGCAATTCTTTCTTATAACTGGAGATATCTTGACCAAACTGCATGGGTGATCACCCCTAGGGGTCATCTAGAAATGTGAACAATTTGCGGTCAAAATTTCAAATGGCAAGTTCACAGCGACCAGATTGATCACAATTATCACGATTTAATAATAACACAGGCCTTTCTAATCTCGTCCGTTTGCCGACCAAGAGAGGACTATTTTTGAAAATTTACCACTGGAATGACTGGCTCGATAAACGAGGCAGTCACTCCAGTGGTAAGTTTTCAAGGATAGTCTTCTCTTGCTCTGTAATTACATGTACCAGATCTTCTATTTTAATTTTTTCTGGGTTTTTTTTAAAATCACATGGAAATTATCTAATTTCATTTTCCAGATTTATTCATTCAGACTGCCCTCCCCTCTACCTCGATTAAGGGTGGCCCACCCCTTATGGCATGGATGCACACACTCTACCCCCTCCAAACACCCCGAGGGAGTCCTGGGGACTGATTAGAAAATTGTAAACAAAAACCTACAAGCTTGGGGAGACATTTGGAGTACTAGTTGGGAAAGGGTTTTAAGATGTTGGTTCTCGGGTTGGTTGTTCACTATTATTCCACATAGAAATGTGTACATTAAAATGTTTTCAGGGTTTTCATGATTCTGCTGAATGTAAATCCCAGCATTCATCACTCAAGTTGCTGCCGGTTTGCTTGCATCTATCTCGGACGTGGCGTTTCGCTTTGTTTTATATTTCCGACAACCTAAATGTATTTTCTCTTTAAGTTTAGCAGTTATCGAAACAATACTATATTTGAAAATGTACCACTGAACTGACTGGTGCGGTAACCGAACCAGTCATTACATCGAAAATTTTCAAATATAAATTTCTCTCGAACTGTAAATGAACATCTGAGAGTGTGCATACAACAGTGCTTGAATTGCAAAAAAAAAAAATTTCCATTATATAACATCATTCGCAATCAACCTATTATTTCAAATAGCAACAGGTTTTAATTCTAAGTTTTTGCCCAGGATATTTCTTTTACAAACACTAGATATTCAGTTCTCTAGTTTTCATGTTTCTTGTTTATTTAATCACATGGAAATTATCTAAGTTTAATTAATTTTATTTGATAACATTGACAATGATTTTCATCTCTTAATATTTTTATTTCATAATTCTCACCTGAGTTCATTTTATAGATTTAATTTTACAGACTGCCCTCCACCCCCTATCAAGGGTGTCCACCCCACCACACCTCATTTCGCATGGATGCCCACTCGCCATGCCATCCAATTCTTCTCCCATCCAAATCCCCCTGGAGGTGAGATCAGAAAATTTTGAAAAACTTCAACCCTGGAGAGAGTATTTAGGCTGCAATGGGGGTGGGGGAGGGTGTATGGGGTGGGTCCCTGGGTTAATACCCTGGATAATTAGGTGGTCCTAGGATCCTCCCCCGGGAAAATTCTGATAATTTGACTCTGAGTGGCCATTTCAGACAATATTTCTAATAAATGGGCTTAATAATGTGTGGTGGGGCACTGGCGGGGTAGCTGGACTCTTGGTTCCAACACCCGTGTTTAGTGGGGGCTTTTGTAGGAGGCCTTGGGGGAGGGTGTGTGGCATGGTGGTGGTGGCGGAATTGATTTTCCTCCTGATTCGATGAGAATGCAAACTTAATCTCTGACCCACTGTGGAAGCCCCTGAGTCCCCATCCTACCCCCAAGTGAAATAAAGTACCCCCCACCCCCTTCCACCCACTCTTACACTGCATCCAACACTTACACCCGCCAACAACAGTTCATTAGGCAGCAACAGGCACCGCATACACCCCTAGCAACATCATAATTTTTTTAATTTTTTTTCAGTTTTAACGCTTATTTAGAGCAACCCTTTGAGGAAGCAACGCAACCCTTCGGGGAAGCACCTCTAAGAGTGTGTCATGGCCCAAATACATCTAGGTGTAAGCGGCCAATAAATACCAACTAACTGAACTGAAGAATAAATCCTGTCCTTCGGATGAGACATTAAACCTAGGTCCCGTCTCCTTACATGTAGGTGGACGTTAAAGATCTCACTGTCTGAGGTTGAAACTCGTCAGATAGAGAAATTTTAGCTGGCCCTTTGGTCACAGTTTGGCCTCTTTTAAAGGAATAGGGGCAGATGGGAAATGGAAGTCTTTGGCCAACTGGCGAAAGCCCATTAATCTGACCCTTAGTCCATTAAACCAGCCTTTGTCTATATATAGGTATACAAGCACATTTTAAAAAGAAGATTGTGCGTGTATGGCTCTGTAAAGATAATTTAAAAATAAGATGTACCGCCATTGGCTGTGTGAGCTCACTACAAGATTCGTTTACCTGCCAACTGATCTGTTTCCTGGTGGTGTACAGCTTGCATTAGAAGTATTCTATACATTTTCCTGGTTCCTGAAACGGATCCATTTTTCCCCTCGTCCCAGCAGCAACAGGATTTTGAAGGAAGGTTCGTTTAAAGAAAAGCAGTTCCGAGAGACGGGATCTACTCATGCAAACGCAGGATGAAGTCACACATGCAGGACCGGTGCGAGGTCACCGATATAGCGTCTATTATAGTATTTAATATGTTATTATTCCGAGGGGGAATCGTCTGCATGTTTAGAATGAGTACATGCGGTCACACAGGTACGTAATACTCTATCTTAAAGAGAGGTGGCGTGAGATAAAACAGCTGAAATAATCAATGTTATGTAGTCTTGCAGCCCTCACTGTCAAACAGGGGGTTCTAAGTGAAATAATGAAGAAAAATATGTAATTACCAGTATTCGTAAATTTGTGGTGTTAGTTCTCGTAAATTTGTGGTGTTGCAATTCTTTCTTATAACTGGAGATATCTTGACCAAACTGCATGGGTGATCACCCCTAGGGGTCATCTAGAAATGTGAACAATTTGCGGTCAAAATTTCAAATGGCAAGTTCACAGCGACCAGATTGATCACAATTATCACGATTTAATAATAACACAGGCCTTTCTAATCTCGTCCGTTTGCCGACCAAGAGAGGACTATTTTTGAAAATTTACCACTGGAATGACTGGCTCGATAAACGAGGCAGTCACTCCAGTGGTAAGTTTTCAAGGATAGTCTTCTCTTGCTCTGTAATTACATGTACCAGATCTTCTATTTTAATTTTTTCTGGGTTTTTTTTTAAAATCACATGGAAATTATCTAATTTCATTTTCCAGATTTATTCATTCAGACTGCCCTCCCCTCTACCTCGATTAAGGGTGGCCCACCCCTTATGGCATGGATGCACACACTCTACCCCCTCCAAACACCCCGAGGGAGTCCTGGGGACTGATTAGAAAATTGTAAACAAAAACCTACAAGCTTGGGGAGACATTTGGAGTACTAGTTGGGAAAGGGTTTTAAGATGTTGGTTCTCGGGTTGGTTGTTCACTATTATTCCACATAGAAATGTGTACATTAAAATGTTTTCAGGGTTTTCATGATTCTGCTGAATGTAAATCCCAGCATTCATCACTCAAGTTGCTGCCGGTTTGCTTGCATCTATCTCGGACATGGCGTTTCGCTTTGTTTTATATTTCCGACAACCTAAATGTATTTTCTCTTTAAGTTTAGCAGTTATCGAAACAATACTATATTTGAAAATGTACCACTGAACTGACTGGTGCGGTAACCGAACCAGTCATTCCATCGAAAATTTTCAAATATAAATTTCTCTCGAACTGTAAATGAACATCTGAGAGTGTGCATACAACAGTGCTTGAATTGCAAAAAAAAAAAATTTCCATTATATAACATCATTCGCAATCAACCTATTATTTCAAATAGCAACAGGTTTTAATTCTAAGTTTTTGCCCAGGATATTTCTTTTACAAACACTAGATATTCAGTTCTCTAGTTTTCATGTTTCTTGTTTATTTAATCACATGGAAATTATCTAAGTTTAATTAATTTTATTTGATAACATTGACAATGATTTTCATCTCTTAATATTTTTATTTCATAATTCTCACCTGAGTTCATTTTATAGATTTAATTTTACAGACTGCCCTCCACCCCCTATCAAGGGTGTCCACCCCACCACACCTCATTTCGCATGGATGCCCACTCGCCATGCCATCCAATTCTTCTCCCATCCAAATCCCCCTGGAGGTGAGATCAGAAAATTTTGAAAAACTTCAACCCTGGAGAGAGTATTTAGGCTGCAATGGGGGTGGGGGAGGGTGTATGGGGTGGGTCCCTGGGTTAATACCCTGGATAATTAGGTGGTCCTAGGATCCTCCCCCGGGAAAATTCTGATAATTTGACTCTGAGTGGCCATTTCAGACAATATTTCTAATAAATGGGCTTAATAATGTGTGGTGGGGCACTGGCGGGGTAGCTGGACTCTTGGTTCCAACACCCGTGTTTAGTGGGGGCTTTTGTAGGAGGCCTTGGGGGAGGGTGTGTGGCATGGTGGTGGTGGCGGAATTGATTTTCCTCCTGATTCGATGAGAATGCAAACTTAATCTCTGACCCACTGTGGAAGCCCCTGAGTCCCCATCCTACCCCCAAGTGAAATAAAGTACCCCCCACCCCCTTCCACCCACTCTTACACTGCATCCACCACTTACACCCGCCAACAACAGTTCATTAGGCAGCAACAGGCACCGCATACACCCCTAGCAACATCATAATTTTTTTAATTTTTTTTCAGTTTTAACGCTTATTTAGAGCAACCCTTTGGGGAAGCAACGCAACCCTTCGGGGAAGCACCTCTAAGAGTGTGTCATGGCCCAAATACATCTAGGTGTAAGCGGCCAATAAATACCAACTAACTGAACTGAACTGAACTGCAAAAGGAAATAGCGGTTACCCTTTGCTGATATTGCATTTTTAGGCTGATTTTACATCCTGGAGGCCATTCTGACACAAAATTATGAGCCAAAAAATGTGATAGAAGTTTATATTACTAATGTGATAGAAGTTTATATTACTAATGTGATAAAAGTTTATATTAATACATAGTGCGCAACCCCATTCCTCCCATGAGTAAATTTAGCGCAAAAAAACAGTGTATAATATGCACGAAGTATGGTAGGTGCTTGTGGTCAAAAGATGGTTTCCTCGGTTAACTTGTAACCGTCTTCCTGCTGCAAGCCACAAGACAATAACTTCAATGAGAAAAATCTCTTGACTTACTGAATATTTTCAAAACAATTGGATTGAAAGTTGTTGATGGTTTAGCAGGTCCACAGACATAACTCTGTGATTATGTTGTCTGCAAAAACTCGCAGTTAGACGGTTAACGAATGTATGTTCTATACGCAATGACTTCTAACAGACTACCTGCCTTTAGTAGTCTTGTTTTGTGAATTCTTATGTCTTTAATGGTCAAGTCGGTTAAAACAGCATCTTGAGATGTGATGATTTGCAAAACAAAAGCCGATTTTTGAAAATTTACCTCTGTAATGACTGTCTCGATAGCTGTACTGGTAATTGCAGTTGTAAATTTTATCTTTTAATCTCTTGGTTTGTAAATGGACATCTTCTATGAGCAAATTTAAATTTTCTGGAAAATCAGACAATTAAAATTAAATATTACAAATGAAGACATGGTTAACATGAATATATTAACATGCTTTAACTGCTGAAATAACCAAGACAGGATAGATAGATAGATAGACAAAAAAAACCTTAATTATGACGTCAGATACTAGCGTGACAGATCAGATCTCTCCATTATCAAACCATTATGTAGCACAGTAACATATAGAATATAAAATTTCAACAAACCTTTGAAACAGTTGTTCGTCAATGAGTAGCAACCTCTCAGCCGGCCACTAAAATGATAATATATAAATAGAGTATATTGCATGGTGTCCATAAGACCCGAATGACTATTAAACTAAACCTAAGGACAATTATATATAAACTGGATATATCTAGCCCTATCCATACGCTAGCTGTAAAGAAAGGCAACGCAATTGTATTTTACATTTTGCTATAAATTTGTCAATAGTCTCAACATGAGACGTAACTTAACTCATAGCATTCTGATGTCAGAATTTTAGATTTTCATATTAAATTAAAAGATGAACTGGTGAACATGTCGAAGACAGCAACATCATCCACCAATGTTGTTGAAAAATGAAGTTTCTATGCTATTGACAAAGTGAACGATAGAATATTGACATCAGTATGGTAAGGGTTAATTATTAATTAAACACATTTGTGCAGTAGTCTATCAAAAAACAACCAGCAAAAGCGTACTGTTAAATAATTAACAAAACATTAACAAAAGACTAGCATGCTTCAATAATCATCATTGACAATACTAACTGGACTAGATAAGAGCATTCAGCTACAGAGCCAGTCCTTCCAGAGGTATGTTTTACAAAATATTCCTATCTTAGCGTGAAAATGAAGACATTTTGTCCATTAAATGTTTAAATACAGGTTTAAGATTATGGAAACATGATAAATTATAAAATTTCAATTTAAAGTAATTCCTTTTTAAAAACTAAGTAAATTTGTGTAATTATTTGGTATTTTGATATACATATATACAGATTATAACAAAATACTCTAATGCTGGTAGTGAGTAGTGATATACTGACCTGTAGGACTGTGCTAACCAGTTCCCAATTCCATACAAGGTTGTCTTTGGTGAGAGTTACACGAGAATCGCGTACCACATGAGACACGCAGTCATCAGACAAACTCTGAAAGATATAATCACAGAACAATCTTGATCACAAATATTATTTCCCATATTACATTTTGATCCTTACTGAATAATGATATATGCAATTCAAAAGAAGAGGCCCAAGGGCCTGTGGCAGTCACCTGGACCATTGGAGTTTGAACCATTTGCATCTAAATAGACATGATGAATGATTTTCGGAAAATTCAAGATGGCCACCAAAACAATTGACCCATCAAGATTCTCATTTAATATGTTGACGCCTACTGTCATAGAATCGTTCTACCCACGTTTTGTTGAAATCGGGCCATTGATTAATGACTAACATTTTAAAATGGTTCCGGACAATTTTCAGAAAATCAAAAATGGCTGCCAAAACACTGACCTATCCAAATTCTGAATAGAACTTCTAGAGGCTACCATAATAGGATCCTTCCAGCCAAATTTTTGTTGAGATTGCCCAAGCGTTTAATGAGTAGCATTTTATATGGATTCACATAATTTTTCGGAATATTCAACATGACCACCGAACAAATTGACCAATAACAATTCTGTATACAGGCGCTGAAGCACACCACTCTAGGGTGCATCCAGCCGAGTTTGCCTGAACTCGTCTAAGCAGTTAATTATGAGTAGCCTTTTAACCGATTTCCCAAAGTTTTCAGAAAATCCAAGATGGCCGGTGGAAAAATTTACCAATGAAAATTCTGTATACAGGTTCTGAACCTACCTGCCTAGTATCCTTCCAGCTAAGTCTGGATGAAATTTCTCAAGCAGTTAATGAGTAGCATTTTAAACGATTTCCCGCCATTTTCCAGAAAATTCAAGATGGCTGCCAAAAAATGGACCAATCAAAATTCTGTACACAGGTTCTGAAGCATACCACACTACAGATGATTCAACTGAGTTTGCTTGAAATCGGCCAAGTGGTTAATGAGGAGTAGGCTTTTAACTGATTTCCAAAAATTTTCAGAAAATCCAAGATGGAAAAATTTACCAATTAAAATTCTGTATACAGGTTCTGAAACATATCAGTCGAGTATCCTTCCAGACAAGTCTGGTTGAAATTGCCAAAGCAGTTAATGGGCATTAATTAGCGGAAAATTCAAAATGGTGACCGAAAAAAATGACCAATCAAAATTCTGTATAAATGTTCTAAAGCCTACACCCTGAGGAAATATATCAAGCAGTTAATGAGTAGCGTTTTGACAACATTAGGTACATCTTTGGGTGGTGTACATCCTACCAAGTTTCATCCAATTCTCTCTGTTACTGTAAGAAGAGTTGCGGCGACAAGATCTTCGGGATGTACAAACAGACGATGAATGTCTCCCACCCCCCCCCCCAAATCAGTCAGGCATGAATTTTTTTATCATTAGGCACATCCTTGGGTGGATTACAATCATCCTGCCAAGTTTCATCCAATTCTATCTGAAACTGTAGGAAGCGACAAGATTTTTGGGATGTATAGACAGACGTATTTTGCCCCAAAAATCAGTCATGCATGACCGATGCAAAAACTTTTAACATTAGGCACATCTTTGGGTGATGTACCATCATCCTACCAAGTTTCAATTCCCTCTGTAACCATAGGTGCTGCAGCGACAAGATTTTCAGGATGTACGGACAGACGATGTATGGCCCCCCCCCCCCCATAAAGTCTGTCACGCATCACCGATGAAAATTTGTTTAACATTAGGCACATCTTTGGGTGGTGTACAATCAACCTGCCAAGTTTCATCCAATTCCCTCTGTACCTGTAGGAGTTGCAGCGACAAGATTTTCGGGATGTACGGAGAGACGACGTACGGCCCCCAAAATCAGTCATACATGAACAATGAAATTTTTTTTAACATTAGGCACATCTTTGGGTGGTGGTAGGGTTGCACGGTTTTTCGATTATTCGCGATTATATAATTCAAAATGATCGTGGACGATTATAAAATGAAATTTTTGTCAAGACACTTTTACGCTTGTGAAACTGCTCGTGTTACCAAGCATGGAAACAAACATCCGGCTATCAGCTGAATGTGTGAATGATTAAATAAACTAAATAAATAAATAACTGATTTGTTTGTATCGACTCATGATTAGTTTTAGATGTATAAAGATTGTTCACTTCGTCGCTATTTGTCATTGTTGTTGTAATCACACACGCTTATACCGCGTTCCCCATTCTCTGAATAGCTATGCGTTAACGGTTTTCCCAAAAAGGTCCTAGAACTGATACCACGGAAATTCAACGCATTTTCCCACTCAAAAATTATCACCGCCTACGCCTATGTTTAATGTATACTTCAAAACATCACCGGGGAAGTGAAATTATTTGATTTGAGCGCCTAAATATTGCGTATCCTTTAATAAAGGTCGTTTATCCATCAAAATTAATCCACAATTTGATATAAAATGGCGTCGCGAAAAAAAATACAAATAACGTGATTCGCCTCCAATTGAAGAGTTTACATCGGGGACCCGGAACTCGGGAATTTCTATATATTATCATTGCGCGATAGGAACTGAGTATTACACTGATCTGAATAACGGGTACCCGTTTGATAAACTCCCGTTAGCATATAATATCTCGCGAGAACACGCCGCCTCCCATCTCAAAAGAGCCGCTGGCTCGCCAACTTAAGAAGTCGGCTATATTGTCGTTCGTAATAATTCAATTTGGATCATTTAATGTTGATCGGCGTTACAAAATTGATGCACATTTTCTCCCGTACTTGTTTGGCACATAAATTTGGTCTTAAAATATATTTATAAGGAAGCTATTTAATCACGCCAAGACTGTTTTAAGCGCATTTTAACTACAAAAGTGTGGAATAAACTTTATTATATCTTGAACATACATGGCCTACTATTAGTATTAATCTAATAGGTGGTCGAGATTTACAAATCCGAGGCCTGTATTGACTTCTAGAGGGGCCGGAAATGTATCAGGGCAGAGATCGGTCTGAAGTAGACACACCCTGTGACACGATTGTTATTATTATACACGCTATTCTTACAAATTATCTGCTGAGTTAGGGGGTGGGCTTCTAACACAGAGTTTTGCCATTTTGAAACTGCTAAGAAATCATTGGAGCTCATATGTCAAAGTTATAGGGTGGACTTCTATTAGAGCATAGGCTACAATTAAATGAAATACGGTACCTTCCGTTTTCCGTCTAGAAAAATCTTGATACATTCCTTTGTTTGCAATCAGCAACTGGCGTATTCTGTCCATGTATGTATACCCATGTGCCTAACCCATAATCTTACAATCTGCAGTAGCATAATAACGTCCTCTAAGCAGCATTCCCTTGAAAGATGTAAAAAGCGGTCAAAAAGATTTCATGTTCATTTCGGTAAATGGACATTTTCTATGAAAAATAAAAATTTTCTTTAACAAATATGACGATTAAATGGTTTAACCCTTTAATGGTCGAGCCGGCCAAAGCCGGCCTCTGCAGTGGTGTTGAGGAATGTCCATTTGCAGACCAAGAGGACTATTTTTGAAAATTTACCAATGGAATGCCTGCCTCGATAACCGAGCCAGAGAATCCAGTGGTAAATGTTCAAAAATAGTCCTTTCTTGGCCTGCAAATGGACATTCAATAAGCAAATGTTTGGATTTTCTGTACCAAATTGAACCATTAAAGGGTTAAATGGAATGTTAGTTTCACACACCTTGAACAAATAGTATTCTGTCAGTTTCTCTGTGCTGATCCGGAGTGGTCGATGGACGTGACGAGATTTATGAACAAAGCTCAGCAACTGCTCTAGATACAGGCTGCTGGGAACGGAACCATGCTTCTTCTGTGCATGTACTCGACTCAAACACTTCACGGCTAAGCTAGCACGACTGTGAAACAGAAGTTTATATACAATTATTCTTAGTTAATTTGTTTAAAATAAGTTCTCTAGTACGAAAATAATGGAAGATGGTCAAAATTGATAAAAAATAAACTAAGAAAATGTCCAAAAGAATATTTTATAAAACATGGAATGACATTCTAATGGTCAATTTTAAAGTGACCATTTCTCATGACCACTGTAGAAGGCATTTTTGATGAAATGAACAATAAGGAGTTAAAAACACACAATCCTTTATAATAAGTGAGATTGCAGACATCCTGGCACTTTAAAAATACGTTGGCTGTGTCCTAATGAAGCTCAATCTTTTGTCAGCAAGCATGTGGCCCCTCAGAAACGTCTGCCAAATTCCCATTCATCTGACTAGTTACTGTACGATCAATAAGGGCATATAATGTTAATCCTTTCAGCGAGGAATTCCTCACATGTAATTTTCCAGGCAACAAACACATTAAAACTGTTGAATATTTTGAAATTAATATGACTGGAAAAATGTTTGCCTTCAGCAGCAATGGCTTCCAGTCAAATTAATTTCAAAATATTCAACAATAAGTTTTATATCGTAAAGGAGTAATTTTTCTGGGGTTTGTCAGTGAAAGGGTTAATCCTGTCTATAATGGACACTGAATGGATCATCAGAAAGTGGTCACTAAAGAGAGGTGGTCACTTAATAGAATTCATTTGCTATGCTATATAGTTTCTGGAGCCAAGTGATGGTGGCTCATAAACCATTTAATTACCAAATTTGGTCAAGAAAATAAAAATATTTGCTTATTTAATGTCCATATGCAGGTCAAGAAGACTTATTTACCGAGCCAGTCATTCCAGTGGCAAATTTTCGAAATTTCTCTTCTGACCAGCAAATGGACATTCCTTAAAACCAGTGCAGAGTCTGGTTTGAGCCGGCTTCACCTTGAAAGGGTTAACCATTACCACTCTGATGTCAATAGTCTATCTTTTATCATGTCAATATCAAAGAAACTGGTGTACATTTTTCAACAATTTTGGTGGACGATGGTGCTGTCTTCAACAGCACCATCGTCCACCAAATTTGTTGAAAACTGTGCACCAGATCATCTTTTAATTTAATTAAAAAATTTAAAAATCTGACATCAGTACGGTAAGGGTTAAGATTCATCCTTTAATGCTCAAGTTAGACAAAGCTGTTCCTCTCCAGCGGCCTTGAGAAATGGCCATGTGCAAGTCAAGAGGAATTTTTGAAAATTTCCCAATGGAATGGCTGTCTCGATAATCAAGCTAGAGATATGTGGTAAATTTCCCTAAAAATTTCAAATAGAGATTGCAAATAGATATTCACAAAACAAAAGTTTGATTCTTCTACCAATCGTGGCCATTGAAGTATTCAAGAAGCATTATCTTCTGGTCCCATAAGCAGATATTCATTATAGACTAGACATTAGACATGTGTGTGTGCACGAGTGTACTTGTGCATGTGTGCACGCTTGCTCACCTTTGGCTCTCTAATGGCATGCTCTTATTAGAAGCCAGACTTAACAGAGACGGCAAACACTGACAAGAGGCAGTGCATCCTTTAGGCAAAAGAGTACTGGCCTAGAACATAATAGGCTAAATAATATACATCCGATGCAAATTAGCCCTTTCACTGATGAAGTCCCCATATCTTAATTTCCAAGGCAATCATACAGGAAAACGGTTGAATATTTTAAAATTAAGTTGAATGTAAGCCACTGCCTTAGGCAGCACCGACTTCCAGACAAATTAATTTCAAAATATTCAACAGAATGAGTTTTAAATAGCAAAGAATATACTTTATCTGGGATTTGTTGGTGAAATAGTACACCCCACCCCACACCCCAAATGATCTAAGAAGGATACTGTTAATAAAAATATTTTAATACTATTTTGATTGGAAACTGTCTACAGCTTCCAGTCGAAATTGATTCAAAATATGAATTTTTCTATATTGAAAATACTCAGGATATCAGTATAAGTTTTTACCATATACATGTAGATACCCAACAATGTAGATTAAGATTGACTGGCTAATCATAGTTAACTATAGTTGACTATATCACAGGCGAACATCAGAAGGTTAACTAGTTAGCTAACAGTAGTCAACCAGCCACCCGAGCTCGAATAAATGCATATAAACATGTAAATTTTATATTTCACTAACTAATTTAGTCTTGATTAAAATTATACGTTCCTATTGTAGATCAATGTTTCCGAGGCCCATTCCCTTCACACTTTATCTAATATGGACACTTTTAGATATCTTAGCAGACAAAAATACAAATGTTCCTTCACAATCCATCAAAACAGCCGATACGGAAAGGGTTAAGCGAGACTGGTAACCGGCTCCAAATTTTCAGCAATAGTAATTCAATGGGGAAACTGGGTAACAACTAACTATAATTAACTAAACGAAATCTAGGATTTCTTTTTTCACGAGAGAGTTGATACTTACCTCCCTAATACTTTTGATATTGCTAAATATTGGCTTTCACTCAATAAACACTCAGATTTAAAACAGTTAGGTGCCCCTACTGGGCAGGGAGTCAGAGCGTAGTCTGGCGGATGCCAGCCCCACCACCGCGCATGCGCAGACTAGCACTTCCTCTGACTAGATTATTGGCTGACACACATGCAACTATTAAGAGCCTGAAGACCGAGCCTCTGTGGGGTGGAGAGGCCGGGTCCGTATCTAGGGAGGTAAGTATCAACTCTCTCGTGAAAAAAGAAATCCTAGATTTCGTTTATTTCACTTCAAGAGTATACTTACCTCCCTAATACTTTTGATATTGCCAGAATTCGAAAGTGAATCTGGCGGGAGGGAGGCGAGGTCAAAAGACCAGCTCATCCCTATACGCTTTTCTGCGTTTAAGGCACTTAAACTTCTGAAACTGTAAGAAAAAACAGTCAGGATTTGACTAACCATCGGATAACACCACCGATGTATGAGAGATGACCGAATGTCATATGCGCTCCCCCCCACTCCTTCCAGGGAGGAAGAGTTGACTGACCTCAATGTCCTATACGCTCTCTACGTACAAGTGCCATGTACTACAGGACAGAGACGAAAAAGCTCCATTTTCGTAACTCTCAACAATGAACCACACAAATACACAAACCATCACCATATTAATAACGGGTAATCGTGACAATACAATCAACAACGGACAACACATGAACAAGACTGACCTTGTTGAAAAGGCTGCTGACATCATCTTCCCATTGGTAAAGACTGATGCAGGCCCAAAAAAGTGGGTGTTTCCATAAATTAATTGTGAAATATATAAGTAATGAGGAAAAACCACCTCAAAAAATATAAACCGATTTATTTTTTCAAAACCGACAAGGCGAGAGGATTAGAGGTGTCACGGAGATAATGGTCTGTAAAACTTGACTCACAGTGCCACTGAGCCACCGACATAATATCATCCACAGGGACCCCATTAAATAGGGCCGTGGATGTCACTACGCCGCGGACACTGTGAGCCTTGGCCACGTCAACCTGCTTCCCGGTGGCGGATTTATGGCAAAACTGAATGCATTCCACAATCCACCTGGAAATGGTGTCCTTAGAAGCCCTCCCATGGGGTTCAATATATGACAACCATAACGCTGACTGGTCGGTGCGCCATGCCGCCGTACGTTGTTTGTACCGGCGCAGCGCCCGGACGGGACACCATGCTTTAGAATTAGGATCATATCTAGTTAAAGCAGGCAAAATAATAGGTTGACCTGGATATTTCAATGACTGATTTTTAGCCAAGAAATTAATCCTAGGTAGCAGCTTAAGGCCTTCCCCTGAAACCACAAAACGGTCATCCTCGGCTGATAAGGCATGAATCTCACTCCTACGCCTAGCCGAGGCCGCAGCAATTAAAAACACAGTCTTCAGTGTTAATAGTTTCATAGAAATGGAACTAAGTGGTTCAAAAGGCTTATCACCTAGTACTTGAAGCACTAGCGATAAACTCCAAGACGGAATCACAGGTGGATTCCTTGGTCTTAGATTGCCCATGCCTTTAATTAATACATTCAATGTATTTACTTCATCACTTCCCCTCTTAGCCAAGCAAGGAATAACAGACATTAATGCTGACTTATAACCAGCAATAGAGTTAGGCTTGAGGCTATAGGCATCATAGAGGTGACAGAGGAAATCAGCTACTACTTGAATAGATGAATCCATTGGATCAATACATCTTTTTGAGCACCATTCTGCAAATCTGTTGATTTTATAATTATATGCTCTGGAGGTTGACCCCCTCCTGGCTTTGGCCATAAACATGGCTGCTTGCTCAGAAAAGCCCTCCTTAATTCTAGATTCCTTGACAACATCCACGCAGTCAATCTGAACATTGACGGATTGTTGTGAAGGGCCTTGCCCTGGAAGATAATATCGTCCATCAGAGGCAGAGGAACCGGATTGCAGACCAGAAGGTCCAGCAGATCCGTATACCATGATCGGCTTGGCCAATCCGGGGCGATCAGAAGCACTTGGCATTCCTCTTGTCTGATTTTCTGAAGAATTTTTGGAATCAGGATTGCTGGAGGGAATGCGTATGCATACATTCTCCCCCAGCTGATAGCTAACGCATCTGTTGCGAAAGCGCTTGGATCCGGAATCGGAGAGACGTACGTCGTCATCTTCGCATTCTTCTTCGTTGCGAACAAATCGATGTTGGGTTTCCCCCAATGGTCGAACAGACGATCCGCCACACATTGATTTAGTTGCCATTCCGTGGGTAAAACACTCATCCTTCGGCTCAATGAGTCTGCTAGCAGGTTTAACCTTCCCGGAATATGAACTGCTTTCAAGGTAATCTGGTGATCCAGACACCAACAAAGCAGTTTCCATGTCATCATACAGAGACTGGGCGACTTCGTTCCGCCCTGGCGGTTTATGTAAGTCACAACTGTTGAGTTGTCTGAACGAATAAGAACAATCTTGCCCTGAACTTTCTGTAAGAAATGTTCCAGGCCCAGGACTACTGCTCTTAGCTCCAGTAGATTTATATGTTCCTTTGACTGTTCCAGATTCCAAAGCCCTGATATCGTGGATTCTTCCAGGCAAGCTCCCCAGCCCTCCATCGATGCATCTGTATACACAGTCACCTGAGGGTGGGGAGGGGTTAGCAAAACCCCCGGCAAGAGATTCTCTGTATTCAACCACCATTGCAGGTGGTGAATCAGAGGCGCCAACACTGACACATTCGAGTCCAGCGAACCTGTACTCTGGGTCCATTGTGTCATGAGAAACAACTGGATCGGCCGCCTGCGTAAGGCGGCCTGAGGAATGACTGGTTCCAACGAAACCATCAACCCCAGCATTCTCAAGTAAACCCGTGCCAGGACATGACGACTGTCGCACACTGACTGAATCAATGAGATGAGTATCTGAACTCTCTCCTGAGTAGGATAAACATATCCTGTCTCTAGATCGAAGAACATCCCCAGGTAAACAAACTTCTGGGATGGAGTCAGCTCTGATTTTGGGAAATTGATCATCCAGCCCAAGTCTGTGAGAATTTTCAAAACAATCTCCAGATTGGCGGACAAACTTTCCCGGGTGTGCGCTTTCAACAGCCAGTCGTCTATGTACGTGTGGACTGCTATGCTTCTCCTGCGGAGGTATGCTGTGATCGCAAGAACCACACGGGTGAAAACCCGAGGAGCCGTGGAAATTCCGAAGGGCAACACCCTGAATTCCCACTGTCTGCCCTGGAATGCAAATCTCAGGAAGCGACAGAAACTCCCGTGGATGGGGATGTGGAAATAAGCGTCCTTCAAATCTATCGACGCCGTCCACATCCCCCTCTCCAACCCCGCCAACACCGAGCGCACCGTTTCCATCTTGAAACTGGGCGTCTCGATGAACTTGTTCAATGGCTTGAGGTTGAGAATCGGTCTCCACCCTCCGGTGCGTTTTGTTACTAAGAACAGGGTTGAATAGAAGCCCGGACACCTTTGTGCCGGCTGAATAGCTCCCTTTTGTATGAGGGAATTTATCTCCTCCTCGATACACAACCTTTGCTCTGGATCTCTCGGAATGGGAGTCCAGACTGGCACCAGAGACAGTCGCGACGGCGGGCCTGTCACCCACTCTGGATGATACCCGACGGAAAGCCATCGCAAGACTAAACGGTCCTGAGTTAACCGTTCCCACTCTTGCATGTGGTCGGCTAGCCGGCCTCCCACCGGTCCACCTAGGGACCGCGGTGGACACGAGGCATGCAAGAGCGGCACTGTCTCCGTCGCCATACACACCGGAGTGGTTCTTACCGCGGTAAGCGTCCTGTCAGGACCGATAACCACGCCCAGATCCTCGCGCGCCCCGCCCCGCCCCGCGCGCACCTCGGTGCGCGGGCGGCTGCCTGGCTGACGGCGCCTGAGGAACCTGCGCCCCCCTCGCTGCTGGCCGAATCGCACGCGGCCGAGGCCGACGCTGCGACGGTGGCTGGCCTCTGACCTGGCCAGCACCACCTCGAGCCTGCAGGGGACGATACGCCGGGGCCGCGGCGCGAACGTTAGCACGACGCAGCACATCAAACTGCTCGCGCAGCGCCCTCTGGTTATTCACCAGGGTGACCGTCTCCTGGAGGTGTCGACATCCCTCACCTCCAAAAAGACCAGGGCCCGTCATAGGCGTACGCAGTAGCCTATTGTACAGGTCCTGAGATGGGCACAGATTGTCCAGGGCAAACGTGCGTCTTGCCCTGACACTCCTGGTCACCGCCCGAGTCATACAGTCCAGCGCCAGGTTAATACCATCCTGGATGGTTCGCTGGACAGTGACCGGACTTGGCTGGCGCGATGCGGATGCCGTTACTACCCCCTGTAACAGCTGGGAGACGTGGGACAGAGCGGCAATCGAAGCCCTCCCACTCTCCTCCGCATCACGCAACGCGGTATTCGCCGAACGCAACGCGTTCGAGCACAAGACACCCGTGTCAGAACGGGAGCCTGGCCGCGCATCCTCACCCAAAGCCGCGCGGTCATCCACGCTGGGCTTGGGTACCACACCGTACCGCTGGTAATCCAGGGGCACGATGCGACAACGCCTGGCCACCTCGCGAGGGGCCTTCGCGAGACGTCCACACGACTTAATGGACGACTCCGCCGCCTTGAACATGTCAACGACATGCTCCGCCAGCGGCAGAGAAGGCATAGCGTTAGCAGTCGGTTTCCCAGCTAACCACGGCGTGTGAACACGCTGGCTAGCCGACTGCTCCACGGGCAGATCAGGCCTAACGCTCACCAACCACTGGCAAGCGTCATACCAATCCTCCTCCGTGGCTAACTGCGAGCGCTCTACAAGACGGGGTCCTTCGTCTTCCTCCTGAGCGCAAGCAGTAGAGCTTGACGGCGGGTACGCTGATACACCTGGCAAGCCAGGGAAAACATGCGGGCCTGACAGCACCGGCATGAGAATATCACTGGTTTGACCAGGAGCAGGCACCGTGGCAGAGCGCGGGGTATATATAGCCCCACCACGGGCCCGGCCAGCACCAGCAACACCCTCGGCAAGCCGAGGTATGCGGTACCGCTGGCCATCAGCAGCGCCCTGGGCCACCACCTGAGCCGCGGACTTTACTCCAGGGTGAGTAAAACCGTGGAATAAGGCGCCTGTATTCCCCGCGAGGGGTGCACAAACGTCTTCATCCATGTCCACGTCGTCAGACGGCGAACCGATCAGGTAATCCTCATCACCCTGGTCAGAAAGATTAGACCCCGGGTCAGCAAAGAGAGCTAACCCGGGCTGACCAGGAACGGTGCCATAGGAGGTACTGGCCACCGCGGCGTGCGGATACCCCTGGACTGATAAGCAGCCCGCGGGTTCCAGCGACAACCGTCCACGGTCCCCTATCGGCGCGGCAATAAGCCTGCTGCCAGGGCCGTGGAACGCCCCCTCTAATGGGGCCACCTCTGAATCGTCGAACAACGGAAGCGGTCTAAGGAAAATCGATCCAGAGGCGGGGATTACCTGCTCCGAAGCCGATGATGAGGACAGTAAAGGATTTGGTCCAGGAAGCATGCCACGAAGCAACCCTGGAACCAAATCCTTTATCGTCCTCCTCATCTCTCCCAACATCTCGGTCCGGAAGGCCTCCATATCCACCGTGGACGAGACCTTCCCCTTACCCTTCCTACTTACAACCTCTCGTTTCCGCTTCTTCTTCTTCTCCTCCTCTACCACCTTGTCCGTCGCCTGTAAGCAGCACAAGAATTCGGACATTAACTCGCCCCCCCAGTGCTTACATATGTCACAATTAACCAAGGGACCACAAGGGCTACATTGATAGCACAGATGAGGCCAGAACTTTTCATGAAGAAAACGTCCACAGGACGCGCAACCCGGTCCCTGAAACAGGGCAAAGGACAAGGAGTATGAGCAACTAGTTAAGCTTAGAAACTCAATCCAACTCAAAGAGAAGGAAAACGATCATAAAGATCAATATACATCAGAAACCAGCATAGCGCTTGAATTGCTGATAAACACATAGCCAGGCTGATTATGACGTCATTAATCCCGTGACAGGAAAAATTCGATCCCAACAAAACATCCAAGTGCAAGGACGAATTGTATGCTGAATGGATAAGTCGACTACACAACCATCAGATACATATAGATAACTCTTTTCTGGGAAAAAACGTTAATTATCTCCCTTTGTTTGTTTACAATAATTAACATCACCACATTATCAATAACTAGATACCTGACACTTTGTATAGACAAACCATCCAACGTGACGAACCGGAGAACTCCACCATCTGCACGCCTCTTAACTCTCTCCACCTCATGGGGAAGGAATTGGATCAAGAGGGCAAAGTGAGAAGACCTTTATACTAGGCCTCCAACTCACTGGACATATTTTTTCATTTGGTTAGATAACCTAACAGTGTTAGTAGGAAATGGAACCATGGTGGAGAGAAAACTAACTCTCTGCTACTGTGATGTCACCACCTAGCGTCATACAGACCTGTGGACATAAACAGAAAGAGAAATTAGTCTTAGGTAGCACCGAGTTGACATAAACCAACTAACCAAGGCGCTTATCACGGTAAACGCGAGTCCCGGAAACACAATACACCGGGAAGAAAACTCGCTAATTTTACTAGAAGTCACCTGATTTAAAGGTCCTAAGTCCTCCTGTGGCGAAGTGTTCCCTCCTGCCATACAAATCAGATACTATCACTCCAAAATATACACCAAATAACAGTTTAAGAGCAAGAAAAGCTTATGACTCAAAAAGACATGTGTGTTCTCTTTGCCAATAATCTAGCAAAGAGGCAGTGCTAGTCTGCGCATGCGCGGTGGTGGGGCTGGCATCCGCCAGACTACGCTCTGACTCCCTGCCCAGTAGGGGCACCTAACTGTTTTAAAGCTGAGTGTTTATTGAGTGAAAGCCAATATTTAGCAATATCAAAAGTATTAGGGAGGTAAGTATACTCTTGAAGTGAAATATCCAGCGTTCATCAGGACAGAGCAAATGTGGATTTTCAGTAAACAAACTAATTTGAGCCAGGCGAGCTTGGCCCTAATGATATGTCTTCAACTTATTCAAACTGTACCCCATAGTTTGCTGATAGATATATAATATTGCCCTACCCTGAACACTCAAGCCGGGCAAAAAAGGTTCTGTGGTGGTCTCGGGAAATCTCCATTGGCAGACAAAGAAGTCTATTTTTTTATTTGACACAGGAATAAATGGTGTGATAAGGCAAGCATTCCTGTGGGAAATTCACAAAAACAATCTTCTCTTGTATTTCCGAAAAAGTTGGTCTCAATCCCAGGATGATTCATAATAAGGAAAAAAATTAAATTTTGTCGGAGAGGTAACTAATTTTTCCTTATTATGAATCTTCTCATGGTCTGCAAATTGATATTTTCAATGGCAAATTTAATTTTTTTAAATCGAGTTTGAGTTAAAGGGAAAAGTACATTAAACGCTAGCACTATCCGCTTGCAATATAATCAGTATGCTTTACTCATGAACAACACACATGGAAAAGTTATCAATCTAATTTGACAAATATTACAACCACCCCAACCAAACCCCACCCATATCACATCCCAATAGCAAAATCCTCAATATTACAGATAGGTTGGTAGCGAAATGATAAATTTATATATACATCGAGACCTAGGAGTGAAATAAATATGGTTAAGATTTCTCAAAATATCTTGTAAATGCTTGTAATTTGTTGGTTAGATTTTATGCCCATTGATTCTATTAGTAAAACCATGCTGAGACATACTGCCCTACCACATGTAACAGCTCTCCCAGCAAGATGACTGCCCTGACAAACAAGGCTGAATCACTTGTAACAATCACTTCAACCAATGCCTGCAACAATGAAAATTTGTTAACTAATTAGGATAAAAACACAACAAACAACCGACTGATAATACTAATAGAAACATGTTTAACGGCCTAATTTTCATAATACTAAGTTAATCAAAAGTGATAACGTAGATATTATAGATTTTAGTGATTGCAATCCTACAATTGTACACAAAGTTTTGTCATAACATACTTACATGCAAGTTATGAAGCGGAAAACAAATCATTGACAGAAGTTACGTATGGAGATAAATAGGGGGCGTGGAATTATGGATTCATTTTGGCAAAACTCACTCCAAAGCATTGGGTCATTCTGAGGTATACACGTAGAAAATCTGATTCAGTCATATACAGACACTCTATAAGCAGAGTGTGAAACACCCTACATTTTACATAAAAATAAAAGACCAATGATTATGAGACTTTGTCTAATCCTGCCATTTGAAGGCTATGCTCTGAAAACCAGATTTTTAGTTTTGTTTTTAGGGGAAATAAAATTGAATTGCACACAGTCGTTTATGATGGATGGACAGATACAAAATCTGTCTTCTCTTGGCTTGCAAGTAGACATTCACTAAGCAATACTTTTAGCCATTCTTTTTTACCTATACATTCAATAAGCAATAATCTTTTTATACAAACCCTGCCCATCATATGGTAAATAGGAAAAAGTTCTTGTCATATATAATCGTTTTCAATGAAGTGCGATTTTAGTGCAATTGCATTATACACACACCTCAAAAAGTCCGACATTGATCCATGCAGCCAACACCAGAGCCATGTAATTTTCAACCAAGTTTGTTCTACAAAAGAAAGACATTTGACATTTTAACCCTTTCACCGATGAATTCTACATATCTCATTTTCAAGGCAAACATACAGGAAAATTGTTGAATATTTTGAAATTAGTTTAACTGGAAGTCATTGCTGCCTTATGCAGCAACAGCTTCCAGTCAAACTAATTTCAAAATATTCAGCAGGGTAAGTTTTATATCATAAAGAATTTCCTATTCCAGGGACTTGTCTGTGAAAGTGCTAAGGTGATGACACTCGCGACAACAAATCACTAGTAACAATTTGCTAGCAACAATTCATTAGCAACAAGCTGGTTGTATGACATGTGGACCAATATGCTGCTAGCAATAGTTAGTTGAAAAATCAGGTGAAAATTTCATGAAAACGGAGCAGTGTTCTATTTTCCTGCTTTGTTGGTTGGGTTGACACATGAGCCAACTTGTTGCTAGTGATTTGTTGTCCCCTGTGTCACCATATTTACATGGCTTATGAATAATGCAATCTGTTGTACCATGCTGAAATTTTAAATGGCTTACCTAATACCCATGATTTAGGTGCATTCCCAGATATGTTTCTAAAATGGTTTGAATGGGTTTATTTTGTTGATAGGCAAATTGTTCCGAAAGTACAGAAGTCGCACGGCATGGCATGGCATGGCATGGCAATGGTAGAAGTTATTCTATGGTATGGTATAGTATGGTATAAGATGTGGTATGGTAAAACTTATGGTATGGTATAGTATAGTATAGTATGGTATGGCATAGTATGGTATGGTATGGTATAGTAGAAGCTGTGGCATGGTATGGTAGATGCTATGGTATGGCATTGTAGGCAGTATGGTATTGTAAAAGGCATGGTATGGTGGTATAATGGTATGATAACGCATGGTAGAAGTTATGGTATGGTATTGTAGAAGGTATGGTTTACAGAAACATTTATAATTGCCACATTAGTGACTATAACCAGGAGATTTTTAATTAATCTGCGATCTATCGCAGATTATTGTTTTTTCTCAGGATCTTTATTCTTATTATTATTCTCAAGGATTTTCACAACCTAGAGTTTTGATCTGATCAACTTGTAGTGCTCCTTGGGATCCAGTTTGCTATTACTTTTTTTGTCCATCGGGTGTATAGTTTCCGAAATATCCACATTTTCGCGGGCAAAAAGTCCCATAGGAAATGTATGGGAGTAATATTTGGACAGTGACTACTCCTAGAGATTTTCCTCAATCATCTTGAAACTTCACAGACTTCTAGCATGTGTTAATCCGCATCTCCACCCAAAATATTTTTTGGGTATGGTGATCAGATTTGGAGAAAACCTGGCATAAGCCAAAATTTTTGGAAGCAAGATACTTCATATTTCTAGGGCTGTCAGATGGTTGAAATTTGTCATATATGTAGATGTATTATACTACTCTTGATTAGTGAAATTGTTAGCGCCATTCAGAACTCTGCATTTCCGTGCCCGCCATGTCCCCATAGGAAATGTATTAGAGCAATATTCGGATGCTGACTGCTGCTAGGGTTTTGCCTCTATCATCTTGAAACTGGAAAAACGTCTAGCATGTCTTGACCCACATGTTGACTCAAAATATTTTTTGGGTTCAGTGACCCATTTTTGAGAAAATCTGGCATACGTCCAATTTTTTGGAATCAAGGTAATTCATATTTCTAGGTTGGTCAGATGCTTGATATTTAGCATATATGTAGATACATTATACTACTATTGATTAATAAAATAAAATCATTGGCGAACATGTTAACCTTTCAGTAAGCTGCATTTCCGTTCTTAACATGTCCCATAGGGAATGTATGGGAGCAGTATTTGGTCAGTGACTGCTCCTAGGCTTTTTTCTGGATCATCTGGAAACCTAACATATTTCTAGGAGCTGTTGACCCGCAAGTTGACCCAAAAAATCTTTTCGGTTCAGTGACCAGTTTTTGAGAAAATGCTGCATAAAAACAATTATTTGACATGATGAGAATTCTTACTTTTGTCCCTGTCAGAGGGTTGACATTTTTGACATCTCTAGATACCCGAGGCTACTATTTCTTACTAAAATAAAATCGTTAGTGAACATATTAGCATTTCTATTATTGCAAATCTGCACACTAAACAATATTTCCATGATTTGGCGATAGATGACGGAATTATGGTCGGATTGTTTCAGCATTTAGATCGCCTGATCCGGGGCGAAATTGCCTCACAGACACCATTTACAGAACTCTGATATCCCGAACAGTTCATGAGATATTGACATTTTTGTATCATAGAGAAATACATGTATGTCAATAGGGAATGTATTGGAAATTGATCTAATGATAAATGACCCAGTTTTGGAAATATCACATCTAAACTTGGTACATTTCTAGTACGCAGCAGGCATGCATAGATCATCTACAGAAATAGGATCTGGTCTATGGTTCCCGAGAATTCCACTTTTTCTTGTCCAAAAAGTCCAATTGGAAATGTAAGGGAGTGCTATTTGGACAGCAACTCGTCCTAGAGTTTCTTGCAGATCATGGAGAAACTTAACAAACTCCTAGCATCTGTTACCCCTACATATGTTCCTGGTCCATTGAGTACTATTTGCGATTTCTAGCCTCCAAACTTGAGACACTTTAGGGCCTGGGATGCTTTTATTTTTCTTTTGGATCCCGTAAATAATTTGCGAGGAATACACTTATCCGTGCCCAAAGCGCCCCATAGGAAATGTATGAGAGTGATATTCTGATAGCGACTCCCCTTAAGGTTTCTGCAGATCACATTGAAACATAACATCCTTTCAGAATCCGTAGTCACACATCCGACCCAAAATCAAGGAAAAGGCCATCAAATGTCAAATAAAGGAGAAATTAATGAATTTTGTTGGCCCAGGTAGTCAGAGACAATCGTAATTCACCAGATTTAATTGCCTCAATCAACTTCAACATGTAAATGGAGGTAATTCATGCCAAAACCTAAAATTGGTCACTTTGACCCCTGATTGACCTTGGAAGGGTCACTTTCAAACCATCACCATTGGATCTGACATGTGTGATATACCTATAGTAAGGTTTTCATGAAAATCAAGGAAAAAGACCTGAAGTTTCAAATAACCAATTAATTAATGAATTTTTTGGGCCCATGTAGTCAGAGAATCGAAATTCATCATATTGAATTGACTCAACTTAAAAAAGGGAAAGGGGGGTAATTTATGCCAAAGACAAAAATTTGTAAGCTTTTTGCATCTCTCCTTTATTTGACATTTAATGGCCTTTTCCTTGATTTTGGTAAAAATTCACTACAGCAAATCAGGACACATTATTTTATACTTTAGGGTCAAGGCTATCGGTTTTCAAGGAATCAGCTTTTCCATACCCTGTGTAAAACTATGGGAATTTCAACTATGGACCTTTGAACTGCGACAACACTTAAGACTTTTTATCAGATCAGCATCAGACATGTTCAATGATCATATGTAAAAAGGGCGTATAATACTCCTTAATGCCCAGTCATCGCAGATTTACAGTTTACTTCAGTAAATGTGTTCTAGTTGAGATCTGCAACAGACCTTTCCACTCTATCCATCCAGCATATAACATCATAATTAACTACGTGACTTGTAGAATGACATCATAATCAATGAAGTTATGAATGACGTAGATAAGTACATCAGGAACGCATATTTGAAGACGGACTACGCGTTGTTGTATGAATTGTATGTCTTTAGTATTTAATAAACATGCTGCTGAATATTTTGAAACTAATTTGACTGGGCACTGTTGCTGCCATAGGCAGCACCTTGTGAAATTAACTTCAAAATATTCAACAGCTTACCTGTATAGTTTTCTGGAAATTGACAATTAGGAAGATCAGAGATCGATCGATCCCAACACGAGTGAGGTGTGGGTGGGGCTTAGATAGAGATGGGCGGGGCATAGCTAAAAGTGGAAAGGTCCAAGCTAGATTCTCATTCATTATTTGGAACCGTAGTGTTACTGCTAAATTAGTATGTTGCTATCTGATTGCAGACAAATGGGGAAGATGGGCTTTTCCATACCTGATTGCAGACAGATGGAAAAGAAATGATTTTCATTGCCTGATTGTCGACAGATGGGGAAGAATGCCTTTTCTGTACCAGATAGCAGACACATGGGAAGAAGGGCTTTTCTTTACCTGATTGTACAGCGATAGAGAAGATGGGCTTTTCATTATCTGATTGTACAGCGATGGAGAAGATGGGCTTTCATTATCTGATTGTACAGCGATAGAGAAGATGGGCTTTCATTATCTGATTGTACAGCGATAGAGAAGATGGGCTTTCATTATCTGATTGTACAGCGATAGAGAAGATAGACTTTCATTACCTGATTGTACAGCGATAGAGAAGATGGGCTTTCATTACCTGATTGTACAGCGATAGAGAAGATGGGCTTTCATTATCTGATTGCATCTACAGATGGGGAAAAAGAACTTTTCTGTACCTGATTGCAGCCAGATGGGGAAGAAGAGCTTTTCCTTCATCAGCAACAAAATCAGTCAGTAAATGCCAACTATGCTTCGGTGTAGATGGATCTGTAAATCGATTTAGATATAAGAATTATCAAATCAATTTCCTTCTCTGTAATATACAGGATAAATTGTTCTTAACTCTCTTTGAACATTACAATCTAAGAAGCATTCTGCTGACTAGGTTACAAGTAATGTGGGTGGAGGCTGTTACTGCCTAAAGACACCAATAGTTAGTTTCACCCACCTTTTACATGTCATGGATTTCACTTGAAACTTTGAAACAGAAATTTTCAGAATAAAAAAATTTAATGGTAACCTATGGCAGCAACAGCTCTCAGTCACATTAGTTTCAAAATAGTTAATAGAATGTTTATAAAATTGTAAATTCATCAAAGCCATAAAATTTGAACATGTTCATAACTTTTGGATTTTCGTAATGGAAGCTCTATGTCATTTTGTTTGCAAAGTCTGCTAACATTGATTATGTCATCAGATGCTTGAGTGAGAGATCTGATCTCTCCATAGCTTTCACTATAATTTGAAAAATTTAACCATTTCCATAAATTGTTGTCACGATGTGCAGATACGGTGATTTCACAGATTAAATAATGAACAAGATGGCCAGCAAACCATTTATATGACAGTTTCGAAAATTGCAAATTTGAGATCAGAATCCCCAAAAACACATAAAAACAATTTCGGCCTCAAAATCCATCAAATAAAAAAACCCAATATGGCCACTGAACATGCTATATTTTGATTGGCGCATGGCGGCCATGTTTTTCGACGGATCAACTTCTCTTGAACAAACTTTAATGGCCCTTAGGCCCTAATCATATCTGCCAAATTTCGGCCCGATCCCTTCAGCGCTTCTGGAGAATAAGTCATTTTCACTACAACTGGGTCAACCAAAATGGCAGCCAAACCATTTGACCAATCAAGTTCCCTTGCCATAAATCATATTTCATGAGGTTTGCATCTATCCTTTTTTTCGGAGATTTTTAAAGACGTTTCCTAAAATCGGCCTAAATCCAAGATGGCCGCCGGACAAATTGGCCGATCGGGTTCATTTGAACAAACTTAGATCTCTATGCCATATGAATGCTTCCTCCTAAATATAATTGAAATCGGCCCAGTGTTTCTTGAGAAGTCGTTGTTTAAAGGATTCCCCATTGCTTTACTATGGGCCCATTGCTATACTATGGGAGCCTTTGGCAGGAAAACAAACCAAGATGGCAGCCAAAGCGTTTATCCGACAGTCTTGACAGTGGCATATTTGAACTCGCCACACTGATAAGCATATATAAAGCAATTTTCGCCATCAAAATACATCAAATACAAAAAAGCCAATATGACCTAGAAACGCTGAATTTTGATTGGTTAATGGCGGCCATGATTTTTAACGAACAAACTTCCCTTGAACAAACTTGAAAGGTGCTTGGTCCCTAAGCATATTTACATAATTTCAGCTCTATCCCTTCAGCGGTTCGGGAGAAGTCATTTTCACGAAAACTAGGTCATCCAAGATGGCTGCCACGCAAATCGGCCAATCAGGTTGCCTTAACAAACTTGGGTCTACCGCTGCCACAGATGATGTGTTATGAGGTTTGAATCAATTCATCTAGCGGTTTCAAAGAAGATTTTTTAGTGTTTCTAAAAATCAGCCATTTTGGCCGACGGCCATCTTGGATTTTGACCGATCCGCTTCGTTTGAACAAACTTAGATCTCTATGCCCTATGAATGCTTCCTCCAAAATATAATTGAAATTGGCCCAGTGGTTCTTGAGAAGAAGTCGTTTAAAGAATTCCCCATTGCTTTACTATGGGCCCATTGCTTTACTATGCCAGCCTATGGTGGGAAAACAAACCAAGATGGCAGCCAAACTGTTTATCCTACGCATATTTGCATAATTTCAGCTCTATCCCTTCAGCGGTTCGGGAGAAGCGTTTTCGCGAAAACTAGGTCATCCAAGATGGCCGCCACGCAAATCGGCCAATCAGGTTGCCTTGAACAAACTTGGATCTACCGTTGGAATGGATGATGTGTTATGGGTTTTGAATCAATTCCTCCAGCGATTTCGGAGAAGATTTTTTTAAAGTGTTTCTAAAAATCGGCTATTTTGGCCGGCGGCCATCTTGGATTTTGGCCTATCGACTTCATTTGAACAAACTTGAATCTCTATGCCCTAGGGATGCTTCCTGCCAAATATAATTGAAATCGGCCCAGTGGTTCTTGAGAAGGCGTTTTAAAAGAAAAGTTGATGGACGGACGGACGACGGACACATGACGGACGGTTGCCACGACATAAGCTCACTTGGCAAGGCCAGGTGAGCTAACTAGTGCTGGTAATATTGAAAACAATTTGACTGAGTTAGCTTAAAACTCTATTTAACTTTATTAAATTTTCTCATATAAAATGTACATTTGCAGACCAAGAGACTATTTTTGAAAATTTAACACTGAAACGACTGGCTCGGTTATCGAGCCAGTCATTCCAGTTGTCAATTGTCAAGAAGTTGTCTCTTGGTCTGCAAATGGACATTTCTCAAAACCACTGCAGAAGCCGCTTTTGACTGATATGAGTGTTAACGGGTTAACATATACAGCAAGAACTATGGCGTACTAGTGGCGCCAATGATAATTACCTATGCTCATTAGAGCTGCTGTGAAGTTATCGGTCCACTCTGGAATCTTCAGTTTAAACATGTCATAAAGTACCTCCAATAAACCTTTCTGTAGAAGGAGAAGCACATTGTACAATATGATACAAGTCAATACTGACATTAGTAATACATATACAAACTATTACAGCACACAATGTGATGCATAGTTGTGATGGCAAACTATCACAGCACACAATGGGCTGAATAGCTGTCACGGCAAACTATCATAGCACACAATGGGCTGAATAGCTGTCACGGCAAACTATCATAGCACACAATGTGCTGAATAGCTGTCACATCAAACTATCACAGCACACAATGTGCTGAATAGCTGTCACGGCAAACTATCACAGCACACAATGTGCTGAATAGCTGTCACGCCAAACTATCACAGCACACAATGTGCTGAATGGCTGTCACGGCAAACTATCACAGCACACATTGTTCTGCATAGGTGTCACGGCAAGCAGGCATACATGTGGATATCACGTCTTAAGCACACAGAAGAAAACACAAAGTGAAACTTTGTGCATTCCCGCAGAATTTACATATGACAAGAATAGCCACTATTATGTGAATAATTGGTGTTTGGAACGAGTTATAATTTTGAGTTGAGATGGTGATTGCTGAGACTAATAGACAGAACCATTTCTTGCTAAGCTTTGTCTACTTTTCTACGTGTGTTTGAATGGGTTTGAAAATTAAAAAATTGAATTCCTACAGTAAAGCCACTGAATACTTTGAAACTAATTTTGCTGCCTATTTCTCACCATTTCTAGCTATGCCCCACGCATATCTAACTACCTTTTGCCAACTTTTTACATGTGTTTGAGTCAATTTGAAACTTTAAATCCTGAATTCCCAGAATCTAAATTTCAAGGTAAATCTACAGTTAAGCTGTTGAAGATTTTGAAACTAATTTGACGTGGGGCTGTTGCTGCCATTGATGCAAAAGCTCCCAATCTAATTAGCTTCAAACTATTCAAAAGAATGTTTAATAAATTGTAAATTCATCAAAGACCTATGCACTTCAGTAAAAGGTTTTTCCATTATCATGACAGAGCTATGTCATTTTGATAGTAACGTCAGCTAACAAGTGACATTGGATTATGACGTCATATATTTGAGTGACAGATTGGATCCCTCCATTGTCTAAGTTTAAGATATGTAACAATGGTATGCACCACACTTGTATTTATGTGCCTGGAAAATCATACAGCATTTCTCCCAAATACAATCATACAGACCGAGTTCAATTGTTCCTTCAAAACTCTTAAAGATCTGGCTAGGACAAGAAATCGTTGGACTGAAGGATGGATGGACAAACATAAACATCTGATGCATGACACTGTCTCCAGCTTATATCTTCAATGAGAATTTTTTTCTAATCTGTGTTCAAAGCACTGAGAACTAACTCTAACAAGAAATTGATGGAAAGATGGATGGGAAGACGGATGATCAGATGGATGGAGACAAAGATCTGGCATATATGGCCAGGGATAGAATTTCATACTAGTCTGAGACTGGTAAATAATTGTATGGACAAGTGCTCATTATGACTAAACCAGTCCAATGGACTAGTGAAATTTTTGAACAACTTGTGTATAGTATTTTTTTCTTATTTCTAAAAGTCACATAAACAAAACAAATCTTTGAAAAGGCGTTGATGAGAAGCCATTTCTGTCCAGCTGATTACTATTCGAGCGTTGACACCCAAACCGGAACTGTTTGAACCATAAAATATGTAGGGTTGCACGATTTTTCGATTATTCGATTAAACGCGATTATATAATTCAAAATGATCGTGGACGATTATAAAATGAAATAATCATATAATCGACATGTTGAAATTTTTGTCAAGACACTTACGCTTGTGAAACTCTGCTCACGTTACCAATCATGGAAACAAACATCTGGCTATCAGCCGAATGTGTGAATGATTAAATAAACTAAATAAATAACTGATTTGTTTGTATTGACTCATGATTAGTTTTAGATGAATAAAGATTGTTCACTTGGTAGCTATTTGTCATTGTATATTTTAATCACACACGCTTATCCCGCGTTCCCCATTCTCTGAATAGCTATGCGCTAACGGTTTTCCCAAAAAAGTTCTAAAACTGATAGCATGGAAATTCAACGCATTTTCTCCTGTAAAAAGTCTCACCTGCCTACACCTATGTTTGATGTATACCTCAAAACATCCCCGGGGAAGTGAAATTATTGGATTTGAGTGACTAAATATTGCGTATCCTTTAATAAAGGTCATTTATTACATCAAAATTAATCAACAATTTGATATAAAATGGCGTTGCGAAAAAAATACAAATCACGTGATTCGCCTCCAATTGAACAGTTTATTTTAGAGCGAGTACTCGGATATAAATATTCTGGAATCGGGGACTCGGAACTCGGGAATTTCTATATATTATCATTGCGCGATAGGAACTGAGCATTATACTGATCTGAATAACGGGTACCCGTTTGATAAACTCCCTTTAGCGTATATCTCGCGAGAACACGCCGCCTCCCATCGCAAAAGAGCCGCTGGCTCGCCAACTTAAGAAGCCGGCCATATAGTCGTTCGTAATAATTCAATTTGGATCATTTAATGTTGATCGACGTTACAAAATTGATGCACATTTTCTCCCGTACTTGTTTGGTACATAAATTTGGTCTTAAAATATTTTTATAAGGAAGCTATTTAATCACGCCAAGACTGTTTTAAGCATTTTGACTACAAAAGTGTTGAATAAACTTTATTATATCTTGAACATATGTGGCCTACTAAATCGAGATTTACAAATCCGAGGCCTGTATTGACTTCTAGAGGGGCCGGAAATGTATCAGGGCAAAGATTGGTCTGAAGTAGACACACCCTGTGACACGATTGTTATTATTATACACGCTATTCTTACAAATTTTCCTATACAATCTGCTGAGTTAGGGGGTGGGCTTCTAATACAGAGTTTTGCCGTTTTGAAACTGCTAAGAAATCATTGGAGCTCATATGTCAAAGTTAGGGGGTGGGCTTCTATTAGAGCATAGACTACAATTACGCGAAATACGGTACCTTCCGTTTTCCATCTAGAAAAATCTTGATACATTCCTTTGTTTGCAATCAGCAACTGGCGTATTCTGTCCATGTATGTATACCCATGTGCCTAACCCATAATCTTACAATCTGCAGTAGCATAATAACGTCCTCTAAGCAGCATTGACGTAGTTAATATAGTTCATGATTAATCGTATGATCGCGATTATTTTTTTAAAATGATCGCGATTATGAAAAGTGAATAATCGTGCAACCATAAAAATATGCCTGGCTGCCATTATAATTAATGAACATTTATATGTTGACTATAATTGATAACGGACATGTAAAATTATTTATGGACTAGTAGTTTCATTCGGTTACCAGACCTGCCGACTAGTATAGTATTATCTAAAATTCTAACCCTGATGGCACAGCTTTTCAGCATAACATAACTACTCAGGTTAGAACTAGAGTACAACCCATAAATAACTTAACATGTTTCTAACACAAAAACACAAACATGTTAATAAGAAATGTCCAGTTAAATATTTAGAACATAATTGGATTATTAGGCAGCGATGTCTTCCAATCAAATTATGTTCAAAATATCTAACGAGGATGTTTTAGTTTGATTTGGAAATATGTTAAGATATTTCTGAGCTGTACTGTATTTTGAAAGACTACCATTCTTCTAATTCTTGGCATAAACCATGTAAAGTTATGGCAAAATTTTGAAAATCAATTTGTTATGGCCCAAACTGGAGGTAATGATGAATGAACAAATCTGTAACATTTTATTGAGATCGTCTAAGCCTTCGATGAATTAAATGTCCATTGAAAGACATAAACATTTACATAATTCTTGATGCACACGGGATGCTGGACTGTAGCTATGTCGAGCCATGCTCAGCTTTTATATCACAATAAAACTCTTCTAAATCTTACTTTTAGACATAGGAAAGGACAAGACATGGATATCGTCCCCTAATATGTTACGCTTTTTGGCATGACAGTATAAAGAACATAACCATTTGTAGCTCTTACCCTAATGTCGACATTTGGCAAATATAGGATTCCTACTAAAGACTGAATTCCGGAACCATCAGGTTGACAGAGGCGAATGAGACCTGGAAAATACAATGCAAAATAACAAATGTATTAATTATAAAGTTAATTAGGGTTGATATGAAAACATATTTGAAATCCGAAAACATTTACAAGCAAGCAACTAGCCAGTTCAAACATTGGGGAAGGGTTAAATATAGTTATGCCAATGTTTTTTGAAGAACTGAACAGCGCTGGACGTATGTACAATCAATCTTCAATCTGCTGTTCAGCTTTTAAATACAGATTACACAAGTGGTAACAGTTGCATGCATACACATGGCAGACAGAATGATTTGAAATAATTAGAAATTATTTTTTTAATTAATTCACATCGGTGATAGTATAAATAAGGGAAAACCCCAAATTTATTTAGTCATTTAAAATGATAAAATCATGATAACAGAAAAATAAAAATACATTAGATGCCATCTGAAGTTAAAATAAACTTAATGTAATATAACTTAATAAATAATATTATATAACACTGTAATGCTCAAGACGGCCAAAATAGGACTATTTGCAGCCCAAAAGAACTTTTTTTAAAGTTTATAACTGAAATGACTGGCTCGAAAACATAAAATTTTCAAATATAATCTTTTCTTGGTCTGCAAATAGTCATTCTCGATAATATAATTTTCTTGACCAAATTTTTGTATTAAATGGTTAGCTAAATGTACCTGGCCAAGAATGCATTAGAGTCACAACAGCCATCTTGCTGGCAGCAAAGCGTGTTTCTTTGTCCTCACTAAAATGCAAATACGTCACAATAAAATATAATCTAAATGCAAGATCAAACTAGAAAACGCCGTTTGACTCAGAGGGCCTCCGCAATCACTGGAGATAGCTTTCTCTGTGAAATAGGTAGCAATTTCATTCAAAGCCTTCATATTATTAAAACAAGAGGCCCAAGGGGCCTGTGTCGCTCACCTGAAGCACTATAAATTTTCGTCAAACCTGTTGGTGAGTGGTTTAAGAGTAGTCTTTTAAATGAGTTTGTGGACAATTTTGCAAGTCAAATATGGCCGCCAAACACGCTACATTTTGATTGGTCCACTGCAGCCATGTTTTTAAATTAGCTCCTTCACTTGAACAAACTTTAATGACACTCAGTGCCTAATGATATCTCCCAAATTTTGGCCCAAATCCGTTCAGTGGTTCTCAAACATTTTCCCTCCCCACAGGAACATATTCACCAAGCGTTCATGCACAAGCCATGAAACCTGCTGGTAACAAGCTTATGGAGAGCTCAAAAGACACACACGTGCGTACTCGCACACACAGAGCATAGTCTTCTTCACAGCTGCTTAGTTCATTGTTAGTGCTATAAGCCCTTCCATCAATAAATGGTAAAGCACTGAATCATCTGAAGTCATCACTGTTGTTAGAAAACACCTTGCAATGGATCCCAGCACATTGCCACTTAGCTGGGAACAAAACTGCAGACAAACTGGCACAGATGTTTCATATGAAGAGGGACATACTATTATGAAGAAAGTGAAACAAACAAACACATGGACTCAAGATATACATTGGCTTACCCAGCAGCAGCTTCTTGTCAAATTAATTGAAACAAAAATAAGTTACGTTTAAACTAAATTAATTTCAAAATAATCACAAGAATATTACTTAAATCACAAAGAATGTATCACCTATGATTTGGGTGTGGCTACAAAGGGTAAAACTCACCGGCTTGATGATTCCGAGTCAGATCCACTGTACTTATAATGGCAATCAGTAAATGGGGCGAGCAGTTGCTGGAAAGATATGTACAAAGAATATGATAACCCGTCCGTTAATCTTGTAATTCATAACATCAAACTATCTAATTGTATAACAAAATAAAACAAAACGCTGTCACATATTTTGAAACTAATTTGACTGGAAGCTGTTGTTCTACTATGAAGCAACAGCTTCTGGTCAAATTAGCTTCAGAACATCAAATTTAATATTTCAACAATTGTAGCATATTTGTAAATATAAAATATAGCCACCTCCTTTCCACCCCACCCACCCACAAAATGAACGTTTAATTGGATTTATGGTATTAAGCACTGTAAACATTGTAACAAATTGATATAGATGAAAGTCAAACTATCGTAATGTACAGTAATTGCAAATGTAATACACCTGTCCCATGCTGATGTCATTATGATGGAATTCTCCAAAATTCAATGTTCAGAGTGACAGTGCTGACTGGTAAAGCCATCAGCAAGCTCGCATTGAGTTACTATTATATTAAGAGACACAGCACATTAAACAGTTCTTGCTGTAAACTATTATCATAATATTATTGAAGTTACACATCATTGGAAAGTGCATCCAATTTTCGCAGCATATAAGTATTACATTTTTTATTTTTACAAAGTTTTCACAGAATTAATTGCATATTTAAAATGGACACTTGTATCTAGTTTCAGCAAGTCAAGCAAGCACAAGAGTGTATAGATTAGATATATAACTAGTTCGATAGTTTTACAAAAATATAAAAACAAATACATAAATGTCTAGAAAATAGATTAGGTATTTTTATAATGTATAACTTCAGTAATATTCTAATCTTAGGTCTTCATATAATTGCCTTGTATGTGTTTAATATTAGAGTAATAACGTTCAATCTTCGCCGGCTGTATATTGCCAGCCAGTGGAGCTGTGAGTAATCCATTGTGGGAAGTATTTTCATAAAAACATATCAGTGCGCTAAAGGTGTATTAAGATTGATTAAACACATTATATTTCTTCTTAGCTTAATATTGAAAATGGGTTCAAATCAGCAGTGCTGTAAGAATTGATTTGATAAGCCCAATAATGAAACTGCGAGTGTGAAACACATCCGAATCTGATAAATTATGATAAAACTTCAGACATAGACGCCTCAATTGTCCCTCTATTGTCGACTTTGGGATTGGCTGAAACCCCCTTGACCTCTACACGCTAACTACACATTTTGTGTAAACCTGAACTCTGTTTATCTGGATGAAAACATGATTGTCATTTAATCTTCAAAAGAAGATTCCAGGACTTTACAAAGACAAAAAAAGATGATATAATTATGCAATTCCTCACCACAGCAATGGAAGACAGATGGAAAGACACATACCAACAAATATATAATCCACCATTCTGTAAGGTGGATAATGATGAACAGCAACAGGTTCCAGTCAAAATCATTAACAAATATTTAAGAGCTTTCATGTATATAGGTGTCGTTAAATTCTGCTTCTGGAATTCTAAGAATTAACATGTCAATACGGGTTTCACTGTGGTAGTCTCTGACAGTATTCACTCCCATTTCATTTTACATTCAGAAATAGCCATCATGTAGCTGATACAAGAACAGGCGTTTTGACCAGCTATCTTATTGAAACCATCTTTGACCACAATATGGAGCTAGAATATTCTCTAGCACGCTTGACCATCTTCATATTTGTGAGATGTTTTGCATCATGACTTTAATTCTACGTGATGACTGGGTGTTATTTTGAAAGCAGTATTGCTGCAAGATGTTGATTCCTAGCACACCACTTCAGTAAGACTGTTTTCAAAATAGCACCATGGAATATGACTTTGCCATTAACCTTTTAATGGTCAAGAAAATCTAAATTTGGCCCCAGTGAATGTCCATTTGCAAGCCAAGAGAAGGCTTTTTTTCTAGATTTACCACTGTGATGAGTGGCTAGTTTATCAATTATCAAATATAGTCTTCTATTAGTTTGCAAATAAAGTTTCCTCAAGACCTTTGTAGAATGATTTGGCCAGTATTTCCTTCACCGGGAAATTGCTTCCAACTGATCAGCTTGACCCTAATGTATAATGGTTATTTTATAGTCATCATGAAAAGGTTTAGCATACACATTGTTAATATGCCGCTGGGACGGTCAACCCGGAAGTAATACTATAACATGCTGTGGATGGCACGCCATCGCAAAATTCCCAGGCTTTCCCCACGTTTAAACCCCATCCACCCCCACAGAGTCCCTACCCACAGGTAGCGGAGCCCACCATGAATGTTACCTTGCAATCAACAATCATATTGACAGATCACAAAATTAATCTGGTGGTATTCCAGCAGGTGTTATCAGAACACACAGCATAACCAGATGGAATTTTTACATTTTAAAAATATATATTTTGACCCTGCAACTTATCGCCCCACACCACAATCCCAGAGCTCAATGTAAATGTCAGGCAATCTGCAATCATATTGGTAATTCACATAAGAAATTGAGTTGAATTCCACCAAACGATTTCAAATGAGAACTCCAAAGGGGCAGAACCAAACACAAATGGCATCTCGCAATCTACAAGGATATGAGAGATTTCAGAGGAGATATTGTTATAGAGAGAATTTTTATATTTTACACTTTGACCCCGCCTCACCCTTACTCCCAGGGGATGGAGCCAAATATAAATGTTCTGATTGCAATCACGAATCACATGAGTAACTCGCATAACATTGAATTCAGACAAGTCGTTTCAGAGGAGATGGCTGAATGGACAAATGGGTAGAGTGGATTACAACATCCCCGTTGTGGCGATGGTGTGGGATAGCCATAATTTCACTCCCTGCCATACCTCGAGGTCTGTGTTGAGCCTGATATAATGGCGTGTCTGTGGATGGTTCAGAAGATGCAGTAATGTAGCAAGGAGGCATTCATTGATTCGTGGATATTGATGACAGTCCAGCACATTCCTCAGGATCGTTGTTAAGCCACTACACTGTGACATCAGTGGCATATTGTGGAATGCTAAAGTAAACCAAACACAATTGTTATTCAGTATTCATCTTAACATAACACTAAAACCCTATTAAACAGATACCAGCAAAATGAGGTTTAAAATATTTACCAAGATATCTCCAACATTTAGATCGCAAAGAATTTCTCATATGATTTTCATCAGGTTTAAAAGAATATAAAGCAGTACATGTATCTGTTAGCATATTTTTTATTCACAACATTAATGTATCACTTTCCATATGTGCCAGACAGTAGAACTTACATGTTGTGAAAAAGACAGTCCACTGCCTTGTAAGACCACCTGTTTTACCCTTCAAGCCTTTAATGCTAAAATTTGGTCAAGAAAATCAAAATATTGTTTAGTGAATGTCCAATTGCAGGCCAAGAGAGGAATATTATTGATAATTTATCACTGGAATGACTTGCTCGGTTATTGAGCCAGGCATTCCAGTGGTAAATTTTTAAAAATAGTCTTCTCTTGGCTTGCAAATGGACATTTCTCAAAATTACTGCAGAGGCCGGTTTTGGCCGGCTTGACCACTAAAGGGTTAACAGTCAAGACAACCACAAACGGATTCTGCACTGGTCCTGAGAAATGTCCATTTATGGGAGAAGAGATGAAATTTAAAAAAAATTAACCACTGGAATGACTGGCTTGATACGAACCAGTCATTCCAGTGAGAAATGTTAAAAAACAAGCGTTCTGTAAGTATTGCAAATGTCCCCTACCTGGTGATATAAATCTTTAGAGATTGACAGTAAAAAACTCCATTAAAAATTGACAGAAGCAGCTGAAACTCGAACTTGATCTCTAACTTCTCATAACATTGCAACAAACCAAGTTTCAGTTATCTATGGTGAAGGAGAACGAAAAAGTCTTGCAAGCTGATATGTTTGTATTTTATGAGTCGAAAGGGGACATAACTCCATCAGAAATTGACGCAAATGCTCAAAACTCGAACTTGCTTTGTAATTTCTTATAACAAAGGAATGTACCAATTCTCAGTTGAATATCTTGAAGGGCTGCGAAAAAAGATGGGCAAAACTAATATTTTTTGTATTTAATAAGTCAAATACAGGAAGGAGATGGCTGAATGGACAAATGGGTAGAGCGGATTACAACATCCCCGTTGTGGCGATGGTGTGGGATAGCCATAATTTCACTCCCTGCCATACCTCCACGGAAAATTTATAAAAATGTCTGAAACTCAAATCTGCTCTATAACTCCCCATAACAAAGCACCCTACCAATTCTCATTTGAATCCCTAGGAGTGCGAAGAAGTGAGGAAAACAGATATTTTTCGTATTTCATAAGGCGAAATGTTACGTAACTCCATCAATATGTACGCAAACTGCTGAAACTCGAACTTGTTCTGTAATTTCTCATAACAAAGCAATGTACCAATTGAATTCTCAGTTGAATAGCTTGAAAGCTTGTGAAAAATAGTGTGGAAAACTAATATATTTTGTATTTCATAAGTCGAAAGGGGGCATTAACTCCATGGAAAATTTATAAAAATGTCTAAAACTCAAACTTGCTCTGCAACTCCCTATACTAAAGCAACCTACCAATTCTCAGTTGAATCCCTTGAAGGAGCGCGAAAAAACGTGTGGAAAACAGATATTTTTCGTATTTCTTAAGATGAAACTCCATAAAAAATTGATACATACTCGAAATTGAAACTTGAACTTGGTCTGTAACTTCTCATAACAAAGCAATGTACCAATTCTCAGTGGAATATCTTGACTGCGAAAAAAAGTGCGGAAAACTAATATTTTTTATATTTCATAAGTCAAAAAAAGGGGGGGGGGCATAACTCCATGAAGAATTGACAAAAATGTCTGAAATTCGAACTTGCTCTGTAACTCGTTATACTAAAGTGATGTACCGATTTTCCTTTAAAGCTGATATTTTTCACATTTCCTAAGTCGAAAGTGGGCATAACTCTATAAAAAATTTACACCTACACCTGAGTCTACAAATTCGTCTGTAACTTCTCGTAACAAAGCAATGTACCATTTCTCAGTGGAATACCTTGAAGGACTGCGAAAAAAGTGTGGAAAACCAACTGCAACAGACAGACAGACAGACAGACAGACGGAGTGCAAACCTATAGTTCCCCCGGTTTTACCTGTAGGGGACTAATAATCTCTTGATCTGTAAATGGATATTTTCAATGAGGAAATTACGTTTTCTTGAACAAATTCGAGGGTTAAAGGACTATTGAAGACTTTATAACTTTTATTAAGCCTTTAATGGTTAAGCCGGCCACAACCCGCCTCTGCACGGGTCCTGAGAAATGTTTGCATAACAAGACTATTTTTGAAAATTAACCACTGGAAAGACTGGCTCGATAAACGAGACAGTCAGTCCAGTGATATTTTTCAAAAATAATCCTCTCTTGGTCTTCAAATGGACAATGTTGATGAGAAAATTTAGTTTTCTTGAACAAATCTGAAGGTTTCCTCACCCCCCCCCCCCCCATCCCCAACCCCCAAGGGATACTGTAGGCTGAGTGGCTTGCATTGTGACCACCTGCATTTAGGGGCAAGTTGATTGTGGTAAGTAGGATGGCCACCTAACACAGGTCTGCCTATACTTGTAACTAACCCCTTTCATACTCAAATCTGTTCAAGAAAATTTCAATTTTTTCAGAGAAAATATCCATTTGCACACCGAGATAATTTATCACTGGAATGACCGGTTAAATTATCGAAGCAACCAATCGAGTCTTAAGTAATCAATTATAAGGGTGCTGTCCAGAGTGTCGAACCCTTTGGTTTTGTCACATATTAAACATCATAAGGAGGGCTATGATATTCGGTCTCCCGCCAACTTCCCACAATGCATTGCGCTTACTACTGTTTAACGTTAACCGGAACCTGTACCAGGAAGTGTTCCGGTTAGTGTTAAACTGTAGTAAGCGCACTGAATTGTGGGATGTTGGCTGAAGGCCGAATGGTATGGTATGGGATGCTATCATATAGGTCATGGAATGGTATAGCATGGCATCACATAGGGCTAGACATCTTACTGAGATTGGATAAGCCATTGATGATATAATGTTCATTGAAAAACTTTTACATTCTTCTAATTCTTGGTGCAGACATAAATGATGGAGAGTCGAAACAATGATGGTATAGATCAAATATGCAACATTTTATTAAGATTGGATAATAAAGTCCTTGATGAATTAGCACCTTTTGTGTCAACTTAACCCTTTAATAGTCAAACTGACCTAAAAACAACTTTGCAGTGGTCTTCAGACATGGTTACAAGTATTTGAAAGTCCTAATGAAGAGTATTTTAAAATATTTACTACTAGATAACCTAGTCAGTCATTCTAGGTGTAAATTTTCAAAAATACTCATCTCAGGCTGCAGATAGACACAGGCTAAGCAAAAACTTTAATTTTCTTTATCATTGCCCCCTTTTAATGGGCAAGCCGACGAAAAAAAATTCAGTGGTAAATTTACCAAAAAAGTCTTCAAAAATTCAAATATCTTGAAAAATATTGGATCACTATGTCAAGCGATCATCTGCTCACCATAGGGCTCGACAAAAATAGTGTTCTCTTGTTATTCAAAGAGATATTTCTCAAGACCACAGAAGACGGTCAAATCGTTAAAGCAACTCACCAATCTCACAGAGAGTTTCTAAGGCCACTCTAAGTAGTCTGTCACGTTCAATGGCTCCATCGTTACCGATAGCTGTCAGCGGGTAAAGCAGCGACAAAGGAAGTTTCTTGTAGCTGATGTGTGCAATTTTCCTGATCAATCGAATAGCATGTACTCGCTCGATCTCATTATCCAGGCAGATATCTAGAGACCTGTACAAATACAACACAAGCTTAAAGGATAACTAACCTCATCTATTGATAGCTATTCAGGTGATGTACTAGGCCACTCATAAACTATGCAGGTAGTTTTAAGCATTTTATCATGCCGCTAAAAGAAGAAATTCAGGCTTTAGTAGCCAATTGTTGATACATTTCTACACTATATGATGGCTGTCATGATTTATTATTCAACCAATCAAAAAAACCTAGCGCTTCTGCCTCGGTATATACGCTCAGTCATAGAGCTGCCAGCAATAGCTTAACAATGTGGCGTAAAACAACCATACAGGTAAGCTGTTGAATATTTTGAAACCAATTTGACTGGAAGTCACTTCCAGTCAAATTAGTTCCAAAATATTCAAGAAGATGAGTATTACATAATAAAGAATGCAATGCATTGGCACTTACATGACATCACATACTATCGCTGGAGGAGACAAAATGGCGGCGATCACTGTTCAACATTTACGTGATATTAGAAAGCAGATAATTGTGATACAGGTAAGGGAATGTGAAAGGATATGAATGACAGAGAATCTATAAACCATAATCTATCGGTACAAAGCATCATTTGAGATGAGATTAGTATCTCTTTAATATGAATTCATGTAACATTATCTTCATAAAGCAAAACACTGAGCATCTGGCTGAGGCTGTTACATGCCTGCTACTGGCCTCAAGTTGAACATAGGCAAGACGAATTCACCTTTCCAGATTATCCATCTAACGTCATAATCAGCCAAGCGGCGTGTAGGATGACATCATAATCATTACGTCATAAATGATTCTATATGGCCTGTCTTAACTCTTAAAAGTCTGACACGTACGAATTGTATGTCTCTAATATTTGATAAACTGGCTGTTGAATATTTTGACTAATTTGACTGGATGCTGTTGCTGCCATAGGCGGCCAGTCAAATTAGTTTCAAAATATTCAATAGCTTACCTGGATAGTTTTCTGGAAATTGATAGTCAGGGAGTTCAGAGATCGATCCCAACATAAGCAAGGTGTGGGTGAAACTTAGCTAGAGACGGGCGGCGCAGAGCTAAAAATGGAAAGACCCATTCTATGAGGAGAAATGGTGGCACTGGTCAGTGAGTCACCATACATAATGCAGCACTGCAGAATGTGGAGGAACCGATGAATCAAATTTTATCTATGTCCCGCCCATCTCTGGTCCCGCCCATCTCTAGCTAAGCTCCACCCACACTTTGCCCATGTTATGATCGATAGAACCCTGAACTCCCTGAATCTCAATTTCCAGAAAATTACACAGGTAAGCTGTTGAAAATTTTGAAAATAATTAGAATGGATGCTGTTGCAGCCTATGGCAGCAACAGCGCCCCGTTAAATTCATTTCAAAATATTCAACAGAATGGTTATTACCGGTAAGTAGTAAAGACATACAATTTGTACACATGACAGACTATTAACCAGTCAGTCACGATAACCGAGCCAGTCATTCCAGTGGTAAATTTTCAAAAATCGTCTTCTTTTGCTCTGCAAATGGACATTTTCTATGAGAAAACTTAAATTTCTTGCACATATTCGAGGGTTGAAGGGTTAAGAGTTCCTGACAGACTTATATATGCCACTCATGACGTAATTGATGGTAACGTCAACCTACATGTGATGTATTTGATAACGAGATCATATACTTGACTGACAGATTGGATTCCTCTATTCACATATCAGGGCAGCTGACAGTGACTGTGAGAATGAATTGAATAGCAGAATTTGCAAAGGAATCAGGCCTTTGCAATGCAGTGTAACATATAGAGATCAACACATCAAAGCGTACCAACCACGATCAAGATCGTCAAAAGCAATGTTCTCTGAGTGTCCTTCATACGGTTTCTCAATTCTTGAAGATGTTGTCTACCATTGAGAAGAAACTGGAATCCTTCCAGACCAGATGCCTCTGCAGAGTTAGGACAATTTCTTGGCAAACACTGTCTTAACCCTTTAATTTGTTCAAGAAAATTTCAGTTTTCTCATAGAAAATGTCCATTTAAAGACCAAGAGCATACTATCTTTTTTAATTTACCACTAGAATGACTGGCGCGGTTATCGAGCCAGTCATTCCAGTGATAAATTTTCAAAAATAGTCTTCTCTTGGTCTGCAAATGGACATTTCTCAAGACCACTGCAGAAGCCGTTTTTGGCTGATATGAGGGTTAAAGGGTTAAATGTAGAATTTAGAGCATGGTCAACTCCCATGACCTGATACCTAATACAGTATTACACTAAAATATGTCTTTTCATTGGATGTTGAACATCATCAGATTTTTGATATAACAGATAAATATTCCGCCATTATGCCATCTTAGAACAATCACTGGGTTGTATGCAAAAGTTGAAATCGGCAAAACTCTGCTGCACTTAATCAACAGCACAATGCACTCATAAATAAGTTAACATGTTTCCAAAACAGAAACATCTTAGTTAGCGCAATTTTGACCATGATGTAAATGTTTTGAATATTTGGAACTTAATTTTATTGGAAGCCAAATTATGTTCAAAATATTAAACAGTATGTTTGGTGTCTCACCCACAGGGTGTGGGGCTTACCAATCTGCGTGATTAATACCAACGGGATCCATTGTGTGTAGTTGGTGGATCCAGTAAGATTCACGATCCTTGCGTGGGGTAGTGGCCTCAGTGCTTTCGGGATCATGACGCAGAACTTCTATGACTCTATATCTGATACTATTTGCATCGTGTCCAGGCAGGTTAAAATGTAGTGCGACCGGTGTGTCTTTGTGTTTGTTGACATCTCTCAAATGTTCTTTGATACGGATCTGGAATTCTCACTTAGTTTCACCCACATATTGTTTATTGCAAACGGCGCAGGTTAGGAGATACACCACATTCATAGTTGAGCAGTATGTTTTCACGTGACATCTGTATGTTAGACGTGTGTGTGTGCTCTGGAAAGATTTCCCTTTCTCCATTCTGTGGCAAAAGGAGCAGTTTCCTTTTTGACACTGTTCGACTTTGTTGGGTATCGAACTGCCCTGATATCCTTTGATAGCAGGGTGGGAGAAATCAGTTGGGTTACCAACTCTCCCAACTCGGGACAACAACGATGACGTCAAACCCAACATGTCACACACACATTTACGTCACACGCACGTATGACGTCACGCTACATTGACGTCATAAACCCTAACCGCTAAAACCATTTAGCAACATTCACACTGTAATGGCTAAGTACACCTGTTCAGTTTGTGGCTCACAGTTCAAACAAAGTTCTAGTTTATCACGCCACAAGTCTACCAAACACGGCAACCTCACATGCATCCACTGTCAACAGTGCAATTCAAGCTACACACGGAAAGAAGATCTCGATAGACACATCAACCACAAGCACAAGACTGGTACACAGACTGCCAACTTCAGCCATACGCAGACGCAGACGCAGAAGGTGAGGAGTAGCATACCCGCCAGGGGAGTAACTTCTCCCTGTCTGATCACCAACACCAACACGCCCTCAACACAAGAGGAACCCTTAGATTTTTCCACCCACAACGTTGGTTTAACCACCAACAACACCGCCGCCGCAGAAGCAAGGTTTGACACGCTAGACCCACCGATCCTCCCAGTAGTCCTCGACCTCGCCACTTTTGACAGGGAGCTCCACGAATTCCTGTATTCAGACACGCTCCACAACATCAACTTGGTCCCTGCTGTTCCCATATACAGCCAAGAGGACGAACGCATCTTCGACCCCCAAATCGAGATTAACTTCGATCTGCTGGACCAGCCCTTCCCTTCAACATCAGACAGCGGCCTAAGCGATTTCGAAGAGGAAGATCAGCCCTCCCACCACCTGATTCCCATTAATCCGGCCTACGTTGCCCAGTTAGACAGACCACTTTTCCCGGATGCGTCAGAGGTTGAAGAGGACCACATATTCCTCTCACTTCCACGCGGATCCACATTCTGCATCCACAGATCCACACAGACAGAATAGAGGTAAGACTAATTATTATCTGTAAACCACAGATATAACTGAACCAAAACATAAAAAATATACTTATTTAAAAAAAATATATTTTTAATAATTTTTCAAAAAACTTTTTGAAAAATTCCAGCCAACTAATAGTTTTCCTAAACAAAGGTTCAGAAGTCCTCTGATGAGTAACCTAAACTAGGTACGAAACGTGATGAGTCTGGATCACTGGGATGTGATGCACACCACATCAACGATGCCACTTTTTGGATATGCAAACCTTGTAATCCACGATCTCTCAACCCTCCCATTACCCACGCATTCTAAATGCTTCTGTTGGAATGTGGGCGCACATGCGCACCTGCTACAGGATTAAACCCACCGCCCGCATGTCCCCACCCTTCTCCATAAACCATGGAGGGAGTGAACTTGGAACCACACTTAACTCCAAATTCATATCTTTTTAAGAACCTCTTAAAATGACATAATCAACAGCTAGTTATGGGCGGGTACAACCACTGTGTACTTGCGGGTAAATGCGGGTATGGGCGGCTAACTAACCACACTGGACGTGGTGTGGTTATAGGCGGCTAAATGCGGGTAATGCGGTAATGGCGGGTACCACCGCATTCCCGCATTAGCCGCACATAGATCGGATGTAGCATAGTTACCCGCACTGGGAACATATATAAAGGGTCAGAATTTGACCACTGGCATCCAGACTCTTCTTAAACCAAGAAAGCGTCAGGCATTCAGTTTAGTTCTCGAGTTTAGTTATTATCATTAAACAGTATGTTGTTCACAGTACATTCATTGTATTTTGTTTTGGAAATATGTTAATTTCTTTCTGAGCTGTACCGTATATTAGACAGGAAGTTATGATTTATGTGATAAACATAATCTCAAACTCCTTCCAATGTTATATCAAAATAATAAAACTAGTTTAATAAATAAACAATATTTATTAGTTGGTTGATAAGTTTGATATCACATGCGAACTTGTTTGAGATCCTCTAGTTATTATATTTCTATTTCAAACAACAAGGCATTTTTACTGGATGAATCCAGTCTGTCACCCAAGTATATGACATCATAATCAATTATGTCACCTGGAGGATGACGTCTCAATCATAATTGTCAGAGAATACTCTGTCATGAAACTTGTCAGAGAATATTCTGTCATGAAGCTTGTCAGAGAATACTCTGTCATGAAGCTTGTCAGAGAATACTCTGTCACGAAGCTGCAATAGGTTGTCAAGTGTATGAATTGTACATGTATGTATGTCTTTGATTGATTTAATGTTTCATAAACATTCTGTTAATAAGAGTTTTAGTGAAACTCAACATACGCCCGCAGGCATACTTGTTTGAGGAATGCTAAATGTGAATAGTTTGTCTGTGATAAATGACACTTCGTCTATCCCTAAAACATCTGCTGAACAGATGATTGTGAGTGTAGGTTCAATACTCTTCGAGATATGGGTTGGAAAGGTGACAAATTTTAGCTTTTCAGGGGAGATAACTCAGGTAAATGGTCGAATTTTGCTGAAACGAAATCATTGCACTTCGTCTATTGCTAACACATCTGCTAAAAATAATAGTGAGTGTAGGTTAAAAAATTTTCGAGGTATGGCTCAGACAAGAAAATTTTGATGAATTTTAGCTTTTCAGGGGAGGTAACTCGGGCAAATACGGCCAGATTTTGCCGAAACAAAATCACTAAATTTCGTCTATGCCTAACACATCTGCTGAAAAAGAAATTGTGAGTGTAGGTTCAAAACTGTTCGAGATCTGCTCCGGACAAAATTTTTTTGACAAATTTGAGCTTTTCAGGGGAGATAACTCGGCCACATATGGCTTAGCTAGAAAAGAGTGAGGCATAGCTAGAAAAGGATTTCTCTATTATTTAAAGAATATTGGCGCATTTACTACTTACACAAAAATGGATCTGAATAACAAATATCATAAATTCAAAGGAGCATGAGAGGGTATGGTAAATGAATTCTAGTACTGATATAAATGCTATATATACATGTATATGAAGTTACATGTAGGTTTCCTTATAGCCTGTCAGTTGTAGAATTAAGCAGAAACGTTAAGTTACAAGTATTGTAAGCACTATGCCCGGCTAAATGCAAAACTTTTAAAGCTGAATTGGAAAGGACACCCCAATCCACCTGTAACCCACTGCATTGCCACAAATAGATACGATCAGATCAATATAAATGTAATGTAGTATTGAAAGAGGAATGGCCGCAGTAATACAGCTATAAATGAGGGTTGGCTACCATATATCAATAATCGATTTGCTGCACCAGAGATAATCACAGAACAAAACGAGTATTCCTTTGGACCAGGTTAAATATGCGCTTAGCTCAGTTTTGTGTTGGGCTCGAGAAATGTGCATATATTAAAATGAAAGATATACAATCATAATTCAGGTGATTTATTAGATGTTGACAATGCAATTTAACTCACCTGACAATAAGATAGTCAATCTGAAGCTTGATAAGACAGTCAATGGTATCCTCATCTGTTACAAGGTATCGAAGTACGCGCAATGTAGCGGCACGCATCTCTTTAGCATCGTGCAGCAGACCAACACGGAGACTGAAAGTGTAAGAAGGTAAAGAATTTGAAGGCAGAAATCTTAATGGACATGTATGTATGAGTGCTGTATTCTGCAGCTGTAGTAGTAGAAACATCCTACAGCTGCAATCAGTCCTTCTTCGCCTTTGACCACTGTGTCTTGTCCTCAGCCAAAATCTTTAGCTTCCTCAGGTCCATTCTTGATTTTAGTGTACCGAGTCCTGCTTTCTTGAGGTCACCTCGTAGCATGCTTAGTAGATTTATGCAATACGTCCTCTCCTGGCTTTAGATTTGCTGGATCGCAGGAGGCGAATTCCAAGGCTCTCTCTAGTTGTATTGATAAAATCCTTTTTCTCTTGAAGAGCAAACAGAATTAATTATTTGTTCACCAAGGTGGCCGAGCTCTAGAGAACAATGGCACTCTAACAATGTTGACCCATAACTGTTTCCTAAACACAGAATTTGATCTGGACATGGCTCTAAAATCTGTATCCGGATCACGACCATTCGTGGGTAATCTTAGTTTGTATCATGAACAACCCTAACCATGTAATTGTAAGAAAAATCCAAATTTTTGATCAATGAATGTCCATTTGCTGGTCAAGAGATACTTTCTGATAACATACCACTGGAATGACTGGATCGGTTATTGAGCCAGTCATTCCACTGCTAAATTTTCAACTAGATGGACTGCATCCCACGTGTCGAGCCTTTAATTTTTCCGCATATCACAAATCATGTGTGGCAGTGTCATGAAATAAGAATTTCTAAAGATAGTGTACCCACTTGACGAATCAAATGTTCAAACCATGTAAAGGTCAGGAAATTTTTTTTAAATCGCTTTACTTGTGGTGCAAACCGAATGCAATGCTGATATAGAACAAATCTGCAATGTTTCATTGGGATCGGATAAGTCCTTGATAAATTAAAAGTCCATTGAAAAACTTTAACATTCTTCTAATTCTTGGTCCACAATAATCTAATTCCAAACCCGGTAAAAATATGGGAACAAAATTTGAAATCATTTCAATTGTGATCGAGACTGGAAGTAATAATGGTATTAGATCAAATATGTAAGGCTTTATTAGGATCAGATATGTCCTTGATGAAATAAATGTCCATTGAAAAATTGTAATATTCACATAATTCTTGTTGTATAATAAGCTCCCAGGTAAGTCCAAACACCGTAAAATATGGAAAAAATATGAAAATCATTTCAGGTATGATGGAGACTGAATGCAACGATGGTATAGATCAAAGCCCTAAAGTTTTATTAAGATTGAATAAGTCTTTGATGAACTAAATATACACTGAAAAACTTTAACATTTACCTAATTCTTGCCATGCCGGACATCGGACACCAGACTTCATTTGGATAGCTATGTCGAGATCCTCATTTCAAGACCACTACAGTTCTAAGACATATTTGGCTAGCTATTAAAGGGTTAGAACATGATAGAGACCAAATTAATAATTTATAACAGACAGACAGCTTGTGCATAAATTCGATAAAATAAAGAAGCAAAATACACAAACTTGCACATATTCTGTTAAACATAAATAAGCACAGGTTTTTATATATAAAAGACTTACCAACAGAGAATAGTTTCAATTGGCATTCCCAAATCTCTATCTGTGCCAAGCTTGTACAGTAATCGTACAAAGCTGTTAAGAAAAGCAAGCTTACGACCTTTTGATACGTTATACTGACGAACCACATGGCAGAGTATCTCATGAACATTGTCCTCAGGAGCTAAATGTAACAACAAAAAGAATTTAGCAACATTACACTTGCTGCTGTCTGGCGCATAACTACATATATGGTACATAACAAGCTTGTTCTCAAAATAATATTCACTCTTCAATGGCTGACTAACCTTTTCACCGACAAATCCTGGAAAATGTATATTCATTAGGATCTACTACCCAAATTCTGTTGAATATTTTGAAATTAAATTGAACGGATGCCGTTGCAACAGATTCCTGTCAAATTAATTTCAAAATATTCACGTTTTCCTGTATGGTTGCCTTGAAAATGAGACATGGGGAAATTCATCAGTGAAAGATTTAGCCAAGTTTTGATTGATTTCATAATGTTATGCCCATGCCATAGCCCACTCTATATCATGCATATACTGGCCCATCCGAATACATTATTGCCCAGAAAGTAAGACAATGGGTTCAAGAAGCCCAGCTCTGAAGCCTGGAGACAAGCAAACACTAATTGGAGCAGGCCGTAAACATGGAATAGCATATCTGTGGTGCTACGGTTTATGTTCCACCATATCATCATCAGATATGCTGCACAAGATCTCTTAATCTGAAAGATAATCACAGGGTTCAGCAAAATACCAGTCATTCCAGTGACACATTTTCAAAAATAGTGTTCTCTTGGCATGTAAATGGACATTTCTCCAAACCCACTGCAGTCTGTTTTTGACCAACTTGATCATTAACAGATTAAGAATCTCATCTTGTCAATGCTCGAGGGGCAGAGATCAATGACAGCATTCAGGATATTGCACTGGTTGTTATAAGGGATGGCCAAATGGATGATCAGATGAATAGAACTGTACAATAACGAGAATATTATGTCACTCAGTCTGGAAGAGTGACTCTGGGTAGTATATGTCCGCAAAACCTACCTTTAGAGAAATCCAAACACACAGATTCGTCACCACTCTCATTTCGACCTATAAATGTAAAAACAAATAATATATAATACAGATACTATAATATTATATTCATATAAATCATCACAATAATGAACTAGAGTGAAATTGAGTGTGATGCAGACTCATGCCTTTGTGCTTAGTGGACCTCGTGACCTAATAGTTGATCCGTTGAACTCAACCTCAATGCAATCATAGACTGTTTAATATGATGCCATGTGTTAAACCTGGTGATTCTACCTTCTTGCATTGCACAGCCATAGCTAAAAATGTCTGATGCCTTGTCTAGCAACCTATAATATGAATGGCTGTGCCAAATTTGGTCAATTCTTACCTACTTGTTATTTCGATTTGTGGCTTAAAATGTGTATTTCAGGATGCACTTAGTGCCGCAATTATCTGGATATCTGAACTTTTGACATGAAACTAAATTTCGGTTCTAGCCAACCACAATATGAAAGCATGTTACCGATTTGATGATTCTACCTTCTTGCATTGCAGAGATATCGACGAGAATGTCTATTCCGGTATGAACTTAGTGACCCCATGACCTTGATGTTGGACCTTTTTACCCCAAACTAAAAATTTTTCTAGCTACTCATAGTATAAATGTATGTACCAAATTTGGTGATTCTACCTCGTAGGATTCTGGAGATATGCCTCGGATAGACAGAGACAAATAGATCGACAGACGGCACCAACCGCAATACTCACACCAGCCTTTGGCAGCGTGAGGTACAAGAAAGGGCCATGTGTTCACCTGGAACATTAGTAATTCAATCAGACATTGAAAGCAATGATAGGTTCTAAATACACATATTAGCCAGAAACATAGAATATTGGGCTGAAACAGGATTCAAATGTGAGAATCTTAACGGGAATGCAAATTTTAGCTCTAAACTAACATTTTTAGGCATGAAACATGAACACATGGGTCGGATAACTTATGTTTAAGAACGTGCCTCTGAAATGGAAAGATTTAATCATAGAAAACAGTCAGATTCAAAATGGTCAATGACCCCTCGTCCCATAAGGGGAAGAGGGTATTGCGATTGGGTCTGTTCATTTGTTAATGTAATATGCTGTCCTGTATTGACACGGTCTAGATGTTTTCAGTCATTTGTACCAGGCCCAGTGTTTAGCATTTTCTGTGAACTTTTCGATATTTTTAAAATATTGCGAGTGGTTGAGTTGTTTTTAACCCTTTAACATTCAAGCCAAAAAGGCTTCTGTAGTAGTCTTGAGAAATGTCCATTTGTAGACCAAGAGAAGACTATTTTTGAAAATTTACAACTGGAATGTCTGGTTCGATAAATGAGCCAGGCATTCCAGTGGTAAATTTTTTTTAAAAAGCTCTTCGTCTACAAATGAACATTTTCGATGAGAATATTTGAAATTTTCTTGAACAAATTTGAGAGTTAAAGGGTTTTAAATGAAGGAAGTTGTGAAAGCTTGCTGCTTCTGATTTTCTTGGATCAGTTAGTCGCTTTGATTCATATAGTCCTGGATTTATGTGTGAAAAGGGTGTGTTATAAAGTACACACAAGTACATGTAAGACAGATTGAGAATACAGTTTTTAAAGTCATGTATATGCAGACATGTTCGGTTCAGCAAATTAGTTATATAACTGATTATAATTGGAGCACGAATTTAGCATTATAATAATAGATTGTTTTTACATGACATGACCATATTATAAGACATTCAGAGAAATTCGTTTAATGAAACCCTTCCAAATAACTTTGACCATAGCATTATTTTGTCATCGAGAATGCAGCCATCTTGTCTCCTTTCAAAGATCTGTCTACTGTAGGCTGATGTAGTTAGTATCTTAATTAATAACCACACAAGAGCTCAGCAAATGGCACATAATACCCCATCATGATGACAAGCCAATGAATGAGAGCTTTCAGAAAATATCTATTTCTTCCTCAGACCCAGACCGGTCATCCTATGAAGTGCTAAAGCGACCCGTTAAACGGTCATTAGTTATCGACCGGAAACCAATTTTCAAGATGGCCGCCGGTGACTGACGGCCATATTGGATTTCAGATTATCAAAAATTTCGATAACATCAGACGTAGTCCATCCACCCTATGAAGTGATCTGATAAGTGGTAACAGAGATATTATCCAGAAACAAATTTTCAAGATGGCAGCCTGTGGCTGGTGGCGATCTTGGAGTTCGGATCTTCATCATGTTTGCTACGTCTCTTCGCCAGACCTGGTCCAACCACCCTATGAAGTTTCAAAGCAATCCGAAAAACGGGAACGGAGTTATCACCCCGAAACAAATTTTCAAGATGCCTGCTGGTGGGCATCTTGAATTTGACATCATCGTCAGTTTTGCTAGGGTTGTTCTCCAGACCTAGTCCAATCACCCTATGAAGTTCCAAAGCGGTTCGATAAACGGGAACAGTTATTATCAGGAAACCAATTTTCAAGATAGCCGCTGGTGGCTTATGGCCAGCTTGAATTTCGGATCATGGTGAATTTCAATAGGCGTTTTCTCCATACCTGGTTGGCGGCCATCATGGATTTCGGGTCATTGTCGCTTTCGATAGGTTTCTTCCCCAGACCTAGTCCAACCACCCTATGATGTTTCAAAGTGATCCGACAAACGGTAACAGAGCTATCATCCGGAAACCAATTTTTAAGATGGCCATCAGTGGCTGGCGGCCATCTTGGATTTTGGATCATCATCGATTTTGATCGATTTCTTCCTCAGCCCTCAGTCCAACCACCCTATGAAGTTTCAAAGCCAATCCGATAAATGGTAACAAAGTTATCATCTGGAAACCAATTTTGGATTTCGGATTATCGTCAATTTCCATATGTTTCTACCCCAGACCTAGTCCAACCACCCTTTGATGTTTCACAGCGATCTGACAAACGGTAACGGACTTATCATCCGGAAACCAATTTTCAAGATGGCCACCGGCTTATTGTCGCTTTCGATAGACTTCTCCCCAAGACCTAGTTCAACCACCATATGAAGTTTCAAAGCGATTTGACAAACGATAACAGAGTTATAACAGATTATCTTTCAGATTAAGAGATCTTGTGCAGCATATCTGATGATGATATGGTGGAACATAAACCGTAGCACCACAGATATGCTATTCCATGTTTAAGGCCTGGCCTGCTCCAATTAGTGTTTGCTTGTCTCCAGGCTTCAGAGCTGGGCTTCTTGAACCCATTGTCTTACTTTCTGGGCAATAATGTATTCGGATGGGCCAGTATATGCATGATATAGAGTGGGCTATGGCATGGGCATAACATTATGAAATCAATCAAAACTTGGCTAAATCGTTCACCGATGAATTTCCCCATGTCTCATTTTCAAGGCAACCATACAGGAAAACGTGAATATTTTGAAATTAATTTAACAGGAATCTGTTGTTGTTCACTTGTAGTCCTACAATCCTATGATGTTTCAAAGTGATCTGATCCACGGTAACAGAGTTAACATCCAGAAACCAATTTTCAAGATGGCCTCCGGTGTCTGGCAGCCATCTTAGATTTCAGATCATCATCGCTTTCAATAGGTTTCTTCCACAGACCTAGTCCAACCACCAAATGAAGTTTCAAAGTGATCCGATAAATGGTAACAGAGTTATCATCCAGAAACCAATTTTCAAGATGGCCACCGGTGGCTGCCGGCCATCTTGCCACCCTAAGTTTCGAAGCGATCCGCCAAACGGCAACAGAGTTATCATCCGGAAACCACTCTGCCACCCGCCCGGACCTCGCCATCACATAATACCGCGCACATTTTTTGGGCGGGGTATAATAAAAACTAATCTTTATATATTTTGAAATTAAATGTGCAAAAACTTATTTAAAGTTTAACCTTGAAATATGCAATGGTTTTGCAGCATGCTTGCATACACTGTTCACGTTCCGAGTCTTCAGTCTTGGGATTTCAACGTAATTGAGGGAGTCAATGTAAGCCTCAAATGTATACAATTCAAAACTTTATTTCCAAGGATTCTGGCATGAATGTACGTCTTTAACTGACAGTATGGGAACGTGAATAACTGATTAAGCCGGTTTTCAACAGTTAAATAATACCGCCAGTATGCTATTATTTTTATTAATTTAAGCCGATTGTTGAAAACTGCTGCTGCCATGGACGGCAACAACTTGCAGCCAATTAGTCTCATTTTAACATTCCAATGGCAAGCAATCATAATAGAGCGCTGTTGTTTCCATTGGATAAGACTTGTCTCTGTAACGCTGATTGGGGGGTCTGTTTGCTGGAACAGCCTATGGGCGTGGTTAGAGTGTTTGCGTATCGAATTAAACTTATATTACACGGACTGACATCATTGGTTAAGGTGGTCATTGAATTGTGATCTTAGCTTTAAAGATGTAACTTAAGGTACTATGTCACACCAAGTAGTCTTAAATGAAAAATAATAGCAACCTTACAATATTCCAGGCATATTTAGCATATTTTTATGCAATCTAATGGAATATGAAATGATTTTCCATGTTGAGCACCCTATCATTGAAATTGAATTGTGCATAAAAATTACGCAACATGGATGAGTTTTATTTAAAATGTGTAGGTTGTGCCTCATGAAATGGTGGAATAGCTATTCAATAAGAAGGGCTTCCCCCATCGCAAAGTATGTCAACCCATAAACAAATCTCTCGTGACAGCGACGAGTTTGTCAATGTTACGCTACATATTTTTCTTCTACTCGCGTGTTCTCATGTATCAACTTCTTGGTGACGCTTGATATTGAATCATATGAAGATATTTGTGCGCTAGGATAAGAAAATTCAAAAGTATTTACGCGATTGGAAGCAGAAAACAATCCCGTCAAGGGGCGTTCGCCCCAGGGCCAAGTCGCCACAGTTACCGTTGTTATTATGGTACAATTGTAATACGCTGGCGGCTTATTTTAAAGTCCAGGTGATTTCTGTGATTTTACGTGATATTGTACACACCTACGCTAGTTCCATAGCCCTATTCTATGCATTGGGCATAGGAAAATGCAGAATATAGGTCGACTATTCATGTTTTGCTGGTAGAATATGCATACATGAGTCTTACAGCTTCATTCTTCGCTAAGTCAGTCATCCACACAGTCAGTTGGTCGGTCAGCGGGTGGGTGGTTCAGTCTGTCAGCCTGCCTGTCTGTCCGCCACTCATGCAGTCATCTGACCTATCACTCATGCATTCGGTTAGTCTCTCACTCATGCACTCATCCGATCTGTCACCCACGCAGTCTAGACTGTCAGTCTCTATTCATCATGCAGTCATCCAAGCTGTCACTCATGCAGTCCGCCAGTCTGTCACTCATGCATTCAGTTGGTTGGTCACTCGGTTGGTCAGTCAGTGGGTTGGTCAGTCAGTGAATTGGTGGTTTGGTCTGTCAGTCTGTCACTTATGCAGTCATCCGATCTGTCACTCATGCAGCCATCAGTCTGCCACTCATGCAGTCATCCGATATGTCACTCATGCAGTCCATCAGTCTGTCACCCATAGTCATCTGATCTGTCACTCATGCAGTCATGTGATCTGTCACTCATACAGTCCATCAGTCTGTCACTCATACAGTCATCTTATCTGTCCCTCATGTAGCCATCCGATATGTCACTTATGCAGTCCATCCATCTGTCACTCATGCAGTCATCATATCTGTCACTTATGCAGTCCATCAGTCTGTTACTCATGTAGTCATCCTATCTGTCACTCATGCAGTCATCCTATCTGTCACTCATGCAGTCATCCGATATGTCGCTCATGCAGTCATCCGATCTTTCACTCATGCAGTCATCTGATATGCCACTCATGCAGTAATCTGATCTGTCACTCGTGCAGTCAGTCAGTCATCTGCACTGTCACTCATGCAGTCGGTCGGTCAGTCGGTTAGTCAGTCATTCGGTCAGTTGGTCACCTGTCAGCCTGCCCATCAGTATGTCACTCATGCAGTCATCAGATCTGTGACTCATGCATTCTCTCAGGCCATCACTCATGGAGTCGTCATCTGATCTTTCACTCATGCAGTCAGTCATTCATCCGAACTATCGATCATGCAGTTGGTCAATCAGTCGATCTGTCCGTCAGTCTATCACTCATACAGCTATCCGAGCCGTCACTCATGCGGTCTGTCAGTCCATTACTCATGCAGTTGGTCATCCGATCTGTGACTCATGCAGTCAGTCATTCGGCCTGTCTGTCAGTCCATCACTCATGCAGTCATCCATTCCGTCACTCATCCATCCAATCAGTCCATCACTCATGCAATCAGTCATCCGATCTTTCACTCATGCAGTCAGTCACCAATGCTGCCGGTCAGTCAGTTGATCGGCCAGTCATTATGTCTGTCAGTCCGTCATTCAACTGATCGGTCACTCATGCAGTTCATCACTCATGCAGTCGGTCAGCCGATCTGTCACTCGTGCAGTCAGTCAGTCAGTCATCTGCTCTGTCACTCATGCAGTCGGTCAGTCATTTGGTCACCCATTCAGTTGGTTGGTCGGCCTGTCAGCCTGTCCATCAGTCTGTCACACATGCAGTCATCAGATCTCTCACTCATGCAGTCGATCAGTCCATCACTCATCCAGTCAGTCATCTGATCTGTCACTCATGCAGTAGGTTGGTTGGGCAGTCGGTCGGCCTGTCCATCAGTCCATCACTCATGCAGTCATCCGCTCTGCCACTCACGCATCCCGTCAGTCCATCACTCATGCAGTCGTCAATCATATGATCTGTCACTCTTGCAGTCGCTAATCCGATCTGTCACCCATGCAGTCGGTCGGTCATTCGATCTGTCCCTCATGAAGTCAGTCAATCTGTCAGTCAGCCATTTGTCATGTTCGTCATTCAACATATCTGTCACTCATGCAGTCCAACACTCATGCAGTCGGTCATCCGATCTGTCACTCATGCAGTCAGTCGGTCATCTGCACTGTCACTCATGCAGTCAGTCGGTCATTTGGTCGGTTGGTTGGTCCGTCAGCCTGTCACTCATGCAGTCATCAGATCTGTCACTCACGCAGTCTGTCAGTCCGTTACTCATGCAGTCGGTCATCTGATCTTTCACTCATGCAGTCAGTCATTCATCCGAACTATCACTCATGCAGTCAGTCAGTCAGTCATTCGGTCGGTCCATCAGCCTGTCCATCAGTCTGTCACTCATGCAGTCGTCAGATCTGTCACTCATGCAGTCAGTCATCTGACCTTTCACTCATGCAGTCAGTCATTCATCCGAACTATCACTCATGCAGTCAGTTGGCCTGTCCGTCCGTCCATCACTCATACAGCTGTCCGAGCTGTCACTCATGCGGTCTGTCAGTCCATTACTCATGCAGTCAGTCATCCGATCTGTCACTCATGCTGTCGATTAGTTGGTCGATCGGCCAGTCATTATGTCTTAGTTCATTATTCAACCAATCTCATTCATGCAGTTCATCACTCATACAGTTGGTCAGCCGATCTGTCACTCATGCAGTCAGTTTGCTCTGTTATTCAGCAGTAAGACGGTCAATCATTTGGTCGCTCATTCAGTCGGTTGGTCGGCCTGTCAGCCTGTCCATCAGTCCGTCACATACGCAGTCATCATTCCTCCAGTGGGTCATCTGATCTGTCACTCATGTAGTAGGTTGGTCGGTCAGTCAGTCGGTCGGCCTGTCCGTCACTCATATAGCTATCTGAGCTGTCACTCATCCAGTCTGTCAGTCCGTTACTCATGCAGTTGGTCATCCAATCTGTTACTCATGCAGTCGATCAGTCGGTTGGTTGGTCAGCCTGTCTGTCAGTCCATCACTCATGCAGTTGGTCATCCGATCTGTCTCCCTATCTGTCAATCATGCGTCATCCGATCTGTCACTCATGCATCCCATCAGCCCATACAGTCCAATCTGTCACCCATGCAGTCAGTCAGTCATCAGATCTGTCACTCATGCGGTCGGTTGAAAATTGAATGAGGACTTTTGTATGTTCAAACGAGTCAGTGATTTAACCTTTTAATGGACAAATTTGGCAAATAACATTTGAAAATGTCATTTTGCAGACTATAGAAAAATTACTTTTTGAGAATTTTCCACTGAAATGTTTGGCTCTGCAGTCGAGACAATCATCCCAGTGGTTAATTTTCAAAAACAGAATTCTCTTGGTAGGAAAATTTAGTTCCCAATACAACTGTAGAGGCAAGTACTATGATTAATCAGTATTGGCTAAAACGAACATTTTTTATTAAACTCAGTTTTTCAGTTTGAGTGTGATAACGGTGGTTTGCAAACCATCAGCTTATTGAACCTGTTTACGATGTGAGATCAGTATATCGTGCGTGAGTACTTATTCTCCCACTTCACTCTAGCCACTGCATTCTTACTAAGATTTCTGGTGATGAGCCAAAGATGTCCATGTACTCCATCTAGATAAATCTGTCTAAAAAGGTTCTCTTGATGTACAACATCAAACGCTACTTTGGCATCTAGCGATGCTTCATGCTCTAATCTAGCTGCGTCCCTTATTTCTGCCACAGCTTCATCAATGAGCAGAGCACCATATGGCAGCAACAGCGTCCAGTCAAATTAGTTTCAAAATATTGAACAGCATGTCCATTAAATAGTAGAGATACAATTCGTACAATGTGTTGGACTATTAAGAGTTAAAGACGGGCCAAATAGAATCATTTATGACGCAATTATTCTGACGTCAGGGCTTCAGATTACCCCTTGGGTATGACTTTACAAGTCATGACCAAATGAAATCCGCCCATATTAGTGAGCCCAAATTAAAATTCTACAGGCAGCTATGAACACTAATTAACTGATTTTCAGTAAATTAAATATTCAGAGATGGATGCTGTGGCATTTTAGGGCCATTCAGAGGTCTTATAGTGGTATTAAAACAAAAATGGCTCAAAATAAATCTCTCAGACTTCAAAATTCTCTAGTTTCTAGGAGCACTGATGAATCCCGGACCAGATAGGTGGTGTGCCCAAATGAGGTAAATCTAAAGCCTTGGACACCATCCTACACGACGCATAGCTGATTATGACATCATATGGTAGATGGATCGTAAGGTCGCACCTGTGAATCCTCTCTGCATGTCACTGTCTAGTATTCAGGATATCATCAAGTTGACCTCTCAACAGAACATCAAGGGCTTTCCCGATTACGGTAAGACTGTACCTGCACAATAATTTCTTGGAATGTTCGTAGCATTCTTTCTTTAATACACTGGTGTAAGAACTCCTTCCTTCAGAATATCAGGAACCCTTCTATGCAGCAATACTGCATTAAAGATATGCGCAAGGCACTAACCACTGAGGCTAGAAAGTCCCTACCATATAACACATGTTCAGCAGTTAGCCTGTGTATGTTCGCGACCGGATTCATGAAGAGGGCTCATGCCCTAGCAAAGGCATAACTAGGGTGCAAGCCTCCTAAACGGCGCAAATCAGTATTCACAAAAAGAGCATAGCTTATGCCCACCCATATAATCGGGCGTAACTTATGCCCTCGAGCCACAAGGCGTAAGTCATTATTTTCATGGTGCGCTAAATGTGAAGCTGAAACAAGTTGGTAAATATGGCGGAGTCCTATGTCATTGCCTGGCAATGAGCGCACGTGAATGGCCCCAATTACCTGCTGCGTCCAACTCAAGTTTTCCCAAAATGGCTATAGGCCTACTTACTATTTACGATAACAGTGGGCAGTTCGTTTTGTAATGATAAGCCCAGTCGCCATCTCATGAGTAGTCTGAATGCATTCGACTACCCAACGAGAGATAGTATCCATGGATGCGGCGCCATAAGGCTTCTTATGGCAGATCGATAGATGTCTATCGTTCGACCGTAACGAGTCTGTCCGTTTCCTGAACTTAGTCAAAGCACGGACCGGCCACCAGACACTGGCGTCACGATCAAACCTTGTTAGTTTTGGTATTATGATCGGTTTGCCGGGATATCTCAAAGATTGATTCTTTGACATAAACTCTGCTCTTGGCAGAAGACGCAGACCCTCTCCGGTGACAATAAATCGGTCTCTCTCTGCCGAAAGCACATGGATCTCACTGCGCCTTCTAGCTGAGGAAGATGCCAATAGAAAAACCGCCTTTAGAGTCAAATGCTTTAGACTAGCCGAACGCAACGGTTCGAAAGGGTGCTTGGCCAGTACATTAAGCACTAAAGATAGATTCCAGGCTGGAATGACCACCGGTTGTCTCGGTCGGAGATTGCTCATTCCCTTCACCATCACATTTAACTGGACTATCCCTGTTGGCTAGACAAGGGATAACTGATGCCAAAGCTGACTTGTATCCAGCAATTGTGACGGGAGCTAGTCCTGAAAAGAACAGCTCACAGAGAGTCTGCTATTTGCTGAATAGTGGATTGAAAGGTATCAATACCCTTTTCTTCACACCAGTCTGCAAATCTGTTAACCTTGTTGTTATATGACTTGACGGTTGACCTCCTTCTCGCAGCCGCGATGAAATCAGCAGCTTGTCGAGAAAAGCCTTCCGACGTGGAACGTTGTTTGATAACATCCACGCAGTCAATTTGAACATTTTGGGACGCTCGTGTTGGAAGCGTCCCTTGGCCTGGGAGATTATGTTCGGAATCTCGGGCAACTGCACTGGGTTTTCCACCAGCAGATCTAGCAGATCCGTGAACCACGCCCTGCAGGGCCAATACGGCGCTATTAGCAGGACCAGACACGGTTCCTCCCTGATCTTCACCAATACCTTCGGCAGAAGAATGGTGGGTGGGTACGCGTAAGCGTGCATCCCCCTCCAGCTTATCACCAGAGCGTCTGTATCGACGGCATTTGGATCTGGAATCGGCGAGACATAAGTCATGATTTGAGCATTTTGCCGTGTGGCGAACAAGTCCACGTTGGGTTTGCCCCAATGCTCGAAGATCATTCGTAGAACTGGAGGGTTGAGGGACCATTCTGTTGGCAGAATTCTCTGTCTGCGAGACAAAGCATCCGCCAGAATGTTCAATTGCCCAGGAACGTGAGCTGCTTTCAAAACAACCGAGTAATTCCTGCACAATTGAATCAAGTGCCACACTTTGATACACAGTGTGGGTGACCTGGTCCCGCCTTGGCGATTTATGTATGATACTACCGTCGAATTGTCCGATCGTATCAATATCACCTTGCCCCTGACCATTGGAAGAAACTGTTCCAACGCCAGTTCCACTGCCATCATTTCCAACAGATTGATATGCAGCTGGCTCTCGTGGAGAGTCCATGTGCCCGAGACCTGGTGTTCTCCCAGGCAGGCCCCCCACCCCTCCAGCGATGCATCCATGTACACGGACAGCTGGGGGTGGGATAGGTGCAGTGAAACCCCTACTAGGAGATTCTGACGCTTTTTCCACCATACAAGATGCGACATTATTGGCTACAAAACTGGCACCAGTTTTGACAGGGGTTCTGTTCTCTGTTTCCACAGAGACATCAGATACAACTGGATAGGTCTTCGCATTAGAGCAGTGTACGGGATCACCTGCTACATGGAGACCATCATGCCCAGCATCTGAAGAAACCGCCATGCCTGAATGTGGTTTCCCACTCGAAAACTCTTGAGGATGGCTAACAGAGATACCACTCTGGGCTCTGACGGGTAAACCCTGCCCTCCTCGAGATCGAATCGCATCCCCAAATAAACGAATTGTTGAGTGGGTGTCAACTCGGATTTCTCCTTGTTGACTATCCAGCCTAGATCTGAAAGTAACCTCAGAGTCAGAGCAGTATCCACGTTCAACCTGGCTGCCAAGTCTGCCTTGATCAGCCAGTCGTCTATGTAGGTGTGTAGCGCCACGTTCTCTTTTCTGAGAAACGCTGTCACCGCAAGGACCACTCTTGTGAAAACCCTTGGAGCTGTCGACAGGCCAAACGGGAGAACAATAAACTCCCATACTTGATTCTGAAACGCAAATCTCAGAAACCAGTGACAACTCCTGTTCATTGGAATGTGGAAATATGCATCTTTCAGATCGATCGATACACACCACATTCCCTTCCTCAATCCTGCCATTACCGACCTCGGCGTTTCCATCTGGAACCGAGGCGTATGGATAAACCAATTTAATGGCCTGAGATTGAGTATGGGTCTCCACCCCCCTGTGCTCTTGGGGACAAGGAACATATTTGAATAGAAGCCTGGAGTGTTCTGGTTTGCTGGTTTTATTTCTCCCTTCAGAAGCAAACCTGACACTTTGTTTTGAATGGCTTCTAACTTGTCTGGTTCCCTTGGTACGTGTGTCCAGACAGGTGCCAAAGACAGATTCTGTGGCGGAAATTCCCACCACTCCGGCATGTATCCCTGGGATAACCATCCCAGGACCAGACTGTCTGACGTCACACCTCGCCAAAATGCATGAGCCTCCACCCACTGTAGACGCCTAACAGGGTTGTCCGGCTCGTGGTCCGCTCCCACCCCCCCTCTCTTAACGAGAGAGAGAGAACCATTTCGGTCTTGGCTCGGCAGGTCTAAATGGCACCACTGTTCCTGTCGCACAGGTGCGGTCCAGGCGGATACGAAGGGAGCTCTCGTACCCTCAGGTACGATCCGCTCCCTTCTTTCCACCCTTTGAGGACTTACCCTTCCCCTTCCCGCCTCTAGGGCGATCAGGAGCAACATTGGGGAGCGTAGGGGCCTCCACAACCTTCCTGGCTTTCTTCGCCGGCGGCGGCTGAGAAAAGCCAGACGAAGCAGCAGCCGCACTAGGCTTAGCTTTTGCCTTTATGCTTCCTCTGCTTCTTGGAAGGTTGAACAGCCAACGGCTTCCCTACAGCCCCTAGTGCGTGACCCGGAGGTGGCCGCAGAGACAGAACCCGTCAGGCCGGAGACCGACGGGACTGCCAGGGGGGCGTACGAGACAGCTCCCTCGGTGACCAGTCCAGAACCATGTCCAAGGACAGGGTCCGTACCAAGCATGGGGAGAGACTGCCCAACAACCTTCGGCAGCAGGGACGACACCAGCGTGGGCAGAACGCTATGCAGAAAGCCCTGCATAGCCGAACCAAACCACGCCGGCGGTGCCATCTCCGCCACCTCCAGCTGAAGACGTGGAGCGCCCCCACCGGCCGAACCAGACGCTCCACGATTTAACTTCAGACCGCCTGACCCCGCGTCAGACCCAGCCAAATCCTTCTGGGCAAGGAACTTTAACATCATATCCGCGGACCACACTGCACACACATTACACCTACTATCAAGGTTACATGAGGTACATCTAAAGCAGACATGGTCCTTAAACAGGACTCGGACGAACTTGTGGCACTCGTCACATGATGGCGGGGCTGGCTTGGCCTATAAATAAGCACAAACCTACAATAAGCAAGCGGAACGAGACAAGGATGGAAGGCAGACAATTAATTTTCAAATAAATTGACCATAAATTAACTGAAAACCCTCCCGCACCCCACCCCGCAACGTTACAACAAAGATCGCATTGACTATGACGACAAGAACGAAGCGGGAAGCCAAACGATATGTGAAGAAACAACAAAATGTAAACAAACTGCTGTAGCACATGGTAAAACCGCAGACCACACATCTGAATCAAGAATTTTGAAACCACCGATCATTGCAAACAGATCGTGATAACACACGAAACTTGAACATTCCAAAGTTTTCTGGTACCATTTTTAGTACGCAGCACCCAGAACAAGATGCGCGAATTAATGAAAAATTTTTCTTCACATAAACATCCGAGCACCACGGGTGTGACGTCACCCGCTCGGATCTTACGGAGAACGATGTCAGCCGATATTCGTGTTACAAATACCGTAGCAAACACCTATTTTCATATCTGCCGATCGCCTGTTGGGGTTAAAGAAGGCGACCATCCGGCATATCTCGTTGTTAACACACGTCCCAGATTCTTTGGGGTTAGAAATTGGAACATGCGACACAAACAAAATTTAGAGACCTAAGTCTTTTAACTATGGAATAATAAGGAAATATACGACCTGGTTATCATCGGCGGTATCCATATTATCCAAATATCCTTGCAGAAGAGTCACTAGCTATCACAATCACAGTTTACACGAAGACGTAGACTTTTATTTCTCAATCTTTCCAACTGCTAAAAAGCATGTATTGCTCTTGTTGCTATGCAAACAAGAATGAGCTCTATGGTAGACGGGTACTCGGCAGTTGGGAGCCGAGTACCCGGTTCCAAGGAGTCGGTAAAGCTTTCTACGTCTATAGTCCTAGAGCCAGCTGTATATCAGAAGTAACAGAATGGTGAGTATTGATCGAAGGAGAATGCAGGAAATGTCAATTTCCCTTTCTCCGAGATCTAACAATACTCACCATTCTGTTACTTCTGATATACAGCTGGCCTTGACAGCGGCTCTAGGATTATAGACTTAGAAAGCTTTACCGACTCCTGGGAACCGGGTACTCGGCTCCCAACTGCCGAGTACCCGTTTACCATAGAGCTCAGATTGTTTGCATAGCCACCAAACAAGAGAAAACTATGGCTTGCCTCCGTGGGGCTGGGAGGCTGGGTCCGTAACAGAATGGTGAGTATTGTTAGATCTCGGAGAAAGGGAAATTGACATTTCCTGCATTCTCCTTCGATCAATACTCACCATTCTGTTACTTCTGATATACACCAGATTTGATCAGTAACCTGGTGGGAAGGGGCAAGCCATAAATGCTAATTTTTCCCCTTGGAGAAAGATTTTAGACTTCAAACTTGACTAACGGAGACCTAAAAGGACCGTCAAGTTCACGGAACCGAATCACATTCGCGTCACAGTCCCCCCCCCCTTTTTCCTCCTAAGAAAAGGGAGAGAACTAACGAACATGTATCTCGCCTGAAAACACAAATATGCCAAGAGGGTTAACTGCTTCCTGCATATTCCATGTATTAGCCTGGGAATGAGCATGAATATATAAGATGAATGAACATGATACATATACATAATACAAAAAACTCTCACTATTGAATTACCTTATGATAATTGGACTTCAGACGTACCGCCTCCAACCATTCACCGGTTCGGCCATCAGTGACACAATCTGGTTGACATCCTCTCGCCTGACCATGCCTGCTTTAGGTTCTTTTCTTACCGAAGTGAGAAAAGGGTGAAAAGCAGTGTGGTCACTAACTATCGTTTCAAAACAGCTAAAGCGAGTGGATTGGCTGAGTCTGACACATCCCTCATATAGTAATCCGTGAATGAGGACTCACAGTGCCATTGTGCAACGGCCATGATGTCCTATAACGGAACAACATTGTAAAGGGCGGTCGAGGCGGCTATTCCTCTGACATTGTCTGCCCTTACGCCTTGCACCTGGTGCCCAGTCGCCATCTCGTGAGTAGTCTGAATGCATTCGACCACCAAACGAGAGATAGTATCCATGGATGCGGCGCCATAAGACTTTTTATGGCAGATCCACAGATGTCTATCGTTCGACCGTAACGAGCCAGTCCGTTTCTTGTACTTAGTCAAAGCACGGACCGGGCACCAGACACTGGCATCACGATCAAACCTAGTTAACTTCGGTATAATGATCGGTTTGCCGGGATATCTCAAAGATTGGTTCTTTGACATAACCTCTGCTCTTGGCAGAAGACGCAGACCTTCTCCAGAAACAATAAATCGGTTCCTCTCTGCCGAAAGCGCATGGATCTCACTGCGCCTTCTAGCTGAGGAAGCTGCCAATAGAAAGACCGCCTTTAGAGTCAAATGCTTTAGACTAGCCGAACGCAACGGTTCGAAAGGGTGCTTGGCCAGTACATTAAGCACTAAAGATAGACTCCAGGCTGGAATGACTACCGGTTGTCTCGGTCGGAGATTGCTCATTCCCTTCAACATCACATTTAACTGGGCCACCTCTGGACTATCCCTGTTGGCTAGACAAGGGATAACTGATGCCAAAGCTGACTTGTATCCAGCAACTGTGACGGGAGCTAGTCCTCAAAAGAACAGCTCACAGAGAAAGTCTGCTATTTGCTGATAGTGGATTGAAAGGTATCAATACCCTTTTCTTCACACCAGTCTGCAAATCTGTTAACCTTGTTGTTATATGACTTGAAGGTTGACCTCCTTCTCGCAGCCGCGATGAAATCAGCAGCCTGTCGAGAAAAGCCTTCCGACGTGGAACGTTGTTTGATAACATCCACGCAGTCATTGAACATTTCGGGACGCTCGTGTAGGAAGCGTCCCTTGGCCTGGGAGATTATGTTCGGAATCTCGAGCAACTGCACAGGATTTTCCACCAGCAGATCTAGAAGATAACCGTGAACCACGCCCTGCTCGGCCAATACGGCGCTATTAGCAGGACCAGACACGGTTCCTCCCTGACCTTCACCAATACCTTCGGTAGAAGAATGGTGGGTGGGTACGCGTAAGCGTGCATCCCTCTCCAGCTTATCGCCAGAGCGTCTGTATCGACGGCATTTGGATCTGTAATCGGCGAGACATATGTCATGATTTGAGCATTTTCCTTTGTGGCGAACAAGTCCATGTTGGGTTTGCCCCAATGCTCGAAGATCCGTCGCAGAACTGGAGGGTTGAGGGACCATTCTGTTGGCAGGATTCTCTGTCTGCGAGACAAAGCATCCGCCAGAATGTTCAATCGGCCAGGAATACGAGCTGCTTTCAAAACAACCGAGTAATTCCTGCACCATTGAATCAAGTGCCACACCCTGATACACAGAGTGGGCGACCTGGTCCCGCCTTGGCGATTTATATATGATACTGTCGAATTGACCGACCGTATCAATATCACCCTGCCCCTGATCATCGGAAGGAACTCTTCCAACGCCAGTTCCACTGCCATCATTTCCAACAGATTGATATGCAGCTGACTCTCCGGGAGAGTCCATGTGCCCGAGACCTGGTGTTCTCCCAGGCAGGCACCCCACCCTTCCAGCGATGCATCCGTGTAGACGGACAGCTGGGGGCGGGGTAGGTGCAGCGAAACCCCTAATAGGAGATTCTGACGCTGTTTCCACCATAGAAGATGCGATATTATCGGCTCCAAAACTGACACCAGTTTTGACAGGGGTTCTGTTCTCTGTTTCCACAGAGACATCAGATACAACTGGATAGGCCTTCGCATTAGAGCAGCGTACGGGATAACCTGCTCCATGGAGACCATCATGCCCAGCATCTGAAGGAACCGCCTCGCCTTGAATGTGGTTTCCCACTCGAAAACTCTTGAGGATGGCTAACAGAGACACCACTCTGGGCTCTGACGGGTAAACCCTGCCCTCCTCGAGGTCGAATCGCATCCCAAATAAACGAAACGTTGAGTGGGCGTCAACTCGGATTTCTCCTCGTTGACTATGCAGCGTAGATCTGAAAGTAACTTCAGAGTCAGAGCAGTATCCACGTTCAACCTGGCTGCCGAGTCTGCCTTGAGCAGCCAGTCGTCTATGTAGGTGTGTAGCGCCACGTTCTCTTTTCTGAGAAACGCTGTCACCGCAAGGACCACTCTTGTGAAAACCCTCGGAGCTGTCGACAGGCCAAACGGGAGAACTGTAAACTCCCATACTTGATTCTGAAACGCAAATCTCAGAAACCTGTGCCAACTCCGATTCATAGGAATGTGGAAATATGCATTTTTCAGATCGATCGATACACACCACATTCCTTTCCTCAATCCCGCATTACCGACCTCGGCGTTTCCATCTGGAACCGAGGCGTATGGATAAACCAATTTAATGGCCTGAGATTGAGTATGGGTCTCCATCCCCCTGTGCTCTTGGGGACAAGGAACATGTTTGAATAGAAGCCTGGAGTGTTTCGGTTTGCTGGTTTTATTGCTCCCTTCAGAAGCAAACCCGACACTTCCTTTTGAACGGCTTCTAACTTGTCTGGCTCCCTTGGTACGGGTGTCCAGACAGGTGCCAAAGACAGATTTTGTGGTGGAAAGTCCCACCACTCCGGCATGTAACCCTGGGATAACCATCCCAGGACCAGACTGTCTGACGTCACACCTTGCCAGGCCTCGACGAAACGCATGAGCCTAACGTCTAACGGGGTTGTCCGGCTCGCAGTCCGCCACCCCCCCCCCCCCCGTCTTTCTTAACGAGAGAGAGAGAGAACCATTTCGTTCTAGGCACGACGGGTATAACTGGCACCGCTGTTCCTGTCGCACAGGCGCGGTCCAGGCGGATATGAAGGGAGCTTTCGTACCCTCAGGTACGCTTCGGCCCCTTCTGTCCGCCCTTTGAGGCCTTACCCGTACCCTTCCCCTTGCCCTTCCCGCCTCTAGGGCGGTCAGGAGCAACATTGGGGAGGGTAGGCGCCTCTACAACCTTCCTGAGCTTCTTCGCCGGCGGCGGCTCTGAAAACCCAGCTGAAGCAGAAGTCGCAACAGGCCTAGCTTTCGCCTTGCCCTTATGCTTCTTCTGCTCCTTTGAAGGTTGTCCCGTTAGCGGTTTCCCCACAGGCCCTAGTGCGTGCGCTTGCCGCACTAGCTCTAGCTGTAGGTTTACCGCTAACCGATTCTGCGCGATACTGGCGGTATCCTCTAAGATGGCCCACGCTTGGCCACCGAAGATGCTAGGCCCTGTCAGGGGTGTCCCAAGAAGACGCTCCCTGACTGCCGTAACCGGACGCATATGGTCAATGACCATTTGCCTCCTGGATTTCGTCACACGCGCTTGCACCCTTGCCAATGCGTCCATCGACAGCACCAGGCCGTCATTGACACATGAAAGCGCCACAGGTGGCACAGGGTGGCCTGCCCCGCTTCAGCCCACACCGACTGAAGGAGACGATAAGAGTGGTTGACAGCGCTCATCGCTGCCCTCACACGCTCATCGCATAGGGACAGGACTTCTTCCTGGTGTACCTGAGACTTGTCCACAAGTGCCGGACCGGGGTGACCCGCCACGGCACTCTGGACGCCCAGTACCCATCGGTCATCCTCCGTGACCGACAGGACTACACCATACCTGTCGTATTCCCCCCGCGGAATACGACATCTTGCCCGCACCTCCCTGGAGGCCGCAGGGAGCTGACCCTTGGTCATCAGTTGTTTGCTATAAATAGCATCCAACCATTCTATGAACCGTGGATCCAGTCCCACTGACTGGATCCGGGCCGCGGGCAAAATCCCCGTCCTGATCGACGCAACCGACGGACGGGGCGCATCTTCATCGGCCGTGGCCGAAACCATAGACGGGTCAACCCTGGCTAGCCACGCCAGAGCATCTGACCAATCTACCTCCGATGAAGACACCCCCGCAAACACGTCACCCGTTGACGTGCTCACGGGTCTGCCAGCCACGGCCTCCCAGCAAGGAGCCACGGCTGACACGCCAGGCACTCCGGTACCACACGGTTCCGCCGCCACCCCATGAAACACTCCGGTCCATGGGGTAGGTCCGCACGGAAAACCGTACGGACCCGTAGCAGTCGCGGAACCATAGCCGGACACGGGCGCCCACGGCACCCCACATCCGACTGCCGGACCAGGCGAGAAACCAAGCCGCACGGAACCGGTGCACGGTAACGGATTTGCCTCAGCCACAGGCGGAGCCGCTGACCTGGCTTGCGCCAAACCAGACAAATGGAGGCCGGTTCCGTCTAGGATGGAATCAACCTCCATATTCTCCACCTGCGGGTTCACGGGCCGCAGCAACCTCTCCTCCTCGGCCTCCTCGTCTTCAGACTCCGAAGAGTCGTCACTAGACGAGTCAACCGTGGAACCGTCCTGGCGGACGGCTCCCACACCTGACGGACCGGCCACCGCTACTGGACCACCCGGAGGTGGCCGCAGAGAAACAGAAACCCGTCTGGCCGAAGCCAGACGGGACTGCCAGGGGGGCGTACGAGACGGCCCCCTCGGTAACCAGTCCAGAATCCTGTCCGAGGACAGGATCCGTACCAGGCATGGGGAGAAACTGCCCCCCAACCTTTGGTAGCAGGGACGACACCAGCGTGGGCAGAACGCTATGCAGAAAAACCATACAGAGCCGGACCAAACCACGCCGGCGGTGCCATCCGCCACCTCCAGCTGGGGACGTAACCCTCCCGCACCCCACCCCGCCACGTTACAACAACGATCGCATTGACTATGACGACAAGAACGAGGCGGGCATTAAACACACCCATAATAGATCCTCCAGGATGTGTAACGGCTCCAGGAATCATATCGCATAGCATTCGGGGTATATTTACTAATCAATATAAATTATACTCCTAACGAAAGCAGCACGATATGTGAAGAAAACAACAAAATGTATAACAAACTGCTGTATCACACGGTAAAACCGCAGACCACGCATCTACTCAAGAATTTTGAAACCACCGATCATTGCAAACCGATCGTGATCGCACGTAAACTTGATCATTCTAAAGTTTCCGGTACCATTTTTAGTACGCAGCACCCAGAACAAGATGCGCGAATTAATGAAAAATTTGTCTTCACATAAACATCCGAGCGACCGGGTGTGACGTCACCCGCTCGGATCCTACGGAGAACGACGTCAGCCGATATTTGTGTTAGAAATACCGTAGCATAACACCTATTTTCATATCTGCCGATCGCCTGTTGGGGGTTAAAGAAGGCGATCGTCTGGCATATATCGTTGTTAGCACATCCCAGATTCTATGGGGTCAGAAATTGGAACATGCGACACAGCGAAATTTAGAGACCTAAGTCTTTTAACTATGGATAATAAAGAACGATACAACCTGGTTATCTTCGGTGGTATTCTCCATAGTATCCTTTAGTTAATCCTTTCACGAACACACAAACTATCACAGATTAAAGACGTAGATTTTCTTTCACAAAAAACACTAAAATCCTCAATGCAGAAAGCATGTATTGCTCTTGTTGCTATGCAAACAAGAATGAGCTCTATGGTAAACGGGTACTCGGCAGTTGGGAGCCGAGTACCCGGTTCCCAGGAGTCGGTAAAGCTTTCTAAGTCTATAATCCTAGAGCCGCTGTCAAGGCCAGCTGTATATCAGAAGTAACAGAATGGTGAGTATTGATCGAAGGAGAAAGTCAATGCTCTAAAGTAGGGTTGGGCGATATTGCTCAAGGCATGACGATATCGGTATCTCATTAAAATACCGCGGTATCATGATATATCGTCATTTGGGTGGGGTGTGGAGTTAGGGTGTAAACATAGAATAACATTTCAAATTGGTGGTGTCTACAAGTTATTTTGATTAAATTTGTTGCATTGAAACCGTAAATTGAGATCGCCATGATTGCCATTTCCGCTTATTTAATACACGAAATTCCACACTTTGACACCCTTCAATATACAGTTTAAAGCAACGAATGTAATGCAACTAATAGTATTCATCACAAATAAGAAAAATAAAGGATTTTCTTCTGTTCTTTTGTTGTATTTTGTGTTATCTTTACCTCACGACAACTGTCAAAAGATTGAGCACGGAATACGCATTAACTTCATTGCGCAGACAGGAATTCAGCAGAGCGAAATCTGATTGGCCGCTGTATCATACTTGAGCCAATCAGAATTCACACTGCATAATTCTGACAGCTGTTATCACGCCCACCGCTAGCGTAGACGATGCAAATTAACAAAATAACACTGTATGATTTTGAACGAGAACCAGCCTGAAGACTGGAAACAATTATATCAGATTTTATTTGGTCTGTAATATTAAATACTAATTTGCCCCATTGTAGACCTATTCAAATTCGCTCACTACTTAGCGGTCCTATCCATTGATCGCAAGGCGTAGCCGGGATGTGTGAAATTAACCCAGTTAACACTGCAACCAAAACTGCCACAACAGATCGAAGACTGGAAATAATTAGGCCTAAATTAGTTATTTTAAGGCTGTTTCACACTTAGAATAAATCTGTAATGTTATATGTGGAATGAATTTTGATCTGATTCGTTTAAAAATGTTAAATATATTGTATAAAGTTACATAAAAACGTATAGCGGTAAAGCAAGAGATTAACTTCCCCCTCACCCACCATTCCAAGCTGTGGTATTGATAAGGGATTAAGTGTGTGTGGTTTCCTATCGACCTAAAAGTTTTAAAGTTTAAATCTTTCACTGTCAGAAGAATGTTTAACCATGCAGATCAATGACTAATGGATAAATAGCTTGACCTGTAGTAATGACGTCATCAGAATGGAATGTGGGTAGTGCAAATGGTATTCCCACTGACTAATAGTCAGAACGAGGCAAGAAAAAACATGGCGTCGTCTATTTATGTAATTATGAAAAGTGAACAACAAAGGATTATTTTGTACTTTAAATCATTTTATTAGCGCAAACAAACCATGAATTAAATGAACACAGATTATTTTGGAGGTTATTAAGTTTTTATTACCTCAGACAAAGACTAGATTATTACTTAAAGACTATTACTGGACCGAATATAGGTAAGAGTATGACATTTCTAACTTAGTTATTTATATTATGCTCACAGTTAAAAGTGCAATATCGTCCTGTCGGTATTGACGATATTTACGATTTTTCGAAATTATGATGATTTCGGTATCGGTATATCGCGATATTGACGATAATATCGAAAAATCGCCCAACCCTACTCTAAAGAAATCTGTTGAACACTTTGAAACTAATTTTACTGAAAAATGTTGATACCTATTGTAACAAAGCTTTCAGTTAAATTAGTTTCAAAACATGCAGCCAATTATTTCTTACAATAAGATTAATGTTTGTTATATGGCATGCCTGGGTTGAAAGGGTTAGAGGAAGATATATATATATATATATATATAATTAAATATGATTAGTGTCTTATTATTTTGTTACTGCATATGGCAGCAATAAAATTCAGTCAAATTTATTAACGAATTATCAGCAGGTTTTATATTTCATATGGATTCAGTTCTGCCAGTATCCTATGGTACCCACATATTGCGCATGTTTGGATTATCGCCTCCTATCAAATAGTCTAAGCAAAAATTGTGATTGTTGAATAAATGTAAGAAACTAGTATGGGTTCTTATTCACCTGTATGAAACTTGCCGTTTTAATTGTTAGTCTGCGTAAAATACAGCAGAAAATGGGAAGCTACGGAATCCAATGGTGTACCCACTTTTTGCGCACAGGCGAAAGGTATGTGTTGTGCAGCATATGCTACCACATTTTTAACATGTTTCACATAAATATTAACCAATGGTAACATATGTATCATATTTGAAAGATGGGTTTGACAAATGGTGACCCTGACTGCGTAAAAACATTTGTGCTATTCTTAAAGGGGAAGAAAATGTCATCTGGTATTATTTAATCACCAAATATAGGTACACGCCTTCATATTTTATGTTTCTAAGAAAACATTTTTGCGATAGATATAACAATTCTGAATTAATATTCCAGTGTCAGAAATCAACAGCACTGCTTTAAACCTATAATGACAAGTAGTTTCAAAATTTCAAGCGGAGAAAGTCTTGTATGAGCAAAATGAATAACCATAGATTTACATGTGACTCAATATGTGTGCATGCTGATCGTGAGGGACTCTCACAAGAGTTTGAATGCGTATGCGCAAAGAGAGGGGATGCGCAAATACAGGGAACACAATGATACATTATATCAGTGGTTATAGTCAGTGGTATTTTGTTTCTACTAACAACACCTGCATCTGAGGCCAACACGTCGGTAGTTGCTTGGTTTGGCTCGGTCCTATGTAAGGTGTCAGCCAGAACCATAGTCTATACATTGTGCCTACCTGGACCGAGTCAAGTATGTAAAAACGTTAGTTTTTGATTTGATTTGCAAACCGTCTTCGATATCCGTGCAAAACACAGTGAAATGTACAAAAGAAAATATGAAACGGTAATAAAAGCTTGTGACTATATAATTCACTTCATCGCATGACCATCTTTAGTGAACGTCTGCACAGATGATACATTATTTACCTCGAAACCTTCCCGTTCTAAATCCTCGACCGTGGCGAACCATAGAGGCCGCCATTTTCTACTTCTCGGTAACGGAGATTCCGCCGCTTCCAGGTACACCGCATGTGATGGAAGACACCAATCTATAAGAAGTAGAAGAAGCCCATGGAAGACCATGGAAGACCGAAACTCATACAGAAAGATAACCATCATTAAAGACATATAATCCCCACAAGACAAGTAGAAAAACACCTCAAGTACAGCAGAAATTAATCCCCCCACCTGGGTGAATGCCAGTATTCGCAAGAAACTCAAAAGTAGGAACCAATTGAAGTGGGAAGTGAGGCAAGCCAAAAGATAGTATGAGCGTGAAGCTGCAAGGAAAGCTAAAACGAACCCCAAGGCATACTACCACACCTGGGTGAATGCCAGTATTCACAAGAAACTCAAAAGTAGGAACCAATTGAAGTGAGAAGTGAGATAAGTCAAAAGATAGTATGAGCGTGAAACTGCACGGAAAGCTAAAACGAACCCCAAGGAATACTACAGCTATGTGAAATCTAAGGTAAAAACACCATCCAGCATTGCCTATCTTTTGATATATATAAATGACTTACCTGACGGACTAACATGCCACTGCAAAATATTTGCAGACGACACAAAGATATATGGCAACCCAGCTACCAATAAGATTCAGGACAACATAGACAAAGTATTAAGTAGTCATAGATATGGCAACTATCTTTCAACAGAGATAAAATGCATGCCATACATTTCGGCAGAAATAATCTGCAAGCCAAATACTATATATGACAGATACGTCTGATATGCATCCTGTATCAACGTCAGAGGTAGAAAAAGATTTGGGAGTGCATATAGACAGAAACCTTTCTTTTGATATAGCTAGAGGGAATATCGTATCCAAGGCAAACAGCACAATATGACTAATCAAGAGAGCATTTACCAACATTGACCCATCTACTTTCACACTCTTGTACGAGTCTCTAGTGAGACCTATTCTCGAATACTGCAAATCGGCATAGTCACCAAAACTGAAAAGGCAATCTCAGCTATTAGAAAGAGTTCAACGCCGAGCAACACAACTCATCCCATAAATCAAAGAGGATAGCTATATGGAAAGACTTAAAGCCCTAAATTTAATGTCACTGAAATATAGACGATTTCGAGGAGATTTAATTGAAACATTCAAGCTCATCATGGATCTATATAATATTGATAAGGACTACTTTTTTAAGTATTAGACAGACCAGAGGTCATAGGTTCAAGCTCAACATAAAATGCAGCAACAAAGATATTCGCAAGTTATTTTTTGCTAATAGAGTGGTACCACAGTAGAATTCACTGCCAGCTACAATGATCAAAGCAACAACAGTTGAATTATTCAAGAGCAAACTAGATATCTACTTCAAAGAAAGAACATTTGAATTCGACTGAACAGGCATACATACACCAGCCCATCACAAAGTCATACTGTAATTCTTCCAATTTAGTGGACTGATCTTGGAGTAACCTGTGTTTGGACAAAAGCATGTTCTGTAGTAATTTCAACTATCAGTAGTTAAGTCTCTGTTTTCCGCTTCCACAATTTTGTGGTAGCACGAAGAGACACTAGAAGAGAAGGAAATTCAGATAACGACACACACAGAAAATGGAAACAACTGAAATAGGACCAACTACGGCCTCCACAAGTCAACAACAAGCAACCAAATACCAGGCGCAGCAGGGTGTAACCATAAGCGTAGGTGGCATACCGCAGCTCACGTGAGGAACACCCATCTGCACCACAGCATTTCCACAAATCAGTGTTAATCCTTGCCACTGCAATGTCGGAATTAAAAATTTTCATATTAAAAAAAAGATGATTTGGTGTTCCTTTTTCAGCAAATTTAGAGGAGGATGTTGCCGTCATAGCAACATCATCAACCAAGCTGGTGAAAAGTGTACACCAGTTTCTTTGTTATGTACACAACAAAAGATAGAATCGTGACATTGGAGTGCTAAGGGTTAAACTCTCAAATCTAATGGTTTCAAGGAGATTTAATTAATCAACAACAGACAAATCATTCACGACCAAACTAGATATCAAAGAAAGAACCCTTTGAAATGGACTGAGCAAGCCATACTACATCAAAAACACTGAGGCAATAACAGGCCAATGGCTTATGCCTCGTAAAATGATGATGATGATGATGATGATGATGATGGTGATGGTGATGATGATGATGATGATGATGATGATCTACAACGTGAATATGGCACACTAATGCAGTCTGATGCTGAAAAAGCAGAGGAGCTAAACACATACTTCACGGGCGTGTTCACCCAGGAAGATACAGAAACTACACCAGAGCTGTCCAATGTGCAGTGACTAGACACATTGCACCATTTTGTCATCCGCGGTGAAAATAATGTCCTTTGGATGTTTCGCCATAACTAATCAAGATCAAGATCAAGATCAAAATCATCAACGAAGACGGTGTGCGCAAAAGGTTGGAGCTCCTGTCAATTTCCAAGTCTCAAGGACCTGATGGCCTACACCCACGTATACATCCTCAAAGAATGCAGCCAAGCCCTCGCAAAGCCACTGACCATACTATTCAATAAGTCGCTCAGTGAAAGAACTCTGCCACAGGACTGGATAAAAGGCCAGACCACTCCCTCATTAAAGAAAGGCAGCACAACTTCAGACTCCAACTACAGACCTGTCAGCCTGACCTCAGTTGTCTGTAGGCTGTTGGAATGGTTTATGCGTGAAAAGCTAATGAAACATTTGTCAAACTACGTCTCAAGGTGCCAGCTCGTCAATGGAGGAGGAGTCAATGTCATTCACTTAGATTTTGCTAAAGCATTCGATACTGTTCCGCACCAGAGATTGATAAGCAAACTCAAGAGTTATAGTATCGATGGAGACGTCCTGGGTTGGATAAAGGAATTCCTATCCAACAGAAGTCAAAGGGTAGCTGTGAATGGTTCCACCTCAAAATGGGCACCAGTACTCTGTGGGATCCCACAGAGCAGTGCGCTTGGCCCAGTGCTGTTTATCTAATATATTAATGACATGGCTGAAGTAGTTGATAATGTGGTCAAGCTCTTTGCTGACGATACCAAGGTGTTCTTAGAGATATCATCAAACGAAGACCAACAAACCCTACAATCTGATCTAAACAACTTGGGAAGACAAATGGCAACTGCGCTTTAATGCATCCAAGTGTAATGTTATGCACCTAGTCAAAGCGAATAACCAACTCCAATATAGTATGAAAGCTGGCAGCCAGATTTCAACACTAAGGATGACAACCTGTGAAAAAGACCTGGAAGTGTATGTGGACAGCAGTCTCGAATTTGACAAACAAGCAGAAATCTCCGCAAACAAAGCAAACAGAGTAGTCAGGATGATCAGAAGCTCTTTCGACTACCTTGGCCCCAAGATGCTAGTCCTGCTGGTCAAAAGCATTGTGCGTCCCCACCTAGAATATGGAAATGTTGTGTGGTCATCACTGTACAAAAAAGGATGTTCAACTGCTGGAGAATGTACAACACCGTGCAACCAACACGGTGCCAGGCTTGAATAATAAACCCTATGAGGCAAGACTGTAAGCACTCAAGCTGCCAAGTCTGGTGTATAAGAGGTGACTTGATCGAGGTTTACAAGTACGCTCATGATATGTATAACATTGACTGTAATATCATCCTCCCAGCAGACATTCAAAAGCGAACCAGGGGCAACAGCTACAATCTGCAGAAACAGTGCTTCCACTCCAACATACGTAAACAGTTCTTCAGCAAATGAGTCGTTAACCACTGGAACAGCCTGCCAGATGTCATCGTGACAGCTCCAACCATGAATGCCTTCAGAGGAAGACTAGACTGACATTATTCAGAAAGCATCTACTCGGCTAATTTTTTAATAATGCCCATCCGCACCCAATACAATGCCAAAGAGGTACAAAACAACCAAGAAAAAATGAAGGCAGTGAAGACCTGCTACATGCTATTTAGCATAACATGCAGAAGAGGACTATGTAACTATATAACCATCACCAGCTTAGTTGGTAGAATTGCAGAAAAAGCTCACTTACAATTATTTGAGAACAATATCAGCGCAGACCACAATCAATTGCAACGAGGATGCAGATGACACAAAGATGTACACAGAAACAAAGACATTTGAGGAGAATGAAAAGCTAGAAGAAGATCCGGATTCCCTAAAACGATGGATTGATACATGGTTACTGCGGCTTCACCAAAATAAATGCAAAGTTATGAAGGTACAGAGTGGAGCAAAGAAAGAGGAAAACACATGTGAGTATTGCCTACAAAATCAGGATGGTGACTTGGTGACCCTGGAAAATGTGGCACAAGAAAAAGATTTAGGCATCACAGTGGACAATAACTTGTCATTTAAGCAACACATACAGTCACAGGTAAATAAGGCAAACTCAATAATGGGACTGATAAGGAGATCCTTCAGTTTCCTAGATGAAAGGCATGTTCATCAGCCTTTTTAAAGTGCTGGATAGACATCACCTGGAATATGCTGTATGTGATGGGGGGGGGGGGGGGCGCACACCAAAAAGGACACATCGATAATGGAAAATGTACAAAGAAGAGCAACAAAATTGATTCACACACTGAAGGATCTAAAGTACCCTGATAGATTAAGAAAGCTAGGACTTCCATCACTCAAATATAGAAGACTAAGATTAGATCTGCTAGAGGTATTAAAAATACTAAATGGAATATACGATCCAAAAGTTACGAAAAAATATGCTGGAAATTTCTAAGAGCAAGACAACAAGAGGACACAACTTAAGGCTAGAGATAAAGAGGTGTCAGTTGGATTTACGGAAATGCTCATTTCCAAATAGAGTAGTTGATGTCTGGAAAAGCCTACCGAGCACACTAGTAAATACTACATCAGTGCTTACGTTCGAGATATGGCTGGATAAATTTTGGAAGGACCAGGAGATAAAATTGAACTTTATCACACACTATAAAATGCCTGGAAGTCACGTGTGAGAGGGTTATGTTTCATCTACAACTGAAGAGCTGGACATAGAGGCTGAATAAGCCGGAGTCCACAGTGCTATCATATGAAAAGATTCACTAAAGGTACGTCTTCCAACAATGCAGCTATCATTCTCACAGAAATAATTGCTGAAGCTAAAGCTAAAGATAATAAACATCCTATCGCCTTCCTCGACATGCAGAAAGCATTTAATGTGGTGTAGCTCGCCAGGTAGTGTCGGCCCATTCTGGTGTATCATGTTGACTCGCCGCGCCACAAGTGCACGACGAGTGATGACGCTGGTTAGCATCTGGTCTCGGGGTGACAGACTTTGTACGAGACTGCCCTGCAGGAAACAAAAACCGGCTCCTAAGGCCGGTGGAACTCAATCGTTCCATTGGGGCCATGCGACCATCGTCGTGAACATTAAACACAACTGTCTCATCCCAAGAATTTGTGTCACCAGTATGCCTGTCCATAGCAATTTCGTGATCTATGGACTTACAAGATTTGATTTGGCGACCTAAAAATATAAGTCTATACAATGAGTTTACCTAAACAATTATAAGTATGCTAGATAATACTACAGTAAGAGCATACGAAAATACGAGACATAGAGACAGGTAGATGAACTTTTAAACATGGGGCTCCCAGAGGTACCACACAAACTCGTAGGTCCGCAGAGGTATCCCCGCAAGGGAGGCTCCCATACACAAGACTTAGCTAATTAACTTAATATAAGTTATTATACCTCTAAGCTGAAAGGAAGAAGGTTATCTCGGATGAAATGTATTGTGCCTCACGCGGGCACTACTCCTAGTTCTAGTTTGGGTGAGGAGTATTATCCTGGTGTGGACCGTCGTCGCTGAATCCTTGTGAGAGGCAAGTGCCTCGCGCGGGCCTCTGTCCCAGGAAGGTGTCGCCACTGCTTAAGCGGGAGAAGAATAATAGGCAAAAATGGGGCCACTCTAATATTTCAACCAAAAATGCTTTTAGAAAGAAAAGACCATACCTAGTGAGATTATGACTATAGGGGTGCATACTGTTTTACGTGAAGACGGGACGGGCGATTCCCGATGGATTCCCTCGTCATCGTCTTATGTGATTCTTAGTATGCTGACTTAGTAGTTGCCACTTTATTTATGTGGGCCTTCTGCTTTGCTTAATTAGCTTTTAGTTGTTTTCTAAACAGGAATAATTTTTGGCCGCAACTGGCTGGTATCTACCTAGCTATTAGACATGGCTGTCACTGAGAACAGGTGCCCTAAGACATCAATAGTGAAGACAGCGCTCATACATGTTACGTAGCAATATCTCCGAACTGGATAAGAATCCGCACATCCCGACCCGTAACCACATAATACGTTACAAGACATAGGTTACTTTTCACGAAAGCATTATTAGACCATTGTTCTATCGTTATTGTGGGGGTAAGAGAGACGAATACCCACCGTAAATGTCCTTCCCGCAAGGGTGTGGCAGATCTAAATATCATGCCCAGACATTCTGACGGAATTCAGTGGGGGTACGTATCTCGCCCGTCACCGGGTCCTATGGAACTAACCGTTTAATCTGTTGTTGGGTTTATATGCAAGTTGCCCTGTTTTGCACTGCAGTGCGGGAGGTTAGTTTGGAAAATAAAATAATAATTAATACATGTGTTCGCAGTGCTTTCCTACATTGGCCAAAGTGCCAACTACTAAGTATCCAAAGATACATGGGAATGTGTGTGATACCGCACCCTGGCCATCACCGCTCGGAAACCCCAACAGTTTCCCAGAGTCGGATCAGCCCATGGTGCGGATGGGGACATCCAAACAATTAAGAAGCCACTAGGCTGAGTGAAACATGAAGCGAGACAAAATCTTAGAGTTATGAGTCTTACCGGAGTGCGGGGCTAGATTATCGCACTACCGGAAGAGAAGAGTACGTTACAGAGTATGTAATGAAGAAAGTGTCTCTAATCATTTTGAACCTATCCTATTGAGCTGAATAGAAACGGTTTAGTCGGTAGCATGCCGGGCTAAACAGAGTTATAGCATGGACAGCGACCTCAGTAAAATATTGCTGGTGGCGGGAGAAAGTGCTGCATATATAAGTGTTGCTGTATAGTGTTTCCTATGTACACTGCAGTCCTATATTTTCTATGAATAAGCAAAACATATGAACGGATGGCCACTGGCCATATATATATAAATAATCCAACCAGAACAATCAATACGGTATCAAATGATCAAGGTATATATATCAGTACAGGTTAACGAACCTACCATAGTGCGGTTAGCAACACATGGAGGAAAATGAGAATAACTATAAACAAATACAGAAATTATAACTAGCGGTCCTAAGACCGTTATGGTTCCTTTTAGTCATCGGGACCGTTCTTGCGGATACAATATAATTAACGAAACCTATATAGAGAAATAATTAAACTGTGAAGTATAGTTACTTGAATACTGCGTAGTCATTCTTAGGTTAGGCTACCGTGTTACTGAAATTGATACGTCACTCCATAGTCGACGTGAGATGATGCATTCTCCGGAAGCTGGAAAGTTCCCGCAGGTTGGTTCCCGCAAGCTGTTTTCCGCAAACAGGATTCCCGCAAGAATACACATGGCGGGAGGGATACATCGCTCAGCACTGTAAGCCTAATAGGATGTCTAACGAGCAGTCAGTTAAAGATATGATAGTACTACTGTGGTGAAGAAAGTTCCCCTACATCGATGGCATGGATGGAAGGTGTAAACAACCCAATCACAAGCGGGGGTTGTCAGAGGCAAACGAAGATACAAAACAAAGCTTCACGGTGCTGGGTACGTCAGCCAGCTCTGAAGACCCACCGGGCAGAGTTCACTTGCTGTGGTAGAAAGTCAGAAGAACCTACACGATATCAGTGCGGTGATAGTTGAAATACCACTTTTTGGCGTGTCCAGCAGATCCAGCGAGTCATCCATCAAAGAACATCCTGCCTCTACATCTGTAGACACACATATTCAGGCCGTAAAGGCCTCACCGAAAATTTGTGTTCCGAAGTAGATATTGATATTCGTGAACAATAATCAGAAGTTCCAAATTACTCCCGTAGGTATGGAGTTACAAAATTGTTCTAGTGCGGTGTGTTGGACAACTGCCAGCTACGGGATAAAAAACCGACACATAGCGAAGTGAAACGCGTATTGTCTGTCGCACTGATAGTAGCTGGTACAACCTGTTCGGCCCCTGGCCGAGGATGCTACCGATCACTGGATCGCGTCTCCTTTTATACTCCTCGTGACGTCACAGGCGCAGGCTCCAACCAATCATCATTCGAGCATCAGCCAATCAGCGCGTAGCTAATAATAGCGCAGCCGAATGTTCTAGAACATTCTAGAAGTTTTGCCTCCACGTGGTTATGACGTCACGGCAATACTTTGAAGATAATCAAGAAGGGTTTTCTGTGGATAACTCAGCCATTTCTCAACCGATTTTGAAATGGTTTACAGATTTAATTCTCCTCTATGCCAGATTTAATGGGAACAGGCAATCAATAAGGATTACAGGGTACCATCCCGGTACACTAAAAGCGCCATCCTATCTTGGTCGTAACTACGCGCTCTATCAAAAACAGCATCCTGGCGCGCGCATGCGCATCATGCGTCTTAACGAACTTAGTCGTTTTCGCAACGCTATCTCTCCCATAGGCCTATATACGCTTATGGCGCTACACAGGGGGGGGGGGGGGCGTGTTCAGGAAACGAATCCAGGACGGGCTACGCGTACACAGCTTAGCTGGTATGCCCGGTGTCCGACCGGTCGATCCGAACTACACCACCCCCTCTAGTTTGACATCCGTGGCAAACGATTGCGCATGGCAGATCGATGCACGGACGTACTCTAGGCAGGAATTATAGACTTCCCGGGTATGCGCGTGGCCGGAGAGGAGTAGTGACGCAATAGACGCATATTCAAGAGACCGAGCACATAGCGGTGCCAAGAGGAGGGGGAGGCATATTTTTAGTTTTCAATTTTGACCCGGAATTATTTTTCCAGGCCTTTCTTCTTTTTTTTGGTTTTATTAATATTATGGTGCGTGATATAACTTTATTTAGTAGATGATTCTAAACAATAGCTCGCATGGGTGTTCTCTCTGAGTGCGGATAATCATTATCTCCGCAGAGAACACCCAAGCTCCAATGTACCACAATTTAAGTTTTAAATATATAAGAATATAATAAGAAGAAAAAGACAAGGTATAAATAAACCTTGTAACATACTTTCATGAGGTATTTATTAAATCACACCGAAGTACTTGCGCACCACGGGTAAATAAATGGGTACGCAACACATATATCTTATTATTATTATTATTATTATTATTATTATTATTATTATTATTATTATTATTATTATAAAAATACATATTTGCGGCCCGTTATTGCGGGTCCACAACGGGCAGCTCTCGCTGGCCCCATATTCTTCCTGACGTCTGAGACAGGAAGAAAAATAATAAGAAAAATAAGATATATAAAAACAATAACTTAAAAGTTGGTTTATCAGGCAGCCTCAGCGTAGCTGAGACTGCATGACGGGATTGTGACATTATTGCACTGCAGGATGGTGTATTCTTTACGTCGCACACGCCGTTCTTACAACATCAGAGTCCGCAGTGCTCATTTCGTGTGGGACACAGCCGGGCACTGAAGTGTGCGGCTGTGTCGGATAACCATAGTTACCCTAGGGACGGGATTCAATTGATCTAACATATATAAGAAGAAGAAAAGTATTTCAAAACTAAAATAATAATTAATACATTTCCACGAATCGCCTATTGATATTTCTGCTGTATCACAAATGATCACACCTCTGCAGCAAAATTTCCCCATTGAGTCTGGGTCCCGCGACTGACGGTGGTGGGTCGCGGTGGATGCACTGTCATTGCTGAGATGCTTCCACTATTACTGACACTCTCGGAAACATCTGAAGTGATGGTGGCAGAAATATGCGCGTCCATAATGTCTCTCACAGTTACCGCTGGTTCTAATATATCCGTCCGTAAGGCAGTGGTGGTACTAGTGGTTGCTAATGTCGTTGATGCTGTAGTGACGGTAGTCGTCGTGGTGGTTGCTGTAGCTGTCGTGGTGATGGCGCTGAGCTGCACCGTAGGCTGGGGCCGTGGTGCAGGAGCAGATACGGCAGGAGACGACATCTTCCGAAACTTAGCATATTTTAACAGACGACTTGTGGTGATGTTAGGCACGCGCTGAATGTCCTGTGTGTGGGCGATCCGTCTCTTTCCCGCATATGGACGTTCTGGCATGGTTCCCTTTCTGATTGCTGGGTCAGAAAGGCGAGGAGGCAGATGCTGAATAACACCTGTCAGATTTACACTAATCGCCACAGGCTGCGACGGACCTGGTCCCTCGTCTATGGTACGTTCTGGCGGAGATGGTGACTGCAGGTAACTTGGAATGTCTATTTCCGCAGGTGTCGTAATCACTACCGAAATCGGCTGACTGGCTAACACTGTCTTAGACACTACGGTGGCGGGTGTAGAGACCATAGCCGGATCGCTGATAACTGATGCGGGTGCTGCCGAACTGGATTCCGCGGGAGACTTTTGCTTCTTACTCTGCTTCAGAACTGGTGTAGATGAAGTGACTGGTACTGGCATTAATGCTTACAGACGAGGCTGCGGGCAAGATTCCACATCTGGATGCCAGTACATTGCTTACGGTAGCCGCGGGAAGACGATGACTAATGGGATATCTATAAGTAGTGTTCTTTGTGCGGGCCATTTTCTCAGTCGGAAGAACTTTGACCGGGAGCCGAGATTCGAAACGGGTGGCTAAAACGGCATGATCCTCATTCTCTTCTCCAAGAACTAATGTTACTTCTAACACACAGTGATGATAACGGAGCGCGTGGGTCACCCCGTAGCGAGTAGCGGTGTAGAGATACTTGCAGGTCACACAAAAGGCTGACTGGAAGAGATGATCCTTATTAACATGAAGTGTGCGGTCAGATTTTCTAGTAAAAGTTCTGGTACATGGCTCTCCGCTAGCTAATAACGAGTTACACGGGAACCATTTTGGAACTGGTACCGATTCTTCTTCAGACGAATCCGATAACGCTAAATCTTCAAGGAGTGACATCTCGTTCCCGCATGGTAGTTGGCTGCGGGAACCTTATTCAAAACCTAATGCACTATCTCTTCATTGTTTTTAACTTTCCAGGCCAAGTATAATAATGAAATAATAAGAAAACAGCAGAATTTGGTTTTCGACACGAAAGAAGCCTAATGCTATCTGTGCTTCCCTGGTATCGAGTTTTTACGGGAAGACAAAGTTTCAGAGCGCAGTTCCTCCTTTTATACTATTTGGTGACGTCACAGGCGGCGGATGACCACACCTAAAAGTTTTAACAGGTGATTCGGGCATTCTTATGTGAAAGTTTCCTCTTTTTCTAGCCTAGACGTCAGGGGATTAATTCTTCTCGTATAAATGGAGTACTTTTAATTATAGGAAGAATGGCTCATTAAACCTGTCATAATTTCACGCATTTAACAGCCTTCGATCAACATAGAAATGTGGTACTACTTTTTCTTGGCGGTGTCTCACCTTTTAATTAACGTGAGGTGGTTCTCCAGATTGGATGCTTATAAACTTGCCTATTTTAATTTTAGGCTGGAGCGCTCAATGGGTTGTGTGGGTGCCAGGTGACGTCAGCGGTAATCTCACCCTCGCCACTCCTCCATCACGCTGTGGTAGTCGCGTCTTTGGGCGGCTCTTTTGTTTCAAGCGTTTGATCCAACTTACTGGAAATAGCAGTAAATGTCACATGGCTCTAAAAAGCATGTGGTTGATCGGAAACATATATGCTGTTTATGGTGACAGCCAAAATGTTGTTGCTGAAGTGTAGTCTGTTGCAGAAGCGAGAGATAGAAATATATATGTTACATCAAGATCTTTATAATGTCCCGTATTTGCGTGAGTTCTTTAACATGTGTCTTGGTAGGTGTCTGTAATAGGTAGTTCTCAGCCCGTGTTGATTATAGACTGGAACGCAAGAAGAGAATTTTTGAAATTCTCTCTGTAATTTTACTGTCAGATTTTTTATGCCGCTTTACCGGCCTGTGCGCTAATGATTTGTAGCACGGTAGAGCAGTTGTGTTCTTAATCAAAAATTTAACAGTAAAGTTGTAAATAATTTGATGTGTGGTTTAAACAGATCTATTCAGGCGGCAGATCAACATTACTGATCCCGTCAAGATAGCTGTGTTTTCCGAGCGGGAGGGCTGGCCACGCATTCTCCTCAATGGGTAGAACTAGCTCCGTCCCGGCCTAGACCAAACGCATTAATACCATTTAATAATGGTTAAATTACAGTACAACTCGAAAGTGGGTGCCACAGTTATTACAATTTACAATACCGTCGTTCGGAGATTGTGAATACAGTCAACCTGAGTGTCTGTTTCTGACATGTTGGTGAGTTGAATCTGATATGCGTGGCTGGTTATCTGTGGATGATACTTGCACTGTGGTGAAGGTGACGAGTTTATGGCCGCCATGTGCGGGAGTGGAGAGGGTGAGGCGGCGTGAATGTCAACTTTATCGAACCCTGAGGGTATTTCACTCTGTAATGGCCGAGCCCGTGGGCAGGACAGAGTTACTTTAGAGCGCAGATGACCTGTCGGATGCTGTCGTAACTTTGATCAATCCATTGTCGAATTCAACTTTTCGGTAGCAAAATCCTACTCATGACTGACGACAATGCGGGCATCTTACTCTCTTAATAATATTGACTGTATTTTTGTGTAGATGAAGTCTGTAGATTTAGCTGTTTCCGTACGATGTCGGGAAAAGGGAAAGGGTAGGAGTGTTGGACATGGGTCCCTCCCATGACGCGTACTATAGATGGCTGTAGTGCATTCCTGATATCCATATGATCAGTTCTCCCATGACTGGATAAGAGGGTGTGTGCGGGAGATTTGTTGGCTGTTGTCTGTTGATGATTATGCTATTGTCGGGATGTCCGGGATGCTGATGATGCCGATGTTATAAGCGAAGTGGGCGCATTCCAGTTTTCCACGCTGGTGAACGCCAAGTCTGTTGTTATTTGCGGGAGATGTAGTCTGCGGGAGATATTATCAATTTGTGCGGGAGGAATTTGTTGCAGGAATTTTAATGTCTCTATCGGGAATTAATTAATGCCGATAGGTGCTTCTAAATGATATTGTCGCCGATGTTGAGGGGGGGGGGGGTTAAAGGTGGTCGGTGTAGTGCGGGATGCCACCTCCTCTGTTGCAGCAGTCTCTCTCATATCTGAAGATTGACGGTCAACAGACGATGAGTGGAGTGTGAAATGGACTGGGCCGGTGATGTCCGAACTTGGCGCATAGATGAGGGACACGAATTGGAGGGTAACTCTATGATGGGGGCATAGCATGAAGTGGGTGGGAATGGGAAGAGATCGGAGGAACAACTTTTCCATCCGGTCTCTTGGACAAAACAAACACAACATTCTTCAGATACAACTTCCCGGATCGAGTAGACACGCGCTGAGGAGGGAGATGGCGAGTACGTATCTCGTCATCATCATCACCAGTGTTAGCTGCTTGTTCACCCACGTTCTGTCTTGGTAGAACTGGGGCTGAACTGGCACCGCGGTGCTCTGCGCTAACCGTGAGAATACTAATTTCCGTAGAAATATCTGTCTGGGTATGGGTGTCACGAAAAATGCCCAGTCCGAGCTCTGGTGCTGGGTCGTCACTGACACAAGGTTTAGGTTGATCGAAGTGGATGACTGAGGTCAGGTCATCCGAAGCACGGATACAGTAGGTCATGTCCGACGTCTTACCTACTACCACATAGGGGCCTTTCCACAGGTAACTCAGTTTACTTGGCACGTTTGCAGACCATCGTGAATCGTGTACCCAAACCATTCTTCCTGCTTCATACGGATCCCCATGCACTCTCAGGTCGTGCCATGTCTTTTGCCGTTGGTGTGCAGTGGATAAGGTTTCTCTCACTAACTCATGGGTTTGTTCTATCCTTTGCCGCAAGAGTTCGACATAGAGAGATGGTGAATCCAGGGGTAAGGCTAATTCACAGCCTAACATTAACCGAGCAGGGGTGTAGCCCATGCTGGAATGTACTGAAGTGCGGTAAGCCATGAGTACATACGGGAGCCGTAGGTCCCAATCCCTACAATCAAGGCGTGTTTCCTTGATAAGCATCTCCGTGAGAGTTCTGTTGAACCTCTCTACCATTCCGTCACTCCGGGGGTAGTATGGAGTTGTCCTTGTCTTGACGATATGGAATAATTTGCAGAGCTCTGATATGAGCCGGCTCTCAAAATTACTTCCTTGATTGGAGTGCAACTCATAAGGCATACCAAAGCGGCACAACAGATTGCTGGCCAAGAACTCCGCTATGGTGGATGCCTCTTGGTCCGGCAGAGCAAATGCCTCTACCCACTTCATAAAATAATCTTGTAATACGCGGATGCATTTATTTCCATCATCCGTCGTGTTCAAGGGTCCGAGCTCGTCGATAGCCACACTCACTCGTCCACTCAAATGGTCGACCTTTCTCGGGGATCTTGTAGAGGAGTGAAGCAATCTTGCTGAAATGTCGGATGTAACTGTGATAGTACTGGCATAGGCCAATAAAACTCTGTGTCTCCATAACTGAAGAGGGCCGAGGCCACTCTGCTACTGCCTTAGTTTTTGATGGCTAAGTAGCCACTCCATCACCAGATATGACGTGTCCCAGGAACTCAACGCTCTGTCTGAAGAGATGCAATTTCTTCGGTTTGAGTTTCAAATTTGCCGTGCGGAATCATGAAAGCATGGTGTCCAAATTTATTAAGGTTTGCTCAAACATGGGTCCGAAGACTATTACGTCGTCGATGTAACAGAGACAGATTTCCCATTGCAGGGTGGTTAATCCCTGCTCAATGAGTCAACTGCTTGGCTCCGGACAAGGAATCCAAGGCCTGATCTATCCGAGGTAACGGATAAGCATCCTTAATGCTAAGATCATTAAGGCGGCGGTAGTCAATACAAAACCACAATGTTCCGTCCTTTTTGCCCGCTAGCACTATAGGGCTAGCCCATGGAGATGCTGATGGTTCAATAATACCCATCGACAACATGTCGTTCACTTGTTGGTGTGCTTCCGCTTCCTTATGAATGGGAAGGCATCGTACCGGTTGTCGTAGTGGGCGATTATTGCCTGTATTGATGGAGTGTCGTACGAGATGGGTCTCTCCGAGATCCATGTCTCCGAAGGAAAAACTATCGCGATATTTATGTAATAGTTTCCGAATTTCTCGTTTCTGTGATTGCAGTAATCCAACTGTGGCACGTAGATACAAATCATGTAAATGTTCGGCTAAATCATCCGTCATTTGCGGTGGTGTCTCAGCAGGTGCAGGTGATCCCAATGAGATTATGTCCACTAAATGGCCGCAGCATACTCCGGGTTCCAGAGTGATGGGGTCTGCGGTACCATTTAACACTCTAAAAGCTATTTTTTCCTTATTAGTAGTGTCTACTATTATGCGGGGACTTGCGCATTGTGAGGCGATCATATAATCAGGATTGGGTTCCAACATGGTGATGTGTGTGTTGCTTCCTAACTGTGGTGCGGTGGCCCATAAGATCTGTTCCTGTCCCGGCTCAACTGTGGCGGTACTTGATAATATTACCGCACCCGTATCGTACAATGACGATGCTGGTCCGAGAGGTATTCGTCGGCCATGTATGTCGAGTTCCTGTTGTCTGTAATCCATGATGGCTTCGCTGGCACTGAGGAAATCAGAGCCAAGTAGGGCATCGTTATGAATAGAGGCAATGACAACTCGCTGAATGAATTGCATCTCCTCTATTTGGATGACTAAATTGACTACACCGGATACGGGCACATCCGCTCCCATAACCTTCTGTAGGTAAATGTTTGTAGGCTTAAGGGGAGGCTTCTTATGAGGTGGGATGCTCTCATATAAGCGCTGGTTAAATACGGTGATAGAAGAACCGGTGTCGACGGTGGCACTGGTGGAAACGCCACTAAACAAACAGGCACATTTGTATATTACTTTGCGATGTACCTGTGGAAGAGTTTCCAATGATGCTCTCCGCGATAATGGTGTTGGAGTAGCATCACTCTGTATGTACTCCGACTGTTTCCATATTGCTTCTTGTAATGTTGTAGATGGCTGAGTGAGGAATGGGCCAGTTCGCCGTCGCCGCTGGTATGAAGGCTGCGGTGAAGGCAGAGCTGGGGGTAGCAATGGTGGTGGTGTTGTTGCCGTCTCTGTGTAGGCTGTATTGGTGTAGACAGTGGCGCATACGGGATGATGGATAAGCTCCACCTGCGCAAGCCATTTCCTGTAATGCTTCATAGGATGTTTTGATGAAGCACAGAAGAAACAGTGATGTCGCCAAGGACGTGCATTTCTCCGTCTATGTTGGCGCTTGCAAATCCATGAGGCGGAGTGAATCGAGATGCTGCTGGATGGGGTGGTGTTCTGCATACCACCAGAGGACACCGAGAATCTAGTGTCTTGGTGGCGGGACGTGGTGCTTGCAAAAACGTTGTTTCAGCGGAGGTGCTACAACCTACTACTGCCGTTTTACATAGGAAAGAAAGCTAGTTGTGTGTGGAGAAAGAGGGGGATGTCATTACTGCGGATGGGGGAGGCAACGCAGGCACTGACATATGTGAAGCCGTGCATTTTGGTGTTAGTGTGAAAGCTGATTTCGGTGGATGATGGGTGGCCACTAAACGTTGTTGCATAGAAGCCACAGTTGAGCCAGGAGGCGGATACGGACACCGAAGTGGCTCGATGTGATTCGGTGCCCTTAGGAGTTTGACTGTTTCTCCGGCTGCGGTGTGCTACGTTTAGGAGCAGGCGTCGTAGAGGGAGGTCAGTTAGGACACCGCTCCCTCCAATGTCCTGGCTGACCGCATCCAAAACAGGTGCTCGGTGGTGGTGCAGTGCCAGTGGTGCTTGCTGTCCTAAACTGTGTGGTGGTGAGGTTGGTGCTGAGTGTTGTAACTAAATTGGTGAGTGCGGAGATTTGCTTGTTAATCTCGTCTATACGTTCTCTCATGTTGCCATTGTTTTTGTTGTTTCCCTGGTTCCTGCGCCCAGGAGCCCCATTGTAACTTCCTCTACGGGCACGCCCCCTTGCTCCAGGCGCTTGATTTTGGCTGGAATTCTGTACTTATATATCTTAAACAGCATAAGTCAAGGCTTCAGTTCCTTAGTGTAAGATCACTTTGTGCCAGGTACGAAACGACCCAGGCCGAGATGCTCCAACCACACACCACCCACCCACCCACCCCATCATGTGTGCCAGTGCGCATAGCCATAGAAAAGAGGGAATAAAATAACAAGAGTCCGTGGAAATGCGCATCGTGAAAGCGCCATTAGAAGATAACCTACACATACAATCTAAAACTAGTACACATATTGATGCAAGGCATCAATGGTAAATAGCGTGCCTGGAGGTTATTATAATTCTGAGAATAAACTCAACTGTTTCATGAAGAAATGAAGTTATATAAAGGCATACAGGCCACTCATGACAAAAATATAGGTGGACAATACCACAAAAGAATGAATATTCCATTCTTGACCTGAGTGTACCTAATCATGCTTTCCTGACGTCACCTCGTAGCACGCTTAGCAGATTTATGCAATGACGTCCTCTCCTGGCTCTGTATTTACTGGCTCCGAGTAGGGCGAATTCCAAGGCTCTCTGTGCTGGTGTGTCTTCTGGCATCCTTAGCACACGGCCAAACATGGACCATCTTTGCTGGGTGACTTTTACAGACACCGGCGGCATATTACACATCTTGTATAGTGCATTACTGGAAATTATGCTCTCTGGCCATCGTTGTCCAGAGACGGTGTGTAGGTGTTTGCGGTGGCAGGCGTCAAGTTTGTCTAGAGCTGCCTTTGGAGCTGCCTAGCTGTTACAGTTATACATCATCAAGGATACGCAGGTTGCATTGTATAGACGTAGTCTTTTTTATCAAGGGCATCTTTGATCTTCGAATCTATAGCTTCCAGGAGGATGGAAAGCTATGTTCCCAATGATGCAGCGTGCAGCAATGCCAACAGTACTGCAAAGCAGTGAGCCAAAGATTTTACCTTTCATCCATGGTTCGCCGCCACGGAGAGGATCGTCATTTTCTTTAGTTTCATGCTTTGTAGATAGGTATATGTGGGTGAACCCTGTTTTGGATTCATTCATAGAGATTCTCAATTTTTAGTTTGCTTGCAGCTATTGGGAGAAGTTCGTAAAGGGGTTTCTTTTCCTCATCTATAAGGTCCACATCGTCGGCATATTCCATCTCTACTGGCATGCCCAGTATTGGCACCGGGGGTGGGAGTGGGGGGTGGGAGTGGGTGGGTGGGTGTGTGTGTGTTGGTCTTGTGGAATTTTCCCGCACAGATTTCAATGCAGCAGCCAGGTAACACGTGAAGAGAACAGGGACAGACCATCTCCCTGTGGGGAGCCAATTGATGTCTCAAACTCTACAGACTTCACCGACTTGACTCGTACTCTCAGCATGGTGTCTGCAAGCAGTAGTCTCACTAGTCGTAGCTCATCTTCATTGCAACTGGCCTGGCGTAGTACATCTAGGATCTTTGACCGCTTAATTGTGTCGAAGGCTCGTGACATGTCAATGCCCATTTTGTGGAAATCCCAGTGTTTGGACATGGCTACCGACACAAGCATGCGTTGAGCCCATACAATGTCTGCGCAGCTACGTCCACATTTGAAGCCACTTTGACATGATCCGGTGAAGTCGTTGATCTTGTCTCGGATACGGTATAAAGTAACATTGGATAGGATTTTCCGTATCCTGTTAAGGAGCACAATGGGTGGCTTCTTGGGCTTGGGTAGCGCGATAAGGATGCCTTGGCCTGCAGCGTCGATGGGAAGGTGGTGCATAAAAGCTGAATTGATTATGTGCGTGATCGGTTTTGAGATAATGTCACTTGCATATTTGAATAGTTCATTGCTCATGCCATCAGATCCAGATGCACGTCAGTTTTTCAGGGTTTTCAGCGCCTTCTCAACCTCTGCTTTGTAAATTAGTGTTAGTAATGGCCTGGGGTCTCCTGAGAATGGGTGCAAGGGCTCATCATCGTCGTCAGTGAACCGTTCCTTGGACCATTCTCGAATTGCCTCGGCTTTGCCCTGGTCAGTCCTGATAAAGTGTCCTTCAGAGTTGTGTATAGTTAGAGGTGGTACATAGTCAGCAACTCTCAGGGCTCGGGCTGCCCGAAACATTATGTGGCCGTCATCCATGGCAGTGATTTCATCTGCTAGGGCGCCTGCTTGTTGGATAGCAAGATCTTTTAAGCGTTCGCTAATGTGGCGCAGAATGTTATTGCGTTCCTGTCAGGACATATCGACACCTATCTGAATGTGGTGAATGTGAACCAACCATATTACAATGGTGCCATATGGCGAATATGTAACTACATATTCCCAAATTACTTGATGTTAGAATCGTGCAAAAGCAGTAGTACATATTCAGTTATATACAGCTATATGTAAAAAAAATGATTACAAACCGAGAACTGAGATTCTAATACTGAATATAGTAAATTGTTGGCATTTGACAACTGTCCGTCGCTACTAAATTGAATATTACGAAATTACTACGTGGTAGAAATCTCAAGATTCATTGGAGTATTCATATCCCTATCTAACCATATGGGTGAAATTATGTAGCCACACATATTGCAGATGGTAGGGTATTGAAAACCGCAGATTTGCCAACATTGGAACAAATTTATGCGATGAAATCGCATACTACGAAAATCTTTCACGTTCAAATTCTTTTAAATTCCCAATGTAACTAGCATATTCAAACTCCTATACGTCTATGTGAGCGAAGTTCTGGAACCGACCATATTACGGATACACCATCATTTAAGCTAACTTTTGTGTAGTAAAATTACTTCATCTAGAATTTGTTAGATTCGGAATATAACTAGCTTATTAAAGCTCAAGTCTATGTGGGGTAAATTATGGGGCTGAACATACTACAGACAATAGGGCACCAAAAGCTGTGGTGGTTTATTAATACAATGAACCGTTCCAGTCCCCCCCCCCCCCCCATCTCAAGCTAAGCTCCACCCATACCACTCTCGAGTTGGGATCCATGGATTTCTGAACTTCTAGACAATAAATTTCAAGAAAACTATACAGGTAAGCCGTGGAATATTTTGACACTAAATTGACTGGGTCCTGTTGCTGCATATGGCAGCAACAGCGCCCAGTCAAATTACTTTCAAAATATTCAACAGCATTTTTATTAAATAACAAAAACATACAATTAATACAACGTGTCAGATTATTAAGCATTTAAGATGGACTAAATCGAGTCAGTCACGACGTCATTATTATGACATTATCCTACGCATCACTTAATTAATTACGACGTCATATGACATAATATGATGGATAGACAACCTGAAAAGGCCCATTAGCAAGTGGTATTAATTACCCTCGCTCCGTCAGAGGATGCGTGTATTGTATTCGGGTCTACGTGCGTTCGGGATAGCAAGGGTCTACAATCTATGATTGGCCTTCTTAAAATATGTGACCTATAAATACGGGTACTCTCTTAATACAAGTGGTCCATATTGTGTGGACCACGCATTAACAAGTGGTATTAGCTCTGTAATGCTCATGCCAATTTCAATAGAGGGATCCATTTCACTAGAGACGTCTCTCGAGCCGGTGCATATAGACACGATATATGGCACCTACTCCTAAATGAATATTAGCTCAGATATTTCGATAGGACAATAGTAGTTAAGGACGACTGCTCAACTAAGGAGGGCTGTTTATTGTAAAGCCTCTTTCTCGGCACTATGCAATGTTACATAGCGAGCCACGCTTTTCATAATTGGTCACTAACTTTATGGCCTTCTAAATTACCACTGAGCAGCCGTCTTTCTGTGCTTCTCTGGCCAACTAATTGTTTGATAACTCCCTCTGCCGGTTTGGTTAGAACCGACCCGCAAAATCACAGCGGTTTCTCCATGGTTTGAATCGGAACAGTGACGATTCACACATTCCCCTTCTGCCCTCACCAGTATCTATTAGGATAGCAATTAAGCCAAAGTAGGATTTCACTGCGCAAACATTAATTATAGTAGAACGGCCTAGAAGTGAACCTCAGGGCACTGACATAACCCTAAAGCAGTGCAAACGTTAGCTCCAGGGAACAAGTCTCATACGGCTTGTTCTCGACACTTTGGCGATGGCAAAAGACACTGATCGCAGACTAACTCTATGATGACTGGAAGGGGTGAGTGGGCTCTCCACACCTAGGAATGTCACCAGTCGGCTATCGGTTTCTTCAGTCCCGTCGTAACTCGATACATTGCTTATTCAATGCTTCTGTGTTGCTGTTTTGTCCTTGTCTTGTTATTTGTGGTTGTGCTGACACGTGGCTAGGAGTCATTCTTCGGCTTCGGACTCGTCGCCCAGACATGTATGCGCCATCGGCCTTAGGTAGTTGTTTACTGAGTCAGACCCGAGAAGGGGGCTCGAGCACATACGCCAGGAAGGCAAACCTTCATCAGTGTTAAGCAGCCATAAGCCATTTGAGGCATAAAACCTAAATGTTTGACCTCAATAACTAACTGATAGTCTAGCTACACAAGGACCACCAAAATAATGCAGCACCGACTACACCAGCGACTAGAACAGACTGCACTGACTTCTGTTGAAACCTGCGTACCGCCTCCACGTAAACCAGCGTGCATCCCTTAATATTAATAACAACACATATATAATTCAATACTCTTAGGCTTTGTTCTAAACTGGGAGAACAGTATTAACCGGTTCTCCTCCGCTTTGGCATGCTAGGCATTTTCCTGTGACGGAGGTCGGCGCGAGGCATTTTCCTCTCGCAAAACCAATTTACTGGCCCGCTTGAGGCATTAGTTTATAGTAAACATGTTAGCCGCGCTAGGACTTTTCCTTTACAGGGATACCTTCCGTATATATAAGGACAGTTTGGGTATATTTGGCGAGATACAAAACAGATGGCGCCAACACATCACTTTCATTAAATCGCAGAAAACTAATCACTTTGTTAAACCCTGCATATATATCTTTTCCCGAAGCCAGCCTTCGACTCGCTGTGCCACATAACATAAAATATAGAAATGTATAGACACACCGGTTACATGAATAGCTGGGACGACACAGTAGTGTTCGCCATTGGCCGCAATGGTCGCCCGACCCCACAGGAACGTGATCGTTCCACCAGCCCTTAAGATCAGTCTTTGTGGTCACCGGTCACTCGCAGTTTCCCTTCCGCATCCCCGAGGCCATCTAACCAGCATTGTTGGGCCGGCGCATACCGTGGGTACGAGTCAGAAACCGAGGAAGAAGCAGCAGAGCAGCCCAGCGCCGGAGCTACATTAGTCACCCCACTGCAAAATGAAGTTTGATCAGGACTACAAATTCCTTGTCAACTTTGACATCATAGCTAGTGAAGATGTCTGTAAAACACAAACTGCTACCCCATATTGTAGCTCACTAAATGAGTAGATTCGTAATATAATCTCTAGATTGAAACCCAACAAAGCTGCTGATTATGCAGGACTATCATCAGAACACCTTAAGTATGCTCCACTTGTGGTAATCAAGCTTATGTCTCTCCTCATGAACTATATTATTAACTCAGGATATGTACCAGCAGCCATGAAGCAAGGTATCCTGGCACCTGTTCCAAAGAAAGGAAAAGATACCAGGTTGGTAACTAATCACAGAGGAATTACATATTCATCACCTATGGGAAAGATCCTTGAGAAAGTAATACTCAACAGAACAAAAGCCATACACAATAGCGAACAGTCTGTTTTCCAAAGGAGCTTCACTGACAACTCCTCTTCAGTGAACACTGCATTGATAATTACAGAAACATAAAATGAAGCAAAGGACAACAGCGGACAGTTGTTGCTTGTAACACTTGATGCATGTAAGGCCTTTGACATGTCATGGCACGCCTCACTCTTAAGGAAAATCTACAGTCTGGGAGTAACTGGGTCATTGTGGACTAAAATTAAAATATATTCAGGTGTGCAGATAGCCAGTCCTTACAATGTGCATCAAGGAGTATGGCAAGGAGGGATCTTATCAACCATCCATTATAAACAGTTTAACAACAAGCTCCTATGCATGTTGGAAGATGTAAATATTGGCGCTAAGATAGGACACATTAACTGTAATGTGCCAACTTGCGCAGATGATATTGCGAGCCTAGCTCATGATACACATCATCTTCAGCAGCTGCTTAATAGTGTAGACAGTTATACCTCATTAACGCTAAAACTGTGCAGTTGTGGCTCTCAACAAAACTCTAACAAATGAACCCATAACACTAGGTGGTGACGCCATCTAGATATCTAAGAAACTCACCTAGGAATTGAGCGATCAAGCCTTAGCAGAAGAAATGTTGAAAAGCGGATAAACTCAACACATAGGGCACTCTACTTCATAATGGGTGCTGGGCTACATGCAAATGCTGGACTATCTCTGTTTGTATAGTGTCACATCTGGAACGGCAACAGTGTCTCCCTTGACTTCTATACGGCCTTGATGTTGTTAAACTGACACAAACAGCACTAAACTTATCAGAACAATGACAGAGAACTACCTTGAAGCGGCTACAATCCCTCCCGACTAGTACAGCATCTGTAGCAGTCCTGAGCCTATTGGAGATACGGCCAATAGTAAGAATTAGATAGTAGGAAGTTAGTAATTATGCTTTTCCGCAGTATCTTTGCAGACAAGAAGACCATAGAATACCAAATTGGTGCTAGGCAACTATAGCTGTAAAGGACATTAACAGTAACAGCTGGTTTATCCATATTCCGGATAAGTTCTCTAGGGGGGGGGGGGGGGGGGGACGTAAAAGACCTCACTCCGAGTGTCATGCCCTGTATCTGGAGCTCAGTTCTGACCCTGTATCATATGAGGAAGAAAAGCAATGCTCAATTTCAAGTTCAAATTCATTTATTTTGATATATGATATGATGTACAGTTTATAATAACACAACAGGTGGTCCACCAAAGGTAAAGCCTATGTAGACAGTGGACACATCCATATCCTCATCTTTTGTACTCAGTAGCAAAACTGCTGTGCTGTCTCTCGAAGCAGATATCTCCAGGGCCGTCTCGAAACTGTAAATCATTTCCTGATTCGACCAACGCCTGTCCAAGCATGTTTCAAAGGCTTTCACTGTCACTGTCACTTCCTTATGAGATTCTTTTCTCGATCACATAACGAAGATCTCCCCAGACATGAATGAACTGTAGTGATGTTGATCTTCCACTTATGAAACCAAACTGCTTACTGCTGATCAGGGAGTTTATCTTTATGTGGTTTAATTATGATTTAGTCTCTGACTATGGTTACAAGCACCTTGCAAAGTATTCATGTGAGGGGACAGGTCTACCATTGCTCGTAAGTTTCTGGTTTCCCTTCTTAAATATTGCAGTATTATTTGCCATCTTTCAATCCTCTGATATCTTCTCGGTATCTATCAGTGTTAAATATTATTGCGACAGGCATATATTACGTCACTCTAATAGCGTAAATAGTATCTACGTCAGAGTTGTCAGCTCTGCAATCAGTGGGTCCATGATGTCCATCGCATGGAGACAAAGTTTGTAAATACCCTCAGTCACCATAAACAACGGTGCAAATAGGTACGATGGATGGATAACGGAGACACGATGATGGTCGCCATGGCATAAGTTCACTTGGCCTTTGAGGCCAGGTGAGCTAATAATGCTGTGTGTGCATTACTGCCGTGTAGCAACATCATCAGGAGACAAGTATTTGACGTGGCAACAATAACTTACAGTCAAGGGGATCAAACTAGATATAATAATTTACAATGTAGATCATTATGGGTTGCTGATCTATTACTGTACATGGATAGCAACAGCTTTCTGTATCAACCGAAACAACTATAGGCTATTATCAATTCAATTATAAATCCTGGTCTTTCAATATCTATACATGAATTACATAAATACTGACAATACTAGCCATACAGCATTAGGTCTATTGAGAAATTGTGGCCATTAAAGGTTTAACTGATATGAGTAGAATTTTAAGCGCTTTGAACAGGGTTGTTTTGATTTAATCAAATCGATTAAATCATATGATTAAATCAATGCTTAAATCAAACTGAAAAAATCTACTTTTTGGGGTTTTTCTTCCTCAACTCCTCTCATTTGCACTATAAAATTTCTAGATATTTTTTGACTTGGTAAAAGTTATTGTAGTTATTGTTTGACAGTTAATAGGCCTGGTTATACAATATTATGCTAATATAAGAACTAAGAAGCTTTATTTCTATTAGTACAGTTAGTGGAAACTTTCCTTAGTCATTTGATGCATAAACACAGCACAGACCAATACTATTTCATACATGACAGTGACTTCACCAAGCAGGGTAGGAAATTAAGTCATACCCCTTGCTAAATTAAAATTAATGCAGATTTGAATGTTTCAGAGTGAATAGAGATCATTTCATTTTACTAAGATTTAATGACAGGGTAGGAATTCCAACCCTAGGCTGAGCGCTCTCATGTATGCTATTTATAACAGTTCTGTGGATATTATTTTTAAATGACTTGACTTTGACTGCTGCCAGCCACTAGACAATAATTTCACTAGACTATAATAACTCTAGTCCAGCTGAATATTTTCAAACAAATTTTACCGGCAGTTATTGCTGACTACATTCAGTTAAATTGTATTCAAAATATTTCATACCATGTCCAGAGTTATACAGCCGTATACAAATTTTATCCACAAAATATTAAGACGGATAAAATGTAGCCCATCAAGTGTAGACAAAACATGGTTACGGTAGTGTAGGCATGTTTATTAGAAATTTTGTCTATGATCATGACCTGTCCAGTAGAACTGCAGTTATTTCAAAATGTGACAAAAAATTAAAAAATGCCTTAAGAACAAATTCTGGGATGCTTATTGTTATAATACATTTTAATAGTATAAATAAGGTCAACATTGTTTAGTGATAATATTCTATTTAGTTTCAACTATGAGTGCATGTAAAAAAAATCAATGATTTTGTTATAGTTCTAGTAAAAAAATCATAAAAATCATTAAAAATATCTGATTAAATAAAAAAAAAATCAATTTATTTTTTATTTTTTCGACAACCCTGGCTTTGAAGTGCTGCTGACACAACAGGGGGTTAATCTGTGTTCGTAGCAGAAATGCTGTTGAATATTTTAAAAGTATTTTGACTGGATACATTTGCTACATTTAGCAACAACACTGCAGTGAAATTAGGTGCATAACAATCAACATATTTTGTTTTTTATATATTGTTCCTTGAGATGGTTAGACAACAAAGGTACATAATACGGGAGCGTTTCACTAACCTTTTATATTTAACAATTTAACACTCAAGCCGGTCCAAAAACTTCTGCACTGGTCTTGAGAAATGTCCATTTGCAGAACAAAAGAAGACTTTTTTTTAAAGACTGTTTCAATAACCGATCCAGTTATTCTAGTGGTAAATTTTCAAAAATAGACTTCTCTTAGGCTACAAATGGACATTTTCCATGAGAAAATTTAAATTTTCTTGAATAAATTTAATGGTTTAATTACCTGCCAAATAGATTAACACTACTACAAGTTTGTTTCCAAAATGAATACAAATGGAGGGATTTGATCTGTCACTCAAGTATCCGGTCATAATAAATTACATCACTCGTTACCTGATGTCACAATCGCAATGACGTATACTAGGTAAGAGCATTGTTCAAACTACTAAAGATCTCCGAGACATTAATTATCAATTGACCCTTTAATGGTCAAGCCGGCCAAAACCAGCCTCCGCAGTGGTCTTGAGGAATGTCCATTTGCAGTCCAAGAGACTATTGTAAAAATTTACCACTGGAATGACTGGCTCGGTTATCGAGCCAGTCATTTCAGTGGTAAATTTTTAAAAACAGCCCTCTTTTGGCCTGCAAAATGCAAATGGACATTCATTGAGAAAACATTTATATTTTTTTTAAACACTTGACCATTAAATGGTTAAGTGTGATTAGAATCAGAAGCTGTAAAGATACATGTACTGTATGATAGCATTGGTGTGTGGGTCATATACTGCTCTGCCACCGCAGTAGTTTGAAAACATACTCTTGCCATCTGTTAGAGTTTTGATCCCCCCTCATATTCTCATCATCAGTGTACTCGGTCTGGCATCTTTTAGATCGGTACATAGCAAGTTTGTGCAGTGGCATCCTTTAGAGCTTTGTAGATGATGGCACCCAGTATAGCAAAATCCAAGGCTTTCTGTGCGGGTGTCTTGTGGCATTCTCAGAACATGGCCAAACATAGACGTTCACTGACAGTAGGACTGTATTGCATATTGCATAACGAGTCATTGGAGATCATATTGTTCAGTCAGCCATGTTGGGTTATAGTTTGAATGTGTCTGCAGTGTATAGTATTGGTACATTTAACAAATTTATGTTTATAAGTTCTTTGAAGCCTACCATTCTAGTTTACTCCAGCCAAGTTTGACTAAAATAATTTTGATGGATTTCCGAACGATTTTAGAAATCAAAGATGGCTGGAAGAAAAATTGACCAATCAAATTTATATACACAATTTCAGATGCCTACCACAACCTCAGGATCCTTTCAACCAAGTTTAGATAAATTGGTTCATTTTCTTTTAGAAGATACATTTTAAGGATTTCTGGAAAGTTTTGGAAATTCTAAGATGGCCTAGTGACAAATTGAATAATCAAATACCTGCATACCTACACTTTCAGAAGCCTACCCCTCCACCCCACCCGCTAGGTTTATTTCCAGACAAAGCTGGTTAAAATTTGCAGAGATTAATGATGGAATATATTTTCAAAGGATTTTCACGTATGGGGAACTAGAAATGGACCTTTCCAGTTTTAGCTATCTCCCGCCCATCTCTAGCTAAGCTCCACCCACATCTCGCTTCAGATGGGATTGATCGATCTCCTGGATTATCAATTTCCAGAAAACTATCCTGGTTAGCTGTTGAATAGTTTGAAACTTATTTGACCGAGTGCTATTGCTGCCTATGGCAGCAACTGCGCCCAGTCAAATTAGTTTCAAAATATTCAACAGCGTGTTTATTAAATTCAATTCGCACATGGCAGACTATTAAGCGTTTACTAAATTGAGTCATTCATGCTGTAATTCATCATGTCATCCTATGCATCATGTAGTTGTTTATGACATCATATGACGGATGGATAAACTTGAAAGGCCCATTACAGCATAGTTATGGACACAAATCTTCTACGACACTCAGTGAAGTATGATAAATACATCCACACCAAATTTCCTCAAAAATATTCCCTCCATTCCGGAATGCCAAGCACAACCTCCTATCCAAGATTGGTCACTGTGACCTTGACCGTCTACACCAAAATTGAAAGGGTTCTTCGAAACACCAAGGACAACCTCCCATCCAAGATTAGTAATGATCCCTTTGATCGAACTCGAGTTATCATCCGGAAACGCAATATTACATCAATAATTTGGTCACTGTGACCGTGACCGTTAACATCGAAATCGATAATTCTTCGGACCACCAAGAAAAACCTTCCATGCCAGATTGGCAGCGATCCCGTCAATAGAACTCGAGTTATCATCTGAACGCAACATTACATCATTAAGTAGGTCACCATGACAGTGCCATTTGACCCCAAAATTGGTAGGGTTCTTTGGACCACCAAGGACAAGCTCCCAAGCAAGATTTGTACTGATCCCTTCAATCATCCGGAAACACAATATTGTCATTAATTAGATCACTGTGACAATGACCGTTGACCATTTGACCCCAAAATCAATACGGTTTTTCGGACCAATAAGGACAAGCTCCCACACCAGATTATTGGTAACGATCCCGTCAATAGAACTTGAGCTTTCATCCGGAAACGCAATATTACATCATTAATTAGGTCACCATACTCCCATATCAGATTGGTAATGATCCCTTCAATAGAACTTGAGTTATCATCCGGAAACACAATATTATATAATTAATTAGATCACTGTGAGCTAGACCTTTGACTGTTTGGTGCAAAAATCGATAGGGTTCTTCAAACCACCAAGGAAAAGCTTCCACGCCAGATTGGTAATGATCCATTCAATAGAACTTGAGTTATCATCAGAAAATGAAAGCCCGAACGGACTGACAGGACCATTTGGCGCCAAAATCGATAGGGTTCTTTGGACCACCATGGACAAGCTCCCACACCAGATTGGTAACGATCCCTTCAATAGAACTCGAGTTATCATTCGGAAATGAAAGCCTGAATAGAGGGCCGGATGAACGGACAAAGCACACGCTATATACCCCCATTTATTTATATGGGGGGGGGGGGGCATAATCATTGACAGCCGACAGGACACAGGTAGATATGGACATTGTGATTGCTTTGTATCTTTGATTGCTAACAAAACCAAGATTAACATACAAGACTGTAACTTACATGAAAACATTTTTATTTATAAAACATTCTCTGTGTAATCTGTACATTTCTAGTTTTATTTTTCTTCCATTTAATGATGATACTAAATGCAACCAATATCATTCACACATATAGTAAACATGAGATAAATGTCTAATTAATTATTAACATAGTCTTTTTTATTCTAACAAAATTTGGTATCATTCTAGCGCTTTCTGTATAGCTTCATAGCATTCTACAGCGATCTGTGCCTCAGCCTTCGCCTTGTCTGTCCCTGCTGAGTTGAATTCCTGTTGTGCTTTTGCTAAGCCATCACGCACCGCCTGACAAATGAAAAATATTTCAAATATTTTACTATTCAAGTCCTTGCATGGTAACCACTAAATATTCTTCATAATAATTTGAACCCTGCTGCTGACGCTGCCTACAGCAATAGCAACTTTCTATAAACGATTCACAAATTTATCTGACACTGAAAGGTTTTCCAAACATGAAGCTCAAGGGCATACGACACTCACCACGTACATAAGGCTACCACACTATGGTAATTTAACCCTTTAATGGCCAAATTTGGCGAAGAAAATTTAAACATTTTCTCCATGAATGTTCATCTGTAGGCCAAGAGAACTGTTTGAAAATTTATCACTGGAATGACTGGCTCGGCTATTGAGCCAGACATTCCATGGGTAAAATTTCAAAAATAGTCTTCTTTTGGCCTAAAAATGCACATTCCTCAAAACCACTCGAGGCCATTTTGGCAGGCTTGACTATTAAAAGGCTAAGAAAAGTTTGGTTGATGCGGTTTATGAGGAACAATCTCTTAAAATGATTTCCTGGCCAATTTTTGGAAATCCAGGATGACGTCAGAAAAATTTGATCAATCAAATGTCTGCGTAGAAGTTCTGGGACCTACTACAAGTCCTTCCAACCAGATTTGATTAAAGTTGGCCCAGTGGTTAATGAGGCGTATTTCTTAAATGATTTTATGGACAGTCCAAGATGGTCACCAGAATGGTTGTGACTAAAAATCAATTGCATAATTTGATATTCCATAATTTGGAATGTCTGGCCTGTTGATCGATCCAGTCATTCCATTGGCAACTTTACAAAAGTCATTTCCTGGCCTGCAAATACACATGTATTCATTACATACATTAAGCATAAATTAAAATTTGCTTGACCAATTTTTACCATTAAAGGGTTAATTTATTCATGAATCTATTTCCAGTCAATCATATGATGTCATAATCAACTAAGTGACGTGTAGGATGACCTCATAATCATTACGTCATGAATGACTCGATTTAGCCTGTCTTAAACGCTTAATAGTCCACCAGGTTGTATGAATTGTATGTCTTTACTATTTAATAAACATGTTGTTTAATATTTTGAAACTAATTTGACTTGACGCTGTTGCAGCAACAGCACCCAATCAAATAAGTTTCAAAATATTAAACAGCTTAACTGTATTGTTTTCTGGAAATTGATAGTCGGGAGTTCAGTTATCGATCGATCCTAACACGAGCGATGTGTGAATGGACCGTAGCTAGATATGGGCGGGGCATAGCTAAAACTTGAAAGGTGCATTAGTTGAGAGGGGGGGGGGGGGGGGGGGGGTGGGAGGGAGAGATATGGAAGGAGGTGAGGGGACTAGATGTATTCTCTGCCAGTCATGATTTATAAATAGCAGCAGCATCAATACTGACCTGAATATCTAATCTATCAAGAGGATGTGCCTCCTCAGCCAGAATCTGTACTGATGAGTCATCATTTATTGTGATTGAACCGCTGCTCACTGAAACAGGCAAATCGCAATATGACTATCGTTAAGGCATAATCTATACTAGTAATAATCCCCTCCCATAAACACACATACACAAAAAAAACCAACAACTAATGCAATATCATTATAGAATTTGTCAATGATTACAAAACCCTTGGAGTAATCCCACAGATTTTCAACACAGTGGGTCCATGAAAAAGGTAGACTTTTCAGAAACTAGAGGCTGGATCAGTGCATATCGACATTTTTACAAATTTAACATTTTATATTGTTCTTAGAGTGGACACAGGATGGCATTCAGACTGTTTAGTTGAGCCACCTTCTACGCCGTGTAGAACTCACTTGTTAGCTGACATCACAATCAAAATGATTCAGCTCTGTCACGAAAGTTGAAAAGTCTGTCACGAAAGTGTATGAGATGTCTGGTGAATTTATAGTTTAGTAAACATTCAGCCGAGTATAGGCAGCAACAGCTCTCAGTCAAATTAGTTTCAAAATATTCAAAAGCATAATGCATAGTTACCTTGAAATGTCAATTCTGGGAATTCTGGTTTCAAAGTTTAAAATCGAATCTAAAATGCGTAAAAAGTAGGTGGAGCTTAGGTGACAAGAGCGCTGCCTAGCGGGGCTTAATACCGCCGTCTTTAATGAATTTTAATCTTTACATGAGTATAAGTCTGGCAAATATGGACAGATCTCGTCGAAACAAAATCATTCCACTTCGTCTCTACGTATGTATGTTCACTGGAAATCAGAGCTCTAGATAAGCAGGGTTTTTGTGTTTCTAAGCACTAGCATATAGTTCTCTTACCAAAATATTTCTTTGTGGCTCCATCCTCTTCAAACACGGATAGGACACCAGGTTTCATAACGGCCAGAGTAGGAACATGCTCGGGTAAGATTCCAAAACTACCACTAAATGATGGAACATCTACCTGCTTCACACTGGCATTATGATAGTACACCTGAAACAGAGTATTACAATTCAACTGGATAAGGATTGTTAAGTTATCTGCAGCATGCAGGGCTGTAACGTGTACTGAGTGCACTGATGCAAATGCATGTGAAAATCACTGAGGTCATGCGGAGTCCAAGTCAGATGGCCTTATGGGCATGCCAATTTTTCGTGCTTAGGAAAAATATGTGTCTTGAATACTTATAAATCCAGTTTGTTTATTTTTATCTCATCATTCTGTAATGCAAATGCAATTTCAGAATCATGGTCACTTTCAATTTTGATAAATAGCAGCTTTGTGCAATGGTAATTATTTTCTAACAAGAGGACCAAGGGGCATGTGTCGTTCACGTGGAATGCTGGCATTTTAAGTAGAAAGGCCATAGATACTACATGCAGAGATAAAAAAAATTTTGGTCAGAATTGTTGGTTGGTGGTTTAACAGTAGTTTTTTTTAACCCTTTAACACTCAAAATGGTCAAAAGCAGCTTCTGGAGTAGTCTTGAGAAATGCCCATTTGCAAACCAAGCAGACTATTTTTGAAATTTTATCACTGGAATGACTGGCTCGATAACCAAATCAATATTTTCTATGCAAAGATTTAAATCTTCTTCAATAAATTTGAGCGTTAAATGGTTAAATGAGTTTGTGGACATTTGTAGCTGCCAAAGAGGGTACATGTTGATTGGTTCATGACGGCCATGTTTTTTACGTATCAATTTCACTTGAACAAACTTTAATGGCCCCCGAGTCCGTAATCATGTCTCCCAAATTTTGGCCTGATCTGTTCAGCAATTCTGGAGGTAATTTTCGCAAAAACTAGGTCATCTAAGACACCCCCCCCCCCCCCCCAACTATTTGGCCAATCAAGTGCCCTTGAACAAACTTGGTTCAGCTGTTGCCCTAGATGATATTTTATGAGCTTTGAATCAATCTCCCAAGTGGTTTACTTTTGGATATTTTAAAATGTTTCTAACAATTGGCCAAACTCCTAGATGGCTGCCGGCCAAAAATGCCAATCAGCTTTCTTTGAACAAACTTGGATCTCTATGCCCTAAGCATGCTTCCTGTCAAATATAATTTAAATCGGGCCAGCGATTCTTGAGGACATTTGAACTTTTCCATGATGTTGACCTATGAGAGTTTTTGGCATGAAAAGGATCCAAGATGACTGCCAAATGCTTTATCTGACAGTTTCGAAAGTGGAAATTTGAAATCAGCATACCCAAAAGCTTATATAAAACCAATTTCGGTTTCAAAATCCATCAAATAAAAAAATCCAACATGGCCACCAACATGATACATTTTGCTTGGTCCATGCCGGCCATGATTTTTTACGTATCAACTTTCATTGAACAAATTTTAATGGCCCTTAGTCCCCAATCATATCTTCTAAATTTCGGCTCGATCCGTTCAGCGGTCCTGGAGAAGTTGTTTTCACAAAAACTAGGTCATCCAAGATGGCCACTGAACCATTTGGACAATCAAGTTCCCTTGAACAAATTTGGTTCAGCTCTTGTCTTAGATGACATTTTAATCGATCGCCCAGGCGGTTACAGAGATTTTATAACTTTTCTAAAAATTGGCCAAAATGCAAGATGACCACCGGCCAAATTAGATGATCAGCTTCCTTTGAACACAAACTTGGATGCTTTCTGCCAAATATAATTGAAATTGGCCCATTGATTCTTGAGAAAAAGTTGTTTAAAGAAAAATCTGATGGACATAGACAGACGGACGAAGGATGGTCACCACAGCATAAGGTCACTTGGCCATTCTGGTCAGGTAAGCTAAACATTGGATAAAACCCAAGATGGCCACCAGCTAATCCGCTTCATTTGAACAGACCTGGATCTCTATGCCCTAAGGATGCTTCCTGTCAAAAATAATTGAAATCTTCCCAGTATTGGTTTGGTTGGCGTCTATCGAGTCCCTGATTCCAGGTCCCATTCACGGAATCTTCCCAGTGGTTCGTGAAGTCTTTTAAAGAAAAAGTTGACAGATGGACGTTCACCTTCTGTGGCTCAGTCATGCAGGCCCTTGAGGATGTTTGTACCTGTCTCACCTGTCTCTTTGTTGAATTCTACTTACAATGGTAGATGCTGCACAGTGCTTACTTTCTGAACTAACTTCTTATTTCATTCCTACTTGGCATGCTTGGTATCTAGGCCTGAAAATTAAAATCTTCTGCTGCAAGGTCATGCTGGCCCGTTGATAGTAATTCTCATGGTCATTTTCAGCCAATCATCTTTGAGGTGTTAGTAGATATTCACATGTGTCTGTATTGATTGATTCAATCATCTATCATTATGTACACATTCTCACCAGTATTCGATTATCATACTTATTTGTTACCGATATGTGGATGACACTTTCACATGCCTGCACCTCTGCAACATCCAACCTTTCACTGATCACCTCAACAGTATCGACCAATGCATCCAATTCACCAGCGAAGTCGAAGAAGATGGCCAGATTGCCTTCCTGGACGTCTTGGTACATGTCAGTGATTCCGGAACCACCGAACTTACCATGTACAGAAAACACACACACACACACAGATCAATATCTAAATTTTCACTCTAATCACCATTTGGAACACAAAAGGTCAGTCGTCTGAACTCTATTTCACCGCACAGACTCCATCATCACATGGATGTTTCATCAGACAAAAAAGAACATCATCACATCCAACAATCTCTCCTAGCTAACGGTTACACTTCGTGGATGAGAAAACCACCTCCCCACCTCGTAATAAACCACCAGATGTCGAAAAACTTCCACTAGTCAGACTTCCATACATCCAAGGCCTATCAGAACACCGTGGCAGACTCTTCAGAGAACACCACATCAAAACCTACCACAAGCCCGTCAACACCTTAAGATCACAACTAGTAAGCCCCAGAGATAAAGTGACAACAGATGAACGCTCTGGAGCCATCTACAAGATCGAATGTGACAATGTGAGGGGACATACATAGGCGAAACCAAAAGGCCTCTCAGCACCAGAGTCAAAGAACATCTTAAAATCAATTCCAACTCAGCAGTGGCAGAACATACAGAATCCACTGGCCATGTCATCCCCGCCAGCAGTGCCTTGGTCATCAACATTGAGACCAACTTATTCAAACGGAAGGTTAAAGAGGCCATAGAAATATACAAGCATAAACCAACCATGAACAGAGATGAAGGCTACCGTATACCAGCAGTTTACCAGTCCATACCTGTCACGTGACTCCACAAGAACTGACCAGAGTGACGTTGCCAGCGACTGTCAGGTAGTGCTGAAGAAGTGACCGAGATGGTCAGGAAAGCTACACTCAAACAATTTCTACATCCTGGAGAGGTAACTAATTTTTCCTTATTATCATTTAAATGGTTCCGTTGTGATGTACTTGTCAGCTAGATGTAGATCTTTGTATATAGTCATGATAGTCAATGTAAATACTCATCTGTTTGTACAGTAACATCTTCCCGCTCAGCATGCATGACACTCTTGCAGCTTGGGAACACTGGTCCTTGAGTCACTCTGCATGGCTTCTCAGCTACAAACATTTCTGGTGCATGATACTCTTGCAGCTTGAATATACTGGTCCTCAAGTCCATCTGTACCACTTCTCTACTAATAATTATTCTTATTCTGCAACTTTGAGTACACTGCTTGCGTGATTCTGCTGGAACTTCTATTGCCTTCTTGATTTTCCAGAAGTCTGTTAGAATATCATGGAATTGTACTAGCTGGCTTAAAATATTACAGGGTAGAGGAAGTGTATATAACTTGTTTGTATCTTCGTGTTACTACCACCTCAGTAATTCTGTGTATACGTTCCACCGGATTTACAAGTTGTAAACTTGTAATCATTGCTTTGAATTCTTTATTTGTAACATACTAACATATGTTGAATGTTACTAGAGTATGCTCGTGCCACTTTGTGCTGTAGGGTTTCACCAGTTTGTGAAGATTTATCCTTGTCAGGTTTGTATCTTGTTCCATTCTGTGTGTAACTAGCTCCTTAGGTTTGGTCACACAGGCCCTTGAGATATGTTACATACACTTTTCTAAGGTTCTTATGGCTTTTTCATCCTATGTGATAACTGCCTCTGGCTCAGTCGTGCAGGCCCGTTGGCATGTTGTTCACTTCACTCTCTTCCTTGTGTTCACTGTAACATCTGATTTCTGAGGCTTGATCATGGTGGTTGGTTGTTGTTGAGTGAGGATAATCCTCCAGTAATTTGGGGCACCCATAGCAGTGCTAAAGCAATTGTTTTGTTAAAACTAGCAAAAAACTACTAATGGGGAGAGGACTAAGAGACAATATATAGATTAGAATAAAATAAAGTAACATACAAAATTAAATGATCAGACAATTAAAATACTCAACACATGATTAAGATGATTATATACACATATACAGATGAATTAAAATCAAACAAGCGTACTACATGAAGCCAGACCTGGGGTCAAATGCAAATGCATTTAAATACTTTTTGTCAAGAATTTGCATTTGAAGATTTCAAATCACAACTATTTGCATTTGCATTTAAATACTTTTGTTAAAGTATTTGAAATTTCAAATAGTTTTCAAATGTTTTTTCAAACACTTTTCATATAACATATATAGACAGCAGGATCTTCCAAGCGAGGTAGATTAAAAATATTCCCAAACCTTATTTAATCATAAAGAATTTGTATTTGCCTTGTGGTCCTGGAACCCTCCTGACCACTGAAATATCAGCTTTCCAAAGTCAATTTCATACGTTAGCTGGTGTACATTCTGGAAACAAAATTGCTGTAAACTGTTGGTATCTAATGTGACAGATTGAAAAAACACCGTCAAATGTACACCAGACATTCTGCTACTGACCCTGTATCAATTTTATTTGGCATTAATGTGATAACGGTTAATATAATAGCTATAATATATGCATCAGTTTGTGAAATCATAATCAAAACAAACAATATTAAATGCAATCTTCAAAATAAAGTTACATTTTCTATATTACTTTTTCATATACAGAATTTGGGATGCAGTGGGTTAAATTGTGCATATGAGATGTTAATTCCCACTAAGCAATAGAGCTATCTAGAATCAAACCAAACAGAAAACTTATCTAGAAGACAATTTGACTGGAAGCCAGTGCTGCCTTAGCAAACTGTTTGTCTATAGGGTCAAATTATTGTATGAAGTAGTTGAGCACATACCAGGGTGTGACTATACGTGACCAGGTGTTAGTGGGAGAATGAATAGAGAACAGCAAGATGGCATTGAAGCAATAAAGGTATACTCCAGGTGGGGGTGCATAGATTAATACAACTCTTAACTTTTCAATGATGCAACTAATTTTTCATGGCATAGCAAATTTTCTGTTGAATATTTTGAAATTAATTTATTTATAAGCAGCTGCTGCCTAAGGCAGCAAAATATTCCAGTCAAATTATTTTCATAGTAGTCACCTGTTTTTCTGTGTGGTTGCTTTGAAAATGTGATTTAAAGTATTCCATCCGTGAAAGGGCTAATAGAATAAATTTCTCAACAAAATGAATTTCTCATGAAGAATGCACATTTGACAACAATTGGACTGTATTGGTTCCTGTGGGAGAAATTACTTTCTGTCAAATTATTTTCAAAGCAACAAAATTTTAACTACAAGAAAATGTATAGTTTATTTAACCCTTTCCCTGAAGAAACTGGCCTTTAACACAATCTGAATGTAACCATACAGGAAAGCTGTTGAATATTTTGAAATTAATTTGAATGGAAGGCATTGCTGTCTTAGGCAGCAACAACTTCCAGACAAATTATTTCCAAAATAGCTAAAAAAGGTTCTCATTAAATGGGTTAAACTAATTTTCATAATGAAAGAAAATATAAGAGAAGGCCAAGCATAAGTGGAATAATGTGAGTTTAGCCAGTGAGGGCAGGGATGATTAGAAGTGCCATGGATGTGTGTGGAATAATGTGAGTTTAGCCGGTGAGGGCAGGGATGATTAGAAGTGCCATGGATGTGTGTGGAATAATGTGAGTTTAGCCAATGAGGGCAGGGATGATTAGAAGTGCCATGGATGTGTGTGGAATAATGTGAGTTTAGCCAGTGAGGGCAGGGATGATTAGAAGTGCCATGGATGTGTGTGGTAAAATGAATAGAATAGGTGAATGAATACAGTATAGCGTATCACAGCAATAAAAGGGGATTTGTGGATTTGTGGATTTAAATTATACAAATCAGTGTTTAACCATTTAATGGAATAAATCAGTCAACAATGTAGAAAATTTATCATAAAGAATGTCCATTTGAAAACAAGTTGATTGAAAGGTATTTAGTCCTAATTGAGAAATTACTTTCAGTGCAATCATTTTCAAACTAAAATGAATGTGTATAATTTATTTAAACTTCCACTGCTAAGATATTTATTACCGTAATGAATAAGTTGCTGTCAAATCTGCTTTATTGACTACCTGTTTATAATATCCTATACAACATCTGACTGTCTAACGCAGCAAACATTTCTAGTCAAATTATTTTTTTAATTTTCAACAGCTGTCTTATCCTAAGAGATCACCTGCCTTAAGGTCTCTTCTGTTAAATATTTTGAGAACAATTTGCCTCAGGTAGGCTAACTTTTCAAAATCTGAGAAAAGAATATAAAGGTCACAGTTTAAAATGTCACCAGCTACCTGGAAGAAACTTATGATTTTGCAAAAACTATATAGAGACACTTAGAAACTGAATAGGAGGGTTTACTTTCACTAAAACAGACAATGTTCCACATTTACCTCATACAAAATACAACGTTTCATCTGAGTTAGTGCTTAATTCCATGTTATATCATTCACAGTAATTAAATCCCTCAGATGTGCCAATAAGAGAGCTAGCTATCAGGTATATAGACCACTTTCGTCAATTTGCAAATGCTATTTAAAAGCCATACATTTGATCCTCTACACACTAAGAGATCATACATTAACTCTAACCCTAAAAGTTGTTCACAAGAAATTTTCAATCTTCTCATAGAAAATGTCCATTTGCAGACCAATTGAAGAAATTTTTGGAAAATTTATCCCTGTAACGACTGGCTCGGTTACCGAGCTAGTCATTCCAGGGGTTTAGAATTTGAGAGTTAAAGGTTTAAGTGAGAAGCTCTATTCTCTTTTTGATGGTCTGTTAATACAAGTTTGCCTCTATATGGGTATATGTAACTTTTGAACACTTGTATAAATAATACATTGTACAACTGTTTAAAATTTGTCTATACTCTGGGGTTATCCCCCTTGACTGTCACTGAATTATTTTGCTGTGTGTTAGTATCATAGAAATCTTATATGTTAATAAAGTGAGATTTCTATGGTTTGCATACATTCACTTTCATATTAGCTAATTATGCATTCAGATGAGTTGACAAGGCTCCTTTATTTTATTTTCTCTTAGATAGTTGTTTCATTTTAAAATATTCACTTTCAAAGACGGTTATCCTCAGTATGAATTTATTTAATAAGAATTCATTAAATGTAATATACATGTAGTTGATTATATATATTGATGTAGTAAGCAAAAATAAAGCATTGAACTGAATTTAAAATTAATAAAAAGTTGCAGTCTCTCTGATTACTTATCAAGAATTTCTTGTCTTTTTTTAACCCTTACCAGTCTGGTGTCAAAATTTTAAATTTTCAAATTAAAGTAAAAGATGAATTGGTGTTTATTTTTCAACAAATTTGGTGTAAGATGGTGCTGTCCTAGATAGCAACATCTTGCACCAAAATTGTTGAATAAAGTACACTAGTTTCTTTGCTATTGACACCGTAAAAGATATAATATTGACATCAGTGTGCTAAGGGTTAAGGTGCAAATCCAAGGTCAAGCGGGTGGGGAAAGCCCCCAGACGACCAGTTCCACCGGAATAATATAATTCCCACCCCGCATTAATATACATTCAAGATGAAGGTGCTGGAAAAGCAACAGTGTTAAACATAATTATCATGATGGACCTTTCCAGTTTATCCATCCATCATATGATGTCATAAATAACTACGTGATGTGTAGAATGATGTAGATAAACACGTAACGAACGCATAATTGGTGACTAAGCTTTGTTGTACAAATTGTATGTCTTTATTATTTAATAAAGATGCTGTTGAATATTTTGAAACTAATTTGACTGGGCGCTGTTGCTGGCAAATTAGTCTCAAAATATTCACCAGCTTACCTGTATAGTTTTCTGGAAATTGGTAGTCAGAGCTCAGGGATCGATCGACTACACCCCACAAGTGAGGTGTGGGTGGAGCTTAACTAGAGATGGGTGGGACATAGCTAAAATTGGAAAAGTCCATTCTATGTTCAAGGTTTCAATCACAAATTGTATGTGACTGATGCGCCATGCATTAGGTAACATTAATGGGAACCTTGTCTAGGCTTGTGATCATCAAAAAGACTAATTATTCCCATTATAAACAAACACTCAGACATATTATTCTTATAAAACCTTGAAGCCATCCTAGCTCAGATAATGAGGGAGTTTTACGCTACAACAACACAACAGCACTCATATCATTCTGTGCGTAGTCGAATATGAATGTGAGATCTACAATATGCTCTTAAATATTTAATATAAATCATACTGAAGAATTTGAAACCAATTTTATTGATGATATTATCACTTGAAACAGAAACTACATTCACTACGCATTGTTATTAAAATATTTGAAATGTTTCATTCAATCTAGATTTCTAGAAACTAAGGAGGAAACGCATTACCAAACCCTGCCATCACTATACAGAGATACGTGATATAGCAATTTCTTTGAGGTAGATAATACTTTGTTATTAACCCTCTTGGCCCTATCAAGAATTTACAAAAAAGTGCTAGAAACCCTACAGCCAAAAGCTAGAAACTTGCTTAGAAACCTAGCCCGTTAGCGGTAGTGGAGTGATAGCGGCGTAGTGCTACCATGCCAACTATATTAACTATTTTTGGCAAAGTCACAGATCACTATATATAAAACTATATATCATTAGAAAGGGCAATAAAATACCTTTAAGTACATATAAAATTTGTATGAATAAAATATATTTTAGTTAGTCAACGTGCCTCTCAAAATGGCCACACCTTATAGGATAAATACATTGGTCTATTTTTGCAAAGTTTATCGAAGTTTTTTTCAATTTTACAAATGCCATTGATAAATTTAATCACAATGGTATTAAAACTAACAGATACCAAAGTTTCGTGAAGGTTTTCATCCGATAAGATGTGAAAATGACAATTATATTATGTCATGGTACCGTAAAATTTCGAGAAATTCCGGTCATGATTTTGGGGGGAGGCCTCATTCAATGTTGAATAATTCCTTTATACATAATCGAACACATACCAGGGTTTCTCAGAGTTGACAGCGAATAAATGGCAAATTTTATGCTATGTAGCATTACTGGGTGCACTCAGCCGTTTAAAAAGCGAACGCGAATATTTTACACTACGATTCTATAGCATCGGACCTTTTTTCGTAGCGGCGTCCCAAATAGGAATCATTTATCGTGAAAGATCGCGAGAGAACGACAGGAATTTGTAGAATTGTACCCGTATATAATATACGAGTGTAGAGACGTGCACAAAATCACCCCAATTTTGATAGTTTCCCCTGCAAGGTTTACTATGTGGGCTAGACAGAGAACATGACATGAGTTTGGGAAGTCAGGATATAGAACCTCTTTGTATGCCTTCTTTCAATATGCAGCCGAGTCTGAAACGATAGCATGTACATCTGCAAGCTGGATGCCTGCTCCAGTAACAGCTTGGATAAGGGCCTGACTGAGTTGCATGATTACATGCACCCAAAAATTTGACATCTATCAGAAAATATGACCCTTGAACACCAACAACAATGTTCAGTACACTTTTGTCTCTAATGGCTGTCGTTTCATCCATGACAATGCACACCTTCTTGCCAACCAGAAGCGTTTTCAGTGCAGAAAAATGTCCTTCGAATAGACATGGTACATAAAGCTGGCGAAGTGTTTGTGGCTGTGGCAGGGCACCACCTTGCTTACAATGCTTAACAATGAATGGTTTCATCTTATTTGCTTTTTCCAATGGAATATCAGTCACAGTACACATCTTAACAAAGTCCAGAATGAATTCTTTGCGTAAATCCTTTGACTTAAATGCACTGAACAATGTGACTTGTTTCGGCTGACCACTCAAACTAGCATTTGCTACAGGCCCAGTTGCTAATAGTTTGTTATGCAAGTGTTTTTTACTTTGGAGTATATGATCCTTTATGGTGTCTAATCTTTCAAAGTCAAGTGAATGTTGACAAAACTTGCAAAACAGTACATTCCCATCCTCATATAAGTCTTCAGGAAATTGTCGCACACAAGACTTAGTATTCACCACACAAACAGCTGCTATTCTTTTCACTTTCTTGGCCGGCACACTCTCTGCCATATTTATTATATGTATAATCCCTATTACAATGTTAAAGAAATATATAGTAGCAGGTAGTAAGATTCAATAACTGATTCTAGCATGAGGCATGGAGTGTGTGCATGACCGTAAATATCTGTGACGTAATGCATAGGGTTTAACAGGTGCAATATGGCAAATGTTTCTACACTTGCTTTATAATATATATACCTAGCCCTGTAGGTGGGGCTTAGAATACACCTTCCGTATCCTCTGCGTGTCGTAAGAGGCGACTAAAGGAGGGTGAGGTAAACCTGACAGAAACCTTGAGTGCTGAAGACGGAGGTTCCAGGCCGCACGGCGCACTCTAATAAACCATGGATCCACGCACTTAGCGCTTATGATCATGTCGATAGTCACTTACAGGACTGGCGGTATGATCAGCGAACGAAAAGAAGAGAAAAAGGCGATCACAATATCAATGTACAAATAGAGTTTATTCGCCATTACAAATAAGGAGTATGAGCAGAAAATAAAGGCACTAGCCTTCTGCGTTCAAAGCTGCTTTATTTCATGGTTTTTCTATACATGTAAATATAATCTAAACAGGCAGTCCATCAAAGGCATGGCCTATTGAGTGATGGACTCCTTACACACATTACAAAACATTTATACATTAACATATATATGACACACAAGACAGTGGCACAGTGACAGAATGCTGAAAAGCTACCTTGATATGAAAACTTATACAGGGACTTGACTACCTTTCTGGAATTATTAGCCACTAAATTAACCTATTTGGGGATTTTATTAGCCATACAGATTTTCGGTTAGAAAGGATATGAGTCTCGCCTCAGGCTTATAATGTACAATACATACATACATACAAACATACACATACACATACATACACACATAACAGGGTTTCAACAAACTTCTAAATACAGGAAGTCTGGGACTTTTTGGGTAATGCTATTGGGAGTCTAAGCTAGAAACATGAAGGTCTAAAATGGTTCAAATTTATACATATAATTTGGTTAAAGTCATTGTTTTTAGAGATATCAGGGCCAATAATAGGAAGTCCAGGACTATTTTGGTTTGTTTTGTGGAGTTCGGATATAAACTTTGATATATATGTCATATATACATGTATTTAATATATATGTCTTCCATTAAGCGGTGGGTGGGTAGGGCTGTCCCTTCTTTGATGTTTACATAGATATATGCCACTATGTGCACAAACATAAAACACACGACATTCAAACACATATTTATGGCATTAATATTTAAATACACTCATACATATTTACTGACTTAATTAAACATATATTATACATATACTCCCTAATTACATCATTATCTCATTTTATTTAAATTTAGTTTGGAGTGGTTTATTATTATATAGGACTTTTGTATGCTACTGAGGGTGGGGTGGGGGGCAGGGAAGAGCTCATCACTGTAAAATAAAGTTGAGATAGTTAGAGTTGTTAAGAATCGATAGATGCGTTGACCGTATGTGGGCTATTTAGGTGTAGTAGTAGTAGTAGTGAAAGTAAACTGTGAAGTATGTTTGTGTTTAGACTTATTACTTCAATTATTAGGTTAGGTTAGTTTATCTATAGTGGTGGTGGTGGAGGAATGTCTTAGGCTTGTATTATTATTAATTAGCAGAGAATCTGTGACCATCTGGTATAAATATATTAATTTAGTATTTGTCGATCATAGATTCCCTGGCAATCTTCTTAAAGGATTTCAGGTTTAATATACTATCGCGTATTTTTGTACTGGTGCTGTTCCATAGTTTTGTGGCTGCTATTGTAATTCGTCGTTTTCCTATTTCTGTTTGTGTAAATTGAGTGTGTAAATTGTGTTTTGTCCTAGTGTTGTGTTTGTGGATGTCGGTGCTTAGTGTGAAATTGGAGGCTATGGATTGTGGTAATGTATTGTGGTGAAACTCCTTTACAATGGTGTACATCTGTAGTTAACCTATGTCCTTTAGTTTTAATAGCTTTTCTGACTTGAATATATTCTGGCCCTTTGCTGGTTTAGAAGAGTTTTAGTGCCTTTTTCTGTAGACTTTGTAGTTTTGTTAGGTTGCCTTTGTGTGTATTCGTCCAGATAGCGTTACAGTAGGTGAGATGCGGAAGAACAAGGGTGCAGTATAGAGTTTTAATTGTAGCTGGTGTCATGTAAGGTTTTAGTCTTTGTATGACACCTATGCCTCTTGCCACCTTTGCTGTTACCATCTCGATTTGTTTGGCCCAGGTCAAATGTTTATTCAAATATACTCCCAAGAATTTGGCAAATAGGGCCTCCTCAATTTCTTTTTTGTGTATGTAGATTTTTGGAATTTCATCTTTTTTTAGTTTGAGTTCTGTAAACGATCTAATCTAATATAATATTATGACCTTCCATTTGACATATAATTGTGCACTGAAAATATTCTTTGAGCAAGGATAAATATCACGATTCATTAAGTGATTGAAAGCTACCTCCTTTTAGTCTCCCCTAAGGCCTAAATAATCTTTAATCTCCACTCATACTGGCAGTAATCGCCCACTGTAGGTACATAGTAAAATAAGAGATCTGACAGTTAGGTTAGAAAGAGGATTAGAAAAAACACCGAGGCAATAATAAGCCATTGGCTTATGCCTCGTAAAATGATGATGGTGATGATGATGCAGGGTATGAAATAATGGTCGGACATCGGTCATGTCCGATCAAATCTGGATGGGTAAATTTTTTTTACTGAACATGAATTTTGGGGGAAATTTGCAAATTTTGGAAAAAGAGAACAAGTGAACAATGTTGGTATCGCACTCAAATACGATAGATCGATCGAGCGCGCGTTTGTGCGTCATTTGCACATTTCTAAGTGAAAACGATATTCACCTTGGTTACCAGTATTCGTGATCTGTCAAAACGCGTCATACCGGCAAATTCATCCTAGAGGGTGGTCTTACAATAGCTAATTGTCCCGGGAATAGTGTAAACCTTTCATACTGGCAAATTTTCTGATTTCTAATGAGGGATATAGACCGGGAGTGCCTTGAAAATTAAGTCATACGGCGAATAAATGACAGATAAAATTGCATAGAACATCTGATAACTGATACCACTCAAAATCTTGTCACTTCGCTAGTCTGAAAATGATCGAGTCGATGCAAAATCAGCAATGGCGGATCTACAAAATCTGCCACTGTGCACGAGTTAGTAATGTGTTCTTACACACCTTCTGTCATGAGAAGAGAATTTGGTCTCGCAATTTCATTGGTTGTTGGACATAATTATATCTAGAAAATCCAATGACATTACGTGAGATATTTTCACAGAAGTTTGAGACGCGTTCTTTCACGCCTTCGATACTGAAGAAGCTAATTCTTCCTCGCGATTTCCTTGGTAGCTGTACATAGAAAACCAATGAAATAGCGGGCGAGTTTTCTCACAATAGAAGTGAAGAAAGCAAGTTCATAAATAATCGCACTGTAGAAGACACTTGACAACACGCGTGTTACCATTATATTCGCGTTCTACAATTAACCATTTAATGGTCAAATTTGCCTAAAAATTTTAATTAAAAATAGTTAATGGCCATTTGCAGGTCAAGAGATTATTTCTGAAAATTTACCACAGGAATGACTGTCTCAGTTACTGAATAAGCCATTTCAATGGAAAATTTCAAAAATAATCTCTTGACCTGCAAGTGAACATTTATCTGGAAAACTATCACAAGCCTTCTTTGACTAATGTGTTCTAAAGTGAAAATTTTGTAAAATTCAATTGTACATGACTGTGACAGCAGTTGATGTGTTGCTAAAATGGCATCTGAGCGAAGTGCCCAAAGGGGCAACCGAGACTGGCGAGAGTGGTTAAGTCCTCATTTTCTGGGTCCTACAGTTGACTATGAAATTGTTCTATCTTTATGCATTTTCTGCTGAAAATGTCTTAGTCTATTTGACTTTTTCAGGACAAAATGGGTAAAAATAGAACAATTTCACAGCCAACCGAAAACCTATATTTTTCTCCAGAAATGCCGGAGATGGTCTCTGAGAGCATCTAGATTTGACGGGGGAGGAACCCCGGACCCCCCCCCCCCATCAGGTTAGTCAACTTCCGCTTTTTTGTCAGATCAAATTGACTCTCCTTATTTCAGACCCTGATGATGAGTGAACTTTGAAGACACTATAACACGAAAACTGGTATCGTATACAGTATATATAAAACATACATCTCCTGGGGATGCGAATGTGAATGACATATCTGCATATGCTCGCTGTTGTATTGACGATGCAGTCAACCGACAGCATCCCTGTACAAGAGGTGAAGATCTGGATATAATCTGTCGAAGTAATGCCATTTTCTCCTTGACAAAATTTACGTTCAAGTAAGAGACACTGGTTACCTTTTTACTATAGTAGCTGTGACGCGTTGGGTCAGTTGGCAAAACCGGTGTGCCGCACATGGTTGGAATTCCAATCCAAAAGAGCCGGATTCGATTCCCCGTTCAGGCATGTGATCAAGATGTAGAAACCTGCGCCATTCCATACGTCAATAACATGACATGTCTTTCAGAGGGGACGTAAAGCCGTCGGACCCGTCTCGTGTGGTGTCTGTGCCATGGGTGAATGTAAAGGAACTCACGCTGAGTGTCGGGAGCTCAGTCGTGAATACGCTCTGAAAAAGTAAATAGTAGATGTTGGATGTCAGCCCTGTCATCAGTATATCCAAAATGTCATAACTGAAGCCTGCAAGACGCCTATCTAAAAAGGCGGATGGTACAGATGTGAGCGGACTTCACTGTGCGGCATAGTTGGCAGCCTGCTCTAACCAACCAGCTGTCAACGAGGCTGTCGGTGGCTCCCTGATTCACTGTCTAGATTCTATAAATAATTGTAGAAACACCCCAAGGGGTGCGGATATGTGACCAGGAACCTCACTGAGCAGTGATGCTGTCAGTCTAGTCGGTGCTCCCAGGAGGAAATTACGAAATACAATACAGCCTTGCGTTCAGTAAGGAATAATAATTCGTATTTTCTTGGTTTGTATGTTGTATGATGTAATTAATGCGAAAACAGCAGATTCTCGATTGCAGATTTAGCACAACGTTCTGAAACGTTTTCCCTACTGAACTCAAGGCAGGTAATTGGTCATTAGGTGAGGAGCGGTTCTTAACTTAACTTATCATATACTACCCTTATAGGCAAAATGCCTGTAGATAGATGGCAACTACATTATGCTTATTGCTTAGTTAATTTGTTTCGAGGTAAAGGAAAGATAATGATTGTGTACTGGCTCTTGCGTATACAAAAAATCTGACCAAAATGAATCTAGTTTATTTTGGAAGATATTTAGGCTTACGACACTAACTACTTCATTTGGTAAGCCATTCATTCCAACTATTCGTAATTCGGTTTGCAAAAAAGTTCTGCCTGGACAGAGATCCTGGACAGAGGCGGTGCAATTGATTCAGTCTACATGGACTTCATGAAGGCGTTTGATACAGTTGCCCACAGGAGACTCATAACAAAGCTGAAAGGCTATGGGGTGAGTGAGAAGATGTGTGCATGGATTGCAGTCTTCTTAAGGGACAGAAAGCAAAGGGTCTGTGTGAATGGAGTATTTTCAGAATGGCAAACAATTACGAGTGGAGTTCCGCAAGGTAGTGTCATTGGACCGGGGCTATTTGTAATCTTCATAAATGACCTACCTGATTGTGTGCAGTCAAGCATCTACCTATACGCGGATGATACCAAAGTACACAAGGAAATTAGGAATGAACATGACAGCGCAATGTTACAGAAGGATCTGGATGCCCTTCATCACTGGTCTGAAACTTGGCTCTTACGATTTCATCCTGATAAATGTAAGGTACTTGAAATTGGACACAAATTGGTAAATGAAAACAAAAAATACAAGCTCGAGCGGGGAAAAGATATTGGAGTTGTTGTAGACTGCCGGCTAAATTTCAGATGCCATATGCAAACCAAGGTAAATAAGGACATGGGAATCATGGCAGCCATCCGCAGAACCTATACATACCTGGATGAAGAAGGTTTTACATTACTTTACAAGGCACTAGTAAGATCTCAGCTTGAAAATGCTGAAGCTGTATGGTCGCCTTATAAAAAGTGTGACATAGATATCACAGAAAATGTACAAAGGTGTGCAAATCGAGGTGTACCATCACTAAAGGGACTTTGCTATGCAGATAGACTGCGCAAACTAAAGCTTCCAACACTGAGATATGGGCGAATGAGAGGAGACATTATTGAAACCTACAAGATCATCCATGGTATGTATGATAAACACGTCACAGAAGACCTCTTCAAGCTCAACATTTCAGATACCAGAGGGCATGAGTATAAAATACAGAAGAACTTTGCTAGACTGGACATTAGGAAATATTCCTTTGTAAACCGTGTCACCGATGTCTGGAACAGACTACCACAGGAGGTTGTAAGTGCGGCGAGTGTTAAATGCCTTGAGAGCAGACTCGACAAGTTCTGGAACAACTTGGAAATGAAATTTGATCATGATGCAGCTTATGCCCTCTAAGTCAGATACACTGGTCTGGAGGCTACAAAATGAGACACGGATTGGGTGTGGAATCACATCGATCCTGATGTCTAGATTGTATAAGCTTACTTACTAGTATAATTGTACTTTGAGAAAGGAATGGGTGTGGGATCACATCCTTCCCAATATCTATAACTATGGAATTTATATTTAAGCTATGTACATACCATTATAATTGTATTCTGAGATAGGAATTGGTGTGGAATCACATCGTTCCTAATAGCTAAAGTTATGTATTCCGTGTGTATAGTGAATTTCTTAACTGTAGTATGATATTGGGATTTGGTGTGGAATCACATCACTCCTAGTATCTGAAGTTACATATTCCATAGGTAGCTTTTGAATTGCTTATCTGTGGTATATAATAGGAAAGTGGTGTGAAATCACATCGTTCCTAAGCTCTAACTGTATGTAACAGCTAGGTACGTACCAGTATAATTGTATTCTGTGACAAGAATGGGTGTGAAATCACATCATTCCTAAAAGCTAAGGTTATGTATTCCACATATATATCTGAATTGCTTAATTATAGTATGAGATAGGGCAGGGGTGGGAAATTCACATCATTTCTAATTGAGTGTATTTCACATGTATGTAGGCCTATATGATTTGTAAAAAAACAACAACATGCGTTATGGAATAGGTGTGAAAATTGTCACTATATTAAGTTATTTAAATGTATCAGGAGAGATGGATAGGATGTGTTATCACATCATTCCCAACCTGTAATACTTATGTATCTCGCATTGTTATAATATATGAACTGTAAAAGCTTATAAACCTACATAAGTATGTGTGTGCCGATGCATTAATGTATCAGTAACAGGTGTACATGCCTATTAAGATTTACTTTACTTTACTGCAGATCAAGAAACAAAGTAAGAAATTTAACCAGAGCAAAACAGAGACAAATTGAAAAAGATATAGCTAAGCAAATCAAAAGCAACCCCAACCAGTTCTGGAACTACGTCAACAGCATGACGAAACAAGGGTTGGCATAGCAAATCTAATAGACCCAGAAACTGGTGCTCTTACAGAAACGGACGAGGAAAAGGCAGATGTTCTGGCAGATTATTTTTCTTCATTTCTTCAGTTTATCACAGTAGAGCCAGAGGGTGACATTCCGAGAATACACCGAGCAGTGGTACAAGAGCCATTATCATATATTGTGATATCAGAGGAAATGGTGAAACCTTGACATAACTAAATCTCCGGGACCTGACAATCTGCACCCTAGAGTACTGAAAGAACTACGTCCGGTCATTAGTAAGCCACTATCCATCATAATTTAAGACCACCTTAGACTCTTGCACCCTGTCAGAAATCTGGAAAGACGCAGCCATCTCTGCAATATTTAAAAAAGGAAGTAGAAAAAGCCCCTCAAATTATCGTCCTGTCAGCCTCACACGTATTGTATGCAAAGTAATGGAATCCATTGTAAGAGATGAGATATACAGACACTTGAAAGTAAACTTACTCTTCAGCCCCAAGCAATACAGATTCATTAGTGGCCGCTCAACTGGCCTCCAGTTATTGCACGTCTTGGACACCTGGACAGAGATTAGGGACAATGGAGGTGTGGTAGACACAATATATATGGACTTTCAAAAGGCCTTCGACAAAGTCCCATACAGAAGACTAATTGGGAAAGTAGAAGCTCACGGCATAAGTGGCCAGGTCCTAGGATGGAGAGAAGATTTCCTCAGAAACCGCAAAGAGCAAGTGCAGGTCAACATTGCAACATCAATGCAGTCAGATGTTACAAGTGGTATTCCCCAAGGTAGTGTGCTAGGTCCCTTACTATTTGTTATCTATATAAATGATCTGCCAAATGATGTCGATTCAGATGTTTACATGTTTGCAGACGACACCAAGTTATCACGCCAAATCAAGGACCAGGAGGACTGTGATAAACTGCAAACAGATTTAACAAACCTACAGACATGGTAAGAAGTATGGTTAATGGAATTTCACCCAATGAAATGCATGGTAATGACATTATCCAGGACAGAATCAGATTCATATGACTACTGGATGAAATCTGAAAATGGAGCCAAGACATCCCTTGAACATGTCACAGAGGAAAAAGATATAGGCGTTATTATAGATTCGAAACTGACATTTGACAGCCATATTTTTGAAACGGTTAACAAATCTAATAAAATCATAGGCATCATCCGTAGGACATCTGTTTACCTGGAACAGGAAATTTCAAGCTGCTATATAAGGCACTGGTTCGGCCACACCTTGAGTACGCTAATGCGGTATGGTTCCCATATATATATGGGTACATGTGAGGTTGAGACGGTCTAACATCTGGGATCAATGCTGACACTGACAAATATTAAACTTTCATATTGGGTCAATTATTTATCGGTGGTCGAGGTCAAACAGTGATATTCAGAGCTGTTATTCTAGCAATTACAATTCTCACCACCATTTATACACTACGCGGCCGGTCTGGGTTTTTGTGGTAGTGTATAAATGGTGGTGAGAATTGTAATTGCTAGAATAACAGCTCTGAATATCACTGTTTGACCTCGACCACCGATAACTAATTGACCCAATATGAAAGTTTAATATTTGTCAGCGTCAGCATTGATCCCAGATGTTAGACCGTCTCAACCTCACATGTACCCTCTCACTCAGAATGTCTTAGGTAGGGCTGACACAGATCTTTAGAGCGGCACCGTGTCAATGAGATTGATTGGTAAAACGTACATGCATGTACTCATCAATACAATAGCATTAACTATAGTGTCCCTTTAAACATGCTGTAATGGTGATGAAATTATAACTGCCTGCCAACACACTCCTTTCAAAGAAACGTCCAGTCAACAGAATATGCCAATTAATCAATAAACGCTATTAGCATAACCCTATTGACTGAAGTATTCCTTTAAAGCGACTGCGTTGCTTTCATTTGATAGACAACGTTCTGTCTATCACTCTGTGCACGAAATGAGGTCACACCCAGTGCCCTAACTGTTGTGGTACGTGAGAAACTCCAGCTGTTTCTCACTGTCAGAACAGCACTGCTTACATAGAGATGCATGCGGTGGTTGTTGTAAGTTGATATTGTATGAGCATTAAAAACACCAGCAGCAACGTGTTAGCTGCGACGGACTGGTCACTTAATTTAAGAATGGACAATTAATTCATGGATTCGAATAAGAAGAGATGGATTTAAATAACCGAAATGGACAATTTATTCTCCAACAAATACTGAATAGCTATCAGCTGACGCATGACTGACAGCAACTGTCAAATAGAATGGATTACATAATAGTGATGGTAAGTAGGTAGGCTAATCAGTACTAATTTAATGTTATCTGATAAGTTTACAGGCTTCTAAGCTTTAGAAGTTAGCCTCAATATGCCACTGAAATAGTATCACAAGAGTGCAATCAGTTGAACAAATGCACGTAGCAATCCAGACGTATAGATAGCAACGCCAATATAATTCTCGGAGGGAGTAAGTGTGCGTGAATCGAACGGAACCTCTGTCCCGGATAGCAGACGAAATATGACGACACTAATGGCTATAGTGTATGGACGACCAATCAATCCTGATTGGTCGAGGTGGATCATAGATGGGTGAATAAGTTGGGCCAGTTGATGTTGATGATAATCTAATGCCCTTAGCTTGCACAGGCACACGACCAATCGATCCCGATTGTTGGCCGCTTTTGACAGTCAGTGGTCGCTTTTCCAAGATGGCTACTGGTTTATTTAGAATGACCCAGTACAAAGTAAACAAACGACCAATCCTGGTCGTTGGTCGCAACCGATTGTGGTTATTTATCCAAGCAATTGGTACCAAATTCAGTAGTGATAATCGCTCCCCGGTGTCGTGTAATAAATTACCAATGCTGATCGTTGGTCGTATCCGATATGATTGCTTGTCCAAGCAATATAGGAACAAATTCAGCGGTAAAATTGACCACGTTTCAATGTAGATAACGACCCATTTTGGTCGTTGGTCGATTCTGATTGTGACTGCTTTTCCAAGCAAATGCCAACCCAGAAGTAAATACCTTGTCAAACGCAATACTAGTTAATTCTGGTCACCTTGATGATTTAATGTTTTGGTCGCTTCTTTGAGTCTGAAGTTGGTCGCTTATTTGCTCGAGTGTCCGCAAATTCTTAACACTTGGGTGGTTGTGAAACCAGGGTGAAAATTCTGAGGAGCAGACGTCCTTATATACCCTCGGGAGCGACCAAGCAACCACTTTGGTCATTTTTGGGGAATCCCATTGGCCTAGATTCCAGCTACAATCAAATTCCTATGATGTAATCAGGATGAACGCTCATGTCTACGCTCATCCGGGTTACGGTAAAAGGGAAACCTCTGCAAATGGCCGCGGAATTTAATAACCATCTTTCAATGACTACTCAATTTCTACGGCTGTTTCAAATGCACTATTCCTGTGCATTTTGTACTTGTCATGATAAATTATGAAGATGACACAATTCGTAGCCATTAAATCAATGTACCGTCTGGTAAGCTATGTGGTTTACATTCCGTGACATGTCCTGCCACTATTGTTACCAGATTTCGTAGGTGTGTAAATTCTCGTCTCCAGTCACAACCGTGACATTACTCCCTCCTCCGAGAAAAGGTTCATCCCGAACCGGAAGCAAGTAATAAGGCAGTTCATTTCAATTGAATTCTCTATTCGATGATGTGTCAATTTTGAACAATTTTTTTTATCACCTGACCTAATTTAGGTCACAATAAACTTCTTTAGAAGTCTTCAAACTTACGATATACAATATCATACGATCACAATCAAAGTTTTGCAACTTTTATGTATATTCAGCATGATGAATAAGTTATAATTGAATGAATATCATTTCTATTATTCTAGCCTACAGCTAAGAACCTTAAAAAATCAACCTTGACACCACCTTGGTGACCATTCTGGTCATGAATCCATCAAAGGACATCACTATTCGGGACAGTGACAGCTCCCGACAGACACATGATCAGAATAGCACCAAGGCACCAAAATGTCTCTCAATCCAGACAATAATGCAATTCCATACAGATAATGACCTTGCCCAACAGTGTATGTGCACTATCAGTTTAATCATTGCCCTTATTCGAATGTTCAGACCATGACAGACCAATTGACCAATAGGTTAGTAATTGGACAGATCGATAATTGTTCAGACTAACAGATAAATAGATTGACTGACAGTCTGGTGCACTCGTTGCATGCAGCAACTGACAATCAACACTATCAATAGAGTGGATTGCCACAGGACTAGGAATTACCCTGTCATACCACAGAACTCAGTTTCCTACTTAGTAAAAAGAATATAATCTGACAGCTAACTGATGACTACCTAGGAACAGGAACTGATGTGAACTATTGCCCGTTAGCAAAAGCTACAGGTCATATCAGCTTTGTTACCAAATTAGTCATCAGTTTAGTCAGTTCCTGAAAAATTAATAACCTCTGAGATCGGTGGTATGACTTGTCAATTCCTAGAAGTAACTGTATATCTATACTACAATAATAATTATATAATAACTATCCTGCTGAATTACTCCCCTCTATCGTAACAAATAACACCATGCTGGTATCTTTCCGGGGCCGGAGGCTGTTGGAAGACGGTACTGTCTATGAAAGCAACGACTTCCGACAGATCCAGGTCAAGAATAGGCAACAACATGTTGAGAGAAGTGTACTGTTTTCAGCGGAACAGTGAAAATCACCAAATGACAATTTCATTTGGCTTTTTTTTTCTTTTTTTTTTACAATTAGAAGGCAATATTTTGATAACAATAATGTACTTGTACGGTAGTGAAGTAATGAAAACTCATCTCTTAGCTTTAATCTGTCAGGATCCAGGCATCATCAATGACACCCTATGGCGATGCTTTACCCACACTATGATGTACTCGAGCCCTAAACAGAAAATTCCGTTCAATCTTTAAGCAGAATAACTGCTAGTCCATACAATACCGCTGACCTTGGTTTCCACGGAATACTAACTCATAAATTGACGTCCATTTCGAGAGCAAAATTGATGTGAAACATTGCCAGCCTAAGACAGCAATGTCTCTCATCAATGTTGCTCACCAACTGGCAATCAATATTCTAGAGCGTTCTCAATAACGTTTCCTTCCAAGTTCAGCAGTAGGTGGGTCCAAGCCGAGAGATGAGTTGCACAATATAAAACAATTATTGCCATTTGCATTGTTGGAACTGCTGTGCTCATCTCCCCCCTCTTCGCACCGACATCTCATCAGTGGGAAATGTCAATGTGAAGAAAAATGGAGGACAGAACAGCACCATGGCAACTAGACCTACCAAGAGATTCCTTGCTAACTCCCCACCACCAAGGCTAGGAGATGGTGGCCCCACACATGAGTTGTCCTCAACGAAATAGCCAAGAAGAGATATGACAGGAACTGCTACCACCTATAGTGGCAGCCGCTTCTGGTCATATCTCTTCCAGAATACTGTCAGATTGCCATGTGCGTGGTGGTGAAAAGGTCAGCAAAGCGGCAAATATATCCACATTAATGGGCATGTGGCCAACTGGTATGCGCGATTATCTCCTTGCCCGGACTGTACGAGTCTACATTTGCCTGGACACCAGCATCGACCAGCACAGACACCTCAGGATCGTTCACCCATGTGAACTTCATGACATACATCACCCCGGATGGCAAGATCACACGCTCATCCATAATGATGGCCTGATGACTCTTTTCACGAATCGCCTCTTCTCGATATGCTCAGAGGCGAATTGATGCGAGGTTTTTCTCCCCAAACAGACAGGGCGCACCGACAAAAGCACATCGCGGATCCTTCGCGCCATCCTCTGAGAAGACATATTTATCCCTGGTTAGACCTTTGTAGGTCTGCCCGATTGGAGGGGGTACCGAATCATTCCGATGAACCGCACACATCTTGTCTGGAGTTTCTCCAAAAATAATCCTCCACACCGCGGGAACCACTGCCATTTCAGAAATTAATGTTGGCGCATGAATTGACACATTCGGTGGTGTCGCCGGAGATGAACAGAGGTCACTAAGTGGTGAGCTTGGTGGCGACGTTGAACCCTCTGGTGAAAATTTCTTCTCCACTGTTGCTCGTGGTGAAGTGATTGGTATAGGCCGGGCGGAAGTCTCTGACTCGGACCAAAATGTTCTGGAAGAGACCGTCTCTGAGGTGACTGCAGAATGTTTGTGGTCACTGCTCTGTTAATGCCACTAGCGTTGGCATTGAGAGGAGCCGGGATGACTCCTCCCCCTTCTTCGCTAATGTAGACAGAACACGATCTGGTTCTTGGCCTTTTGGCGACGACTTCCTAGGTTCACTGGTTTTCACTGGCCTTGGAGAATGGCGCCCTGGGCATTCTCTCCTCTTCGAGGGAACACCATCTCTGCGTCGCTCATGCTCATCTCTCCCCTGCTTTCTGCCCTGAGCTCGACAGAGATGTTCATTATGATAAGTGAGTCTGTACTGACGTGACTGTGCGACCTGGTAACCGCAATCCTCACACTCTAACAAGGGGCAATGATGGTCCCGTGTGTGCCGAGTCAGTTGTTTTCGTAACTTAAACTCTCTGCCACACTGGGCACAGGTCCAGACTCCTGGGTGATAATAACCACGAAGATGCATCTGAAAATATGAGCACTGTTTATTTTTGTGATTGGTACTGCCTATCCTCACATGCATTTTAATTAGTAGTCGTAAGTTTACTTGTAAGCTTCTCTCATGCTATCCACTCAAGCACATCCATACATGCCGACTGCCCTGCGAATGGTGTGTGCGTGTGCGTCACTGAGTCAGGTGTCTGCCTAACAACATCCCAGTTTATTTCTTCATGATGTAGTAATGATGCCATTTTGGCACCTTTATATTTTGCCTTCAGAAAGTTTTGTCTTGCTTTCCATCCAATACATTTGAATCAGCTCTACCCATATGTCTATCTGTTAGTTCAGGTCCTCCTACATCCACCCAGTTATCTTCCTGGTGTGTTACTATCAGATTATTGTCTCCCCCCCCCCATGCAACTGGTTGATGTGCCTGTTTGGTCAGTGGAGACAGACACCCCATTGTGTAGGTGAACTTTAGAATTGGAAATCCAGTTATGGAATTGTCCGATATATGGTTTTAGTCTATTGTGGTGGACAACTTGTGGTTTGGCTTGAGGCATCTTCTGGATCTTGTACACTACATCGCTTAGCTTAACCAACACTAAGTATGGTCCTTTCCAATATGTCTGCAATTTAGGGGACAGTCCTTTCTTCCTGACACAGCTGTTCAAAAGGACTGCATCACCTACATTATATCTATACTGGAACACTCGCTTATCATAATTTCGTTTTTGCCACAAACTGGCCTTTTGCATTTGCTTACAGGCCACACTGTGTACTTTGTGGAGGCGGTCCCGTAACTCCATCTCATAGCCGCCCTCTATTGGTTTGACCTGAGCTCGGCAATTAGGGCCAAACACTATGTCAATGGGAAGCTTAACTTCTCGACCCAACAATATACTTGGTGTGACACCAGTTCTCTCGTGACATGATGATCGATATGCTAACATGAGTAATGGCAAGTGCGTATCCCAGTCTCGTTGATTCGCATTGACCACCTTACTCAGCATATCCTCCAAGGTACGATTGAACCGCTCCACCATTCCATCACTCTGTGGGTGGAATGCTGTGGTCCGGGTCCTCTCAATTCCCAGGACTGTACACAATTCCTGGAATAAGGCACTTTAAAATTGCCTCCCCTGATCTGTGTGGATCTGATCAAGTAAACCGAACCTACAAAGAAATTCATCTAACAAAATTCTCCCTACTGTGGAAGAATGCTGATCTGGCATTGGGTAAGCTTCAGTCCATTTTGTGAAATAGTCTGCAATAATAAGAATATACTTGTTGCCCAAATGCGATTGTGGTAGCGGCCCTAGAATATCCAGCGCTGCTTGCTTTAGGGGTCTGCTTACCAAATACTGTTGCATAGGTCCTCTTATATTCTTTGGTGGCCTTCTACAGGCCTGACAAACATGGCACCCATGGAACCAAGAAGCGGTATCCTGATGATAACCTATCCAGTAAAACCTTTGTCTAATCTTGACCGGCTCCCGGAGCACTGTGTAAGAATCTCAGGATGGATTTGTGCCACACACATGGCACCACCAACTGCCATTGGGTCGCAGGCGTGCACTCCACCAACCCATTCCGGTACAATTGTCAGTACTTAACCCCATTCCGGCACAACCGGCCATGCCTAATATCATTCCGGAACAATAGTCCATGCCCAACAAACAATAAATCTAACTTAGCTTCATAAGCTCTGGCAGTTGTATTCCTTGGTGGGACACCTTCTGCAGTGAATTGTAAATCCCCACTCTCCATCATGCGGATTATCCACGAGATGTCCTCATCCTGAAGTTGAGCATCTCGAATCTCTTGGTTTGATTTGGATTCTACCCAATTAACATTGCCAATCATGGAGGTGCTCTGTTCATCATGTATGTGTCCACCATCTTCCAACCTAGCCCTTGGTGAAATGGCTGCTGATGGTGGATGAGGTATCTTAACTTTATTATACCTAGTGTTACGCAAAGTAAAGTTGTTCTCACAGTTTTCCATTTGTTGATGAGTTTCCTTCTTCTCTTGTCTATTGCAGTGATTGCGTGGTGAACACGGCCGGTGGGACCTTGAGAGACCATCAGCATTTCCATGCAATGTCCCACTACGATGCTGCAGTTTAAAATTATATGTGCCTAAGACTTCTAGCCACCGGGCCATCTGTCCCTCTGGGTTTTTGAACCGTGTTAGCCAACTCAAAGCCCCATGGTCTGTGCAAACCGGGAATTCATTTCCATATAGATAATGATGGTAATGTTTTATTCCCTCTACCATGGCAAGGAGTTCCCGTCGAGTAACACAATAGCATCTCTCAGCTTTAGATAAGGCCCGGCTGAAATAAGCAATAACTCGCTCCTTGTCATCATGTTCCTGCGAAAGCACTGCTCCAATGCCCACATCGCTAGCATCAGTATCCAATATAAATGGTTTATCTGTACATGGATAACCGAGAATTGGTGCATTAGTAAGTCTGTCCTTTAGTATTTTAAATGCATCGCTGCATTCTTCTGTCCCTACAAATAGAGTCTTTTTCTGTCAACCTGTGGAGTGGCTTTGCAAAATTAGCAAAGCCCTTAATGTAACGTCGATAATACGAGCAAGTTCCCAGGAAGCTGTGAATAGCCTTCAGATTCTTGGGTTCTAACCAGTCCTTAACAGCCTGAACCGTAGCCGGATAAGTAGCTATTCCATCATGGGATACAATGTGTCCAAGAAAAGCTACCTGTCTTTGGAACAAGTGGCATTTCTTGGGGGAAAGTTTAAGTCCTGCCTACTTTATTCGATGCATGACTTCCCTTAGCCTATTGACATGATCTTCAAAGCTTGATGCAAATACAATGATGTCATCCAGGTAAACCAAATATGTTTCCCAGTGCAAGCCAGCAAGAACTGCCTCTATTAACCATTCAAATGTAGCAGGTGCATTGCACACCCCAAATGGCATCTTGAGAAATTTAAAACTTCTGCCGACCGTTGTGAAAGTGGTCTTATCAGCATCCTCTGGTGCCATCTCCAGTTGCCAATAACCACTCTGTAAATCTAAGGTTGAGAACCATTTTGAGCCACATAGTGTGCCCAAAGAATCATCGATACGTGGAATAGGATAACTGTCCTTGACAGTGACCTTATTTAAATCTCTATAATCTAGGCAGAAGCATATTGATCCATCCTTTTTGGGAACCAACACAACTGGAGCTGACCATGGACTTACTGAGTGTTCAATTACACAAGCCTCCAACATAGAATTACTCTCATCTGCCGCTGCAGCATGCTTAGATAATGTAATTCTACGTGGATGTATTCTGATTGGTGCAGCAACCCCAGTGTTAATCTTATGGTGTACTAGTCCAGTACAGCCCAGGTCTGCTTTGGACCTGGCAAACACATCTTGCTTCTCTATAAGCAGCTGTTTGACAGTGATTTCTTCCGCTTTTTCAAGATATGGACAGGCAGCTTCCCGAATATCGATGAGAAAGGCTGGCAATTCCCTGCCACAGTCAGTGTCAACATTTTCATGTTGACTCATTCTTAGTCTGCCATGTGTTTCCACTTTATTGTCATATTGTTCGCTCACCTTGACCCGTTCACATGTGGCAATGGATGGTTTTTTTTTAGAGATTTTAATTCCTGAAGAGGAGGTATTTATTACCCTTAGAGGAACAGTTCCACGGCTGGGATCAACTAACACTTTAGCCAGAATCAAACCCTTCAGATTGAACAAGTTTTGATTGGGTTCAACAACTGCTGTCATTACACTAGGCATATTATGTTCGATTTCCCCATTTATTATGGCTTCACTATAGGGCGGTACAGTTACTGTATTCTCTGCACTGATTTTGAATAGAGAAGGCATTTGACTTTCCAGATGGCAGGCCAAATCCTGACCATTTACACTAAGAATCCCTTGTGCCATATTGATTATGCAATTATGATTGTATAAGAAATCGTATCCTAATACAGCGGGAGCCTCAACTTCTGCCACAGTCATTGTCTGATAAAGGCCCTCATCCATCTCAGTACTGTCCAACTTAATAGGAATGGTCACCTGACCTAGAACAGTTACTAAACCACCATCAACCATTCTAATTTGACCAGTACTTGGTATCAATGTAGGCCGACGCTCGGATGGAATTGAAAAATATTTTCTAAGATGCAACACTGACATTGTCGAGCCATTGTCAATCAAACAATTTATAGTCAATCCACACATAGAAGTTTTTATGAATAGTCTATCATTCTCCTTGCGAATGATTGATCCATGTTGTTCTCTGGGCCCATTGTTATGATTATCAGCTGGAGCCTGACCCTCAGCACCAGCTACTGTCAATTTTCCAATTTTTCAGAATTATTTTTGTGTTCTCCCTCCCTCGTTATTGGAATGTTCCCATTCGTTGGAATATATGAATCGGACCCCGACCTGAGGAATTGACGTTGAGGTTCATATTGACCATGATTTCTTGGTCAATGTCTACAATCAGATCTCCAATGCCCTGCTTCCCCACAATTATGACATTTCCCAGGTCATTGACCCTGACCTCTACCAACAGGGTTCTGGCCAGTATTGGACATCTGAGTGCGAGTGCTGGTTGTTTTCCATTCTAGCCAGGCTGGCCAATACATCTTGTAGCATGGATTCTTGGTTCTCTGGTGCTACATCAGCATTCGTGGACCAATCTTGTTGCATTCTGACACCTCGTTTGTCAGTTACTAATCGCTTACGACTGTTTTGGAATGCCTCATATTCCAATACCAGATGTACAGCTTCCTCAACTGTCGTCGCTTTGCCTTGGTGAACTGACCATTCCATGTCGGCATCATTCAGAGCATCGATAAAGCTGTCTTTAGCTAATCTGTCCCTAGTTTCAACAGGTGCATTAGGATAGGCTTTTCTGACCAATTTATTTAACATGTGCGCCAGTTCTGTTAATGGCTCCTCTCGTCGACGCAATCACCCTTTTAATTAAGCGTGATACATCTCACCTTGATTGTCAGGTTCAAATCTAGCAGTTAAGGCACTCACTAGGGCAACGTAATTCCTACGGCGACATATTTCCATGTCACTTAATACCTCCTGTGCCTGTCCTCTAAGACTGGTAGCTAGTTCTAAAGCTTTAATATGGTCACGCCAACCGTTAATTTCTGACACCATTTCAAAATGTACGAGATAATCATGCCAGCCTGTTCGACCATCATATGTCGCAGGTTCCTTGGGTTTCATCCTCCCACCATTACTTCCTAGTTGATTAATCTGGCCATCATAGTTGTTATGATTCGGTCGATATGATGGGCGGGAATAATCCCTGGTATATGCCAGGAGGTTGCCAGGAAGAGCAGCATGATGGTATGACCCTGGTTCCTCTCGATCCCCTTCAAACTCAGCTCGGAAGCGACAATCGCCCTCATCCAGAGGGTGAGCACTCCTCCTAGCCTCATCCGGCATAAACCCTGGCGCAATTGGTTCTGCTGGTAAATTGTGATACATTCCCATTTGATTGTCTCTGCCTGGTTCACCTGACCTTCTTCCTCCAGGCGATATTCTATAACCATTGCTGTTGACTTGTCCCACATTTATATGCCCCCTATGAATGCCCCTGTGCATGGGTATAGCTTGTTCAGGAGTCGTTTCTGAAACAATGTCATAAACATTTTGATCTGTTCCTGGAATATTGTCATTATTATTAGTCTGAAGTTTGTCCAATTCATTTAGAATTAATTGTTCTGCATCCCTGACCCTGTCCAGGGTTGCTTCTAGCTCTTTACGTGCTTTGGTTTCATCAACCCCATGCTCAGCATTTGATATGTCAGGGATTGGGTCACTAATTTCAGAACCAATGTCTTGACCTTCCTGGCCAATTGGTGTGCCTTTTACTGAGGTCATTTTATTATTATTATTATTGCAATTACAGCTGATTGTACAATATGTGTTGAGTGAATTCTTTCTCAAGTATTAGAGAATATCTCTCACCACTGCCACCAAATGTTGCGCGGTCGGTCTGACTTTTTGCGGTAGTGTATAAATGCTGGTGAGAATTGCAATTGCTAGAATAACAGCTCTGAATATCACTGATTGACCTCGACCACCGATAGATAATTGACACAATATGAAAGTTTAATATTTGTCAGTGACAGTATTGATCCCAGATGTTAGGCTCCGTCTCAACTTCACATGTACCCTCTCACTCAGAACGTCTTAGGTTGGGCTGACACAGATCTTTAGAGCGGCACCGAGTCAATGAGATTGATTGGTGAAACGTACATGCATGTACTCATCAATACAATAGCATTAACTATAGTGTACCTTTAAACATGCTGTAATGGTGATGAAATTATAACTACCTGCTAACACACGCCTTTCAAAGACACGTCCAGTCAACAGAATATGCCAATTAATCAATAAACGCTATTAGCATAACCCTATTGACTGAAGTATTCCTTTAAAGCGACTGCGTTGCTTTAGTTTGATAGACAACGTCCGGTCTATCACTCTGCATGAAATGAGGTCACACCCAGTGCCCTAACTGTTGTGGTACGTGAGAAACTCCAGCTATTTCTCACTGTCAGAACAGCGCTGCTTGCATAGAGATCCATGCAGTGGTTGCTGTAAAAAGTTAATTCATGGATTCGAATAAGAAGAGATGGATTTAAATAACCGACATGGACAATTTATTCTCCAACAAATACTGAATAGCTATCAGCTGACGCACGACTGACAGCAACTGTCAAATGGAATGGATTACATAATAGTGACGGTAAGTAGGTAGGCTAATCAGTACTAATTTAATGTTATCTGATAAGTTTACAAGCTTCTAAGCTTTAGAAATTAGCCTCAATATGCCACTGAAATAGTATCACAAGAGTGCAATCAGTTGAACAAATGTACGTAGCAATCCAGACATATAGATAGCAACGCCAATATAATTCTCGGAGGGAGGAAGTGTGCATGAATCGAACGGAACCTCTGTCCCGGATAGCAGACGAATTATGACGACACTAATGGCTATAGTGTATGGACGACCGATCAATCCTGATTGGTGGACGTGGATCATAGATGGGCGAATAAGTTAGGCCAGTTGATGTTGATGATAATCTAATGCCCTTAGCTTGCACAGGCACACGACCAATCGATCCCGATTGTTGGTCGCTTTTGACAGTCAGTGGTCGCCTTTCCAAGATGGCTACCGGTTTATTTAGAATGACCCAGTACAAAGTAAACAAACGACCAATCCTGGTCGTTGGTCGCATCCGATTGTGGTTATTTATACAAGCAATTGGTACCAAATTCAGTAGTGATAATCGATCCCAAGTGTCGTGTAATAAATGACCAATGCTGATCGTTGGTCGTATCCGATATGATTGCTTGTCCAAGCAATATGGGACCAAATTCAGTGGTAAAATTGACAACGTTTCAATGTAGATAATGACCCATTTTTGGTCGTTGGTCGCTTCTGATTGTGATTGCTTTTCCAAGCAAATGCCAACCAAGAAGTAAATACGTTGTCAAACGCAATACTTGTTAATTTTGGTTACCTTGATGATTTAATGTTTTAGTCGCTTCGTTGAGTCTTAAGTTGGTCACTTATTTGCTCGAGTGTCCGCAAATTCTTAACACTTGGGTGGTCATGAAACCAGGGTGAAAATTCTGAGGAGCAGACGTCCTTATATACCCTCGGGAGCGACCAAGCAACCACTTTGGTCATTTTCGGGGAATCCCATTGGCCTAGATTCCAGCTACAATCAAATTCCTATGATGTAATCAGGATGAATGCTCACGTACACGCGCATCCGGGTTACGGTAAAAGGGAAACCTCTGCAAATGGCCGCAGAATTTAATAACCATTTTTCAATGACTTCTCAATTTCTACGGCTGTTTCCAACGAACTATTCCTGTGGATTTTGTACTTGTCATGATATCAATGTAGCACCTGGTAAGCTATGTGGTTTACATTCCGTGACATGTCCTGCCACTATTGTTACCAGATTTCGTAGGTGTGTAAATTCTCGTCTCCAGTCACAATATATATAAACAGAAGTTATACAACCATTGTGAAGGATCTCATATATGTATATACTATATGTATATAGCTTGTATATATTAAATGCCACTGAATATATCTATAGCCAGCTTCATGTAAATACAAAAACAGAAGAGGGCATTATTCTAAAAATTTAAAAGTCAGACATAACCAGAAATTTCGGATCAACAAGTTTATTCGTGCATAGGAGCTGAGCATAGAGGTTTTACAAACCTGCGCTCAGAAACCTTACCTAGATTACCTAGATTAAGGAAACTGCATCCTCATAAGGCCTGTGAACCAGACAACATCCCGGGCCACCTTCTTCAAGCCTTAGCTGATGAGATCGTCCCTGCACTGACACTACTCTTCAATTGTTCACTCCTCACCAGCGAAATCCCAACCATCTGGAAGCATGCGCTTCTCCAACCACTATTCAAGAAAGGGGATAAAAACCGTGCAGCCATTTATCTCCCAATCTCATTAACTTGTATATGTTGCAAGCTGTTAGAGCACATTGTTAGGAGTGAATTCAGTCAACATCTCGATATTCATAATATTCTCATAAAGGCACAACACAGATTCAGAAAGAAGTGCTCATGTGAGACTCAACTAAAATGGATTTGCAACTTTTTAAGCTACAGAACACTAGTTCTAGTGGAAGGTCAAATGTCAGCTATTGGTGCAGTAACCTCAGGGGTGCCTCAGGGCTCTATCCGAGGTCCGACCTTATTCTTCATTTACGTCAATGACCTGTGTGATAATATCAGTTCCGTAGTTCGTCTTTTTGCTGATGATACCATCCTTTACGAGAATATCGCCAGCATCTCTGATCATCTTCATTCAGACCTAAACAAACTAGGTGAATCGGAGAAGCTATGGCAGATGGGATTTGTAATGATTCTATAGCTATATGGCCTTTAAGTACCTTGTAACCTACATCCCCTTGATTTAGTATAGTACGAGCTATAATTGACATGTATCCGCCCTGTCCTAATTAACCCTGTTGCTGCCCCCATTATAGCTCAGTCTGAACAAAGTCATTTTACTATATAGTCATACATTATTGTGTGCTAGTTATATCATAGAAGACCGCGTCCGAACAGTTCATGGTGTCAGGATTTTCAGTTAAATTTTTTTTTAAAGTTTGTTTTAAAGTTAGTGTTAGCCATGAATCAGTTACAGCCACCATCAAGATTAAATTTAAATGGAAATATAAGTGAAAATTGGAGGCATTTTAAACAATCATTTGAGATATACATGGTCGCCAGTGGTATAAAATCCAAAGACCCGGAGATCCAGGCAATGACACTACTACATATAATCGGATCAGATGCGGTGGAGATATACAACACATTTGCGTGGGATAGGGATGCCAGTAGGACAGACCTCACAAAAATCCTAGAACATTTTGATGCTTATAGCAACCCGCAAAAACAACATATGAGCTTCATGTTTTCATGGAGAGGTAGTTGGCCCCTTTTCATAATGTTGAGTTCAAAAGGTTTGAGTATTTTATTCTATTTGATCTATCATGCCGATGAATTAATGGGGCGTCTTAAGTTGCACACTCCTGCTGTTTGATCCCTAGGGATCCAGAAAATGGACCCTTAAATCCATTTAAAAAGAATTTTGAGTTCAACATCCGAGTAAAGCTAATTTTATTTGGTTTACCAATCAGAGTAAAATTGCACAACTTAAGACATAAAAATGTCTGGGGTTACTAATTAAGACAGGTACTAATTAATGGCTAATTAATGCCTGCGGTTTTATGAGCTCGCCAGTGCTCTCTAGTCATCTCCATCGGTCTAGGGTGGGCGAGCACGGCCGTTATCTTCTCCTCCTCCCATGCCAATCGATCCAGGAAGTGCTTAGCTGCATCTTCTCGATACAGCACTGGTGGTTCACTGACACCATCGCAGCGGACCATAATGTATGAGAACCCACAGATCTCATGGTGTTGTATTCGCATTTGTGTTCATTGCCAGCAGTGTTTTATCCATAGCTGCAATCAGAAACGATGAATTCTATCTATTTTATAAATTAAGATTTGAGGGCTTGAGAAGCCCCTATAGTTCAAAGAGCCCTATCTTATCTACAAACCCCAGTGAAAATTGTGTCTTAAATGATGGAAATGATATCAGTTGTCATTGAAGAATAATATGCAAAAAGAATTTTGTTTGAATTCAACATTGTGAACAAACTCTTAATTAGCCATTAATTAGTACCTGTCTTAATTAGTAACCCCAGACATTTTTATGTCTTAAGTTGTGCAATTTTACTCTGATGGGTAAACCAAATAAAATTAGCTTCACTCGGATGTTGAACTCAAAATTCTTTTTAAATGGATTTAAGGGTCCATTTTCGGGACCCCTAGGGATCAAACCCCAGGATTGTGCAACTTAAGACGTCCCATTAATTCATCAGCATAATAGATCAAATAGAATAAAATACTCAAAACTTTTGAACTCAACATTATGAATAGGGGCCAACTAGCTCTCCAACTAATAGGTATCACAAACAGCCGGGATGGTACGGTAATGTTCAACTTCTGCGGCAATAGTTGCACGGCCCCACTGGAGGTCAGTCTTTGTGGACACCAGAGCTGCGCGGCAACCCTTCACACTCCCAGAGGCCAGCTAACCAGCATCATCGGGCTGACGTACCGCACGGGTACGAATCAGACATGGAAGATGAGAATATGGAGCAGCGTGTACCCCTAGACGCTACAGTGCTCGTGCCTAAGCACTTTGGAAACATGAAGCACTTGTGCTTAAGCTGTAATATGTTTGTGCTAAATTTTTCCATTCATATTTTAAGACCGTGAACAGAAAATAATTTTATGTGTATTATATCTTAAAATATGAATGGAAAAATTTAGCACAAACATATTACAGCTTAAGCACAAGTGCTTCATGTTTCCAAAGTGCTTATTAAATATATATATGACAAATCTATATATGACAAATCTCTAAATACGGTACTAAAATGTATTTTACATATTTGAATACAAGGCAATGGATAAACACATTGATTACGCTTATACAATAGTACAGCAGTTACAGCACCAGCAGCAACGTTGTGGATACTGTGGCATATACGCCTGATTTCTGCTTCCATACACCCAAGTATTGAAGGTTTTTTCCTTCCACTTGCAGGCACATTTTGTAATGGGAATAACCCGCAATGAGTGTCGCTGGTGAAATAATAATAATAATAATAATAATAATAATAATAATAATAATAATAATAATAATAATAATCATTCTGTAAGTATTGCTTTGCAATACATGCCCCCTACCTGGTGATATACATCTTTAGAGATTGACAGTAAAAAATTTCATTAAAAATTGTCAAAAGCAGCTGAAGCTGGAAATTGATCTGTAATGTCTCATAACATAGCAATAAACCAAGTCTCAGCTATATATGGTGAAGTAGGAAAAAGTCTTGAAAGCTGAAATGTTTGTATTTCATAAGTCGAAAGGGGACATAACTCCATCATGATGCAAACGCCTGAAACTCAAACTTGGTCTGTAACTTCTCATAACAAAGCAATGTAGTAGGCCCCCTAATTCTCAGTATAATATCTTGAAAGACTGCGAAAAAAAGTGCGGAAAACTAATATTTTCCGTATTTCATAAGATGAAAGGGGGCATAACTCCTTAAAAATTGACGAAAATGTCGGAAACTCGAACTTGCTCAGTAACTCTTTATACTAAAGCGATGCACCGATTTTTGCTTAAATATCTTGGAGTGCAAAAAAAGTGCGGAAAGCTGATATTGTTCGTATTTCTTAAGACGAAAGGGCATAACTCCATCATAAATTGACGCATACGCCTGAAACTCGAGCTTGGTCTGCAACTTCTCATAACAAAGCAATATACCAATTCTCAGTTGAATACTTTGAAGTACTGCGAAAAAAGTGCGGAAAACCAACTGCGACAGACGGACAGATGGACACACAGACAGATGGACAGGCAGACGGAGTGCAAAACTATAGTTCCCCCACCCCCGGTTTTACCGGTAGGGGACTAATAATAATACCACAGATTAGTATGATACATTAATAGATCTTCAGAAATTCTATGTGAATTATGGTACTTATCAAAATCATTTGACATGCTGGTATGGTAGAACATAATTACCTAGAGTGGCAATCAAATTATAGAATAGGCCATCTAATATTTCAATTACATATTCGGATGTTTATTAAACACTGCATGGAGTGGAGAATAATATATCTGAAGATCATGACCTAGATGTTAATTTGACTCACCTGCCTAATTATGTTTTCCTTTGCATGCTTTGTCTGGTGCTTTTTAATTAGGTCCTCAGATATCTTATGCACCTCGATAAGTGGATGATTCCTGAGAGGATCAATCTAAATTATAAGTGAAAACATATCCAAGCATGCAATATTAGCAGGTGATAATATAAATAATGGATGAATCCACTTTTAGCTATGCCCCACCCATCTCTAGCTAAGCCCCCTCCCCCTCCCCGCCCCATCGCGTTGCCTGTGTTGGGATCGATCAAACCTTGAACTCACGGAATCTCAATTTCCAAAAAACTATACAGGTAAGCTGCTGAATATTTTGAAACTAATCTGACTGACTGCTGTTGAGGCCTATAGCAGCAACAGCTCCCAGTCAAATTAGTTTCAAAATATTCAACATAATCTTTATTAAATAGTAAAGACATACAATTCGTGCAACTGACAGACTTAAAAGTTCATGACGGACCTAGCTAAGGCATTCATTACATATTTGATTGTGACGTCAGCCTACATGTGACGTAATTGATTATGACGCCATATGCTTGAGTGACAGGTTGGTTTCCTCAATTACTTTAGCTTTACAAAGATACTGGCATATAATAACAATGCATTCGGTGTACGTACCAAGCACACCTTGTATGAAACCATTACACATGGAAATCTGCACCGTTAAAAAGACTGCATACATTATGATATTTTAATTTAGGTATTGGCAGGAGGGTATTGGACTATTGGTGAACGTTTTGTTGAAATGTGTGCTTGTTCAATCGCTATTGATTATTATATTGGCTGCCCAAACATGCAACAATCAGTACAATCTTACATACATTAGGCGCTTCTTCACTGATCGTATTGTCCCCTTTTGCTTTGTAACCAGCTTATCAGGAAATCCAAGATCCAGCTTTTGTACCACGGCATCATTGACATAATTTTTGCTGGTGAAAAAGAATTAAGATTTTACATTCGATTGCTATATATCATTTGTTTGTCTGCCATTTTGTATTCATTGATATTTAAACTAATTCGATTTCCTGGTTTGAATTGAACTGACAGCAATTCTAAAGTTAGAGCAATGATGGATAATATTGACAATAGCACCATAGCAATATAACGATAGTGGCGGGATCAGATCTGGCATTAAAATAGATATCACAATCAAATACGTCACTAGTTATCTGACGTCACACTCATAATGATGCATAGCTCCGTCACAAAAATCGAAAATCATGTCATGAGTGTAGGCTAGGAATCGTATGTCTGATGAATTTATAATTTAATAACTATTCTGTTGTATATTTAGTAATAGGCAACATGAGCTGTTGCTGCCCAGTCAAATTAGTTTAAAAAATATTCAATGGCTTAAATGTATAATTACCTTGAACTTTTGATTCTGGGAATTCAGTGTTCAAAGAATACCAACAGATGGAAAAGGGGGACGGAGCTTAACCATTTAAACCTCGAATTTGTTTTAAAAAATTCAATTTTCTCATAGAAAATGTCTGTTTGCAGACCAGGAGAAGACTATTTATGAAAATTTACCAGTGGAATGCCTGGCTCGGTTATCGAGCCAGTCATTCCAGTGGTAAATTTTCAAAAATAGTATTCTCTTGGTCTGCAAATAGAGATTTCTCAAGACGACTGCAGAATCAGTTTTTGGCTGATATTAGTTTTAAAGGGCTAACTAGAAATGTGGGGACATAGAAAATAATCACCTTAACAAAGTGATAGTACGAGAGTACTCGCAACACACACTATACTTACAAGAGAACCTCTAACATCAAGAAGCGACGTAGCTTTCCCTTGCCCGAGCATCTAGTACATTGTTGATAACCAGAACCGTGACAGGGGGAGCAACTGTAATGAAACAGGTATGTAACTACGACTTGATAAGTAACTATAACTAAGGTTCCCGAGACAATACAGTCCTTAATAGTATCATTGGTAAATCAGCTAAAATAAATGACATTATTGGGTCAGAGGTTTGCCCTACCAAAGTATGTTTATGGATCGGCTATTTATGTCCTAATCGTGGGGGTATCATTATGATAACAAATGGCCGATGAATTCACAATCTGTTATAGGCAGCAACAGGATCCTGTCAAATTTTGTTTAGTTTTCTGGAAATTGAGATTCAGAGAGTGCTGGGATCGATTAATCCCAACACGGGTAAAGGGTGGGTGGAGCTTAGCTAGCGAAGGGCGGGACATAGCTAAAACTTGATTCCTCCATTCAACGAAGTACAATCTCAGTATGATTTACCGTATGCAGTTGTTTCATGGTTAGGCAACTAACGTAGTTGAGCTAAATGGCCTACGCGAGTCATATTATCACAGTGATGTATGCAATTTCATTGTTACTTTTCAGATAAGTATTAAATCTTATAAATAAACCCCCGTTGACTACTTTGAAAGTAATTTGACTGGGAATCATGGTGCGCGGGCACGATTAAGGTTGAGTCAAATTTCCTTCAAGATCTACTGTTAATTGTTTCCGGTTTTGATTTCTGATCAATCAGAATTTTCATCTCCCAATTTTGCTTAGTAAAATTACTACCATTCCACATTAAATATTTTCATGTTGTGGCTCGATCCAGATTTACAATTATGAGTTAATTATGAGTAGACACACTTATATTGTCGAGGTTAATGATTGTTGCAAAGCTATTCTCATAGTTAAGTGACCAAATATAAAGCCATAAATGGCGGTCCTCGTGTTACCAACTTTTATCAACTCTTTAACTCTGGAATTTGTTCAAGAAAATTTCAATATTCTCATAGAAAATGTCAATTTTCAGACCAAGAGAAGATTATTTTTGAAATTTTATCACTGGAATGACTGGCGCGATTATCGAGCCAGTCATTCCAGTGGTAAATTTTCAAAAATACTATTCTGTTGGTCTGAAGATGGACATATCTCAAGACCACTGCAGAAGCCGTTTTTGACTGATATGGGTGTTAAAGGGCTAAAGGATATGTCCAGTTAGAGGTACGTGTTGCAACAATTTCTTGACACAACGTTTTTCTAAGCCTCTTCCCCGTTTTTTTTGCATCGACTACAACTTTATAAACCATTCTGGTTAAACCCTGATCTTTAGACCATTAGTGTGAACATGTATTAACTCACCTGGCCTGTCCAGTACCAGAACAGTTGCTACAAGGGTGAGAGCCACCACTGCCAGATCCACTGCAGCTACTGCAACGAGATCGACCTGCGCCACGACAAAATACACACTGCTTCCTGCCCTGTCCAGCACAGTCCTGACATACCTAGAAATACGAAATGTACGAACCTAATGAAATATTTTCTGATATTATAATAGATAAATTTGAATACAAGATTTCACCAAGATCAACTGAGTATGCTTGTCTTTAACCGCTCTTGTGTCAACCTAACCATTTAATATTCAAACTGACCAAAACAACTTTGCAGTGGTCTTCAGACATGCCTATTTGAAAGGCCTAGGGAGAGAGTATTTTTAAATATTTACCACTAGAATGACTGGCTCTGTAACCGAGCCAGTCATGCTAGTGGTACATTTTCAAAACTACTCTTCTCGCGGCCTGCAGATAAACACTCGCTAAGTAAATTTTTTTTACCATTACACTCGTGCCGGCGAAAAGAATTCAGTGGTTAATTTACAAAAAAGGTTTTCTAAAATTAAAATATCTTGAAGAATATTGACCATCCAAGTATCAAGTAGTATTTTGAGCGCTTTGAGGCGCTGTTGACACAAGAGGTGATAATGACCTGTAAAGTGCAATACTGGTCCAAACAAATCGCCCCACCCTGGTGCACATATACGCTAGCACACACACACACACACACACACACACACACACACACACACACACACACACACACACACACACCCACACACACACGCACGCACGCACGCACACAAACACACACACGCACGCACGCACGCGCACACACACACACACGCGCGCGCGCGCGCGTACGCACGCACGCACGCACGCACGCACACGTATGACGAGTGAAACACAAGTTCACAAAACCTGAGTTTGAATATTCTATGTAATCAGTATGTAATCTCGTGATTATACAGAGCTAAATATGAAAAGCGAGACATTTTTGAAGACTATGTATTGATATCGTTTCACTGCAATCATACAGAAATAACTAATCAAACAATACACCATCATGAATCATGGCCATCTATGTCATCCATGTAACTTATCTAACCTTAACTTGTGATGTATTTGGTACTTCCAGTTCCTTTCGTTCCTCACGGAACAACGCGGTTGGCTTTACTGGAATGCTCCAAGTGTCAGGTGTTGTGTCAGTTGCAGTTTCACCACCTTGACCTGTGATATAATGTTGCAAAACATGAATTTCACACAGAATGAGACTCACCCACTCTATAAGCCCGATTCACTGTTTTGGATTGGATGAATCCACATTTAAGTATTCCCCGCCTATCTCTAGCTACGCCCCCATCCCACCCACCCCCGTGCTTTGCCCGTGTTAGGCTCGATCGAACCCGCAACTACCTGTATCTCAATTTCCAGAAAACTATACAGGTAAGCTGTTCAATATTTTGAAGCTACCTTGACCGGGTGTTATTGCTGCTTATGGTAACAGCGCCCAATCAAATTAGTTTCAAAATATTTAACAGAATTGTTATTAGGTAGTCAGTAAGACATACACTTCGTACACGTGACGGCCTTTTAAAGGTTCATGACAGACGTAATTCATTGCGCATTTTGATTATGATGTTAGTCTAATGTGACGTAATCCATTATGGTGTCATGTACTTGAGTGACTAATTGGATTCATTCATTCTCTGGTAGAGGGGTGATTTGAGCCCGAGGACATTGGTGTATGAGTTGAACTTGTACCTCTCGACCGCGGGTGCCACATGGTGTGCAGGCTGAACTAGCATTAATGGATGAACCCGATTTGTCGATCAAGTAAGCGACGTCATAATAACTTATGTCACATGTAGGCTGACGTCACAATTGAAATGTGTAGTGAATGACGTAGCCAGGTCCGTCATGAAGTTTTAAAAGTATATCAGTTGTACGAATAGTATTTTTAATAAAAAGTATGTTGAATATTTTGAAACAAATAGACAGCAACAGCACCAAGTCAATTAGTTGTCGAAATATTCAACAGCTTACCTATGTAGTTACCTTGATATTGAAATTTTGGGAATTCAGGGTTTGATCGATCCCAACAAACCATGGGCGGAGCTTAGGTAGAGATGGGCGGGTCATAGCTAAAGGTGGATTTATTCATTATGTATGGAGGATTAGGACATTACGTAAACCGGTACACATGTTTTAATATTATCACTATGTATACAGTTTCTGTCAATATATGGTGAATGATGTTTTTGCATGTAAAATCATATACTCATTTTATTGTTCACGACATTGCTCATGTGTTCTGAGTATGGCAAATAAGATTGCATGTACCTTACCTGAGTACCCCAGTTCTCGCCAGTATGTTTCTCTAGCCTCTGTAAAACTTTCTAATCGATACTGAAATAGAATAAAAATATACCTGTCAATGTGTAACTCTGGATCAGGTAAAAATCCTAAATCATCAATCAAAAGTGATTACGTCGTAATGATATGTTAATCTCTACTAGTTTGTATTGATTATGGACAATTAGATTTGATGATGATCTGCGATTGAGTCCTTTTTCCATGAATTTTAATACAACATTCAGACAATTTATAAATTAGTATTATAAACTAGAACGTACTAGCTGAGAACAAGATATAATGTTATAAATGGTTTTCTAAATAAAACAAATTAATTACTTGTGACTTAACTACTTATGAAAGGAAATACGCAAAGCGTAATGTGAATATTTTACAAACATAGTTGCAGACAATCTATATTATTTTGTACACAAATTGCAATAGCATGTCATTTATGAACTTCCCTTTGTTAAAAACATTTACATTGACTGCTTAAATTTCAATGTTAAGAAACTATTATTATATAATTATGCGGAGATGCATTCTCTTTATTGTAATTATCGATTCACATAAGGCTCACGTGTAGAGCATCACCAGATTGCATTTCCAATATGCTTGTCTCTTTAGCAGCAGTTGAGCCCTAGCAGCATGTATTGGAAGCATGAAGTAGGATAGCTTCTTTGACATCTTCATCTGACACATGCGCATTTGAGTGACTTAAATAAAATAGTATGTGTAAGAATAACCTAGAATGAAGGGATTTATCTCTAGCTATGGCCCGCCCATTTCTAGATATGCTCCTAGAGAAACAATAGCCTCCAGTCAAATTAGTTTCAAAATATTTAACAGACATACAATTTGTATACTTCGTGACAGACTCATTGATTTATTAGTGATGGAGTTATGCGTCATTGTGATTGTGACATCAACTATCTAGTGACTAACTAATGATTATGACACCACAGACTTGATCCCTCGATTGACATGCAAGTGTCATAATTCTCCAACTTCAATGACAATGTTGGAAAATGGAAAATAGCTTGTTGTTTTGGCTACTCATGGGCAAAAATATATAACCGCCCTCACATTATATTATGTTTACAATATATTTTTATGTGGCTTACAAAATATTTTGTCACTGATAATGAGCAGTGCAAATACAAACTATGTTATCGGACTGTACTGACATCATGACAGAAAACACCAAAGACTACTAAACAAGTGTATAGAAATAGCTTTTATTGTCAGTCACATAAATTATACTCCGGTGTACCGAGAAGAATATGAAGTGCTAACATTACCTTTTTGACTGCGGCGGTTTTGCTTTAGTAGGCCCGTCTGATACTCCATCAGGCTCTGCTATATGAACACAAAAATACAATGTTATCTGTGGGGTTGCAGTCAAACAATAAGATCTTACACAAACTAAGAGAACATAAAACCAAACTGTTTCCGGGTATATATACAACATACCCTGATGGATAAGACAAATAATCAAATTCCTTTTTCAATAAGTTATGTTTAATTACCGCTAATAGCAATTTGATTAAGAAAAAACAGTTTTCAAAATATGTATCTTTGTAAAAGTGAATACCTCTACTTTGATGTGATCCAGATTTTAACAAACCCATAATCTGGATTGGAGTAAATTGCTGATATCTCAGAAACTACTGTTTTGATTTGTGTAAAACATGTAACAAAAAAATTGGCCCAGTACCCACCCGTCAACCTGTGTTATCAGGGTTGTTATCATACAATTTCCGCAACTTTGGTCTTGATCCAGTTAAACATTCCAACAGAATCTAGAAAGTTCGAAATTACAAAAATGTGGCAAAATGTTAAATGCTGTCTTCAGATAGATCGATGTACTGAATCACATCAGACTTGATATAGGTTATGGCCTTTAACATCAGTGTTTTCTTACTAAGTTATTAACAAATGCAGATATGGTATTTTATCGAAATGCAATATTTAAACATTACTATTGTACCTGTATTTGTGATATCCTTCTCCTCCACCGGCTCAACTTTATTTCCTGCAAGAAAAATTATGAAGGCAAATACAACAGAATGTTGGCCTACACGCTCTTGCCATTTGACTTATTATAATTCCAAATGGAATATTGACAAAAGTATTAAATCTTTGGTCACGCCATACGCCTATTTTATGTCAAAGTTTGGACATTTCTAGTGGACATTTTAGAAAATTAGGCTGTGGTCCGATTTCCTGCAATCTTCATAGCCATGCATGAAAGAGAGATAGCTGGGTTGAGATACGAGTTACGAGATACGGTCATGACTCCGATACTGTTGCTTCCTATGGCAAAAACAGCGTCCAGCCCAATTAGTTTCAAAATATTCAACATAATGTTTATTCAATGACAAAGACAACTGACGGACTATTCCAGGTTCGTGCCGGAGGAGTTCTGTCAACTATGATTGTGACGCCAGCCTACACGTGCCATAATTGATTTCATACATATGATGTTGACATGATTGGTGTTACCCATACCGTTCTCAGCCCATGGATTGCTTGCGGGGACTGTCAGTTGAGTCCTTTGCGAACCTGAAGGCACACGACCTAATGTACCTACCGGTGAATTTAATGTATTCAAGCTTTGCATTACAGTATCATATTCTATTACCACATGTTGTCCGGCGCGTGCTCGGGCAACACTTGTTTATGAATCACTTGCAGGGTTCACTGTTCTGAGTGGTTGCACTCTGGAGGCGGACGGTAGATCGACAGGCCTTTCTGATGAAACAGGTGTAATAACATATACTGATACATGAGCTCAGGGATCCATACACCATGAAACCTGGCGGTGTGCATCTCCTCTTACGATGCACTGTGACGTGTTTAGAAATGGTTCAAATCCCATCCACGTGTATAAAAGAGCGTTGTGCTGTAGCGCCGATGGTAGCGTTTATTCAAAAGTAGAAATTTTATTGATAGACCGGTACTATCGTGCCTTTTAGTCATCTCAACATCAGTACTCAATGTCAGAATCCACGTAGGCAGAGAAATTAAACAAAAGCCATAATATATTAAATGCTCTTTCAACATTTCCACAAATAGAATTTTTATATTTCTAACAACGCTGAATAGAACCTCTTTATAAAACGGAATTCGGAGGATTTTGTGATAGTGCCGGGTATTGAAATGTTCAATACATGACCTCATACGCCCCAGTTAGGAATAGAAATTTGGATACGGTATCGCGTTTTAAAATAAAGAATGACTATTTATTTCCAATTTGAGGTTGCAATTTTCTTTCATATTTCTGTGTCACGATCAGTTTTATACCAAGGAGCAGAGTGGTCTGAAGTTCTTTAAATGTTGACAATGCAGTTACGACCTCAATGTTTGACTAAGACGTGCTTAAACTAATTATCATAAAGGCCAGCATAATTATCTGTCACAGCCCGTGACGTCACCATTAACATAGATATCGAGGTCGTGACGTTCACAAAGAATCCCTATAAAATGCATCTTTTACGTCTATTGTGTCAAAAAGAAAAAGAAAAAAAAAGGCGACAAGGAAAGTGCAGATAAAGGTCATATATAAAATATTTCGTTTCGTCCATTATAAATTTTCTGTTTGACAACCATAGATATCTATGCTAACAACTATCCACTCACCTCAGCCACTGGTGGGATCTGATGTGCCCCTCAAGTATCTGACGTCAAAATCAGAATAGGTCACTTGTTATTCCTGACGTAATTGATTATGACGTCAACCTACATGTTACGTAGTTGATTATGCCGTTATATGATTGGTGGATAAACTGGAATCTTCCGTTGGGATTACTTTTCATCCTAACGATTACGGGTGATATTGATTAAAATTACAAACATGTTGATTGTTTTGAAAACAAGTTATCACTTATTTTGTTTGAGATAAGTTTCTCGGAATTCAGGCCCGACGCATTATAGTTGAAACGTAGACGTCTTCCCTTGAAATGTTACAAATTTGACAACCACGCCCAAAGGTAGACAACCCTGAAGACAGACATACATACAGACTTGTAGTAACTGTGTAATTAGTCGAAATAAAAAAGTAAGCCTAGCTATATTGGTTAACATATAGCAATTGGTAAAGAAGATTATACACTGAAACTTCCGCATAATGGCCAACCATGCAGACACGGCAACAGCACTGAACAAAGTGAGCAGCGTTCAATAGTACTAATAGGAGGCTTAATAAGTAAAAAAAAGACTCCAAGAAGTAGCGTTGTGCTGAGAAGACAGAATTATACTGCGTAAGGAATGATCGTTATTTATCACTTAGAATGTTGGAAATAGCAGTATATCCACCACCCACCCCTGCCCAAGACGGGGAGTCCTGGACTCCTGGGGATCCTTCCTCCCACCCGGAGAAAATTAGATGCTCTGAGAATCCATTTAATGACTTCTCAGTACATCTAATTTTCTATTGTCTTTGGGGAAGCACCCCCCCCCCCCCACACGCTCCACTCCCGTCTATTGCCCTCTCTAGATATTGTCCAGGGGCCTCCGCAGTAATAACTCCGGCCATGCAGCTAGAGTTTCTGTTAAACATTTCATATTTTCTTGCTGAAAATTAAAAATTCTTCCAAAATTATAATGGCCCTAAAAACAGACTTACCTTTAGCTTTGCTCATCGCTATGTCGAATTAACTAACACGTTTCAAATTTTAATCACGCAATTCGATCCAGTGATTAAATTTAAGATTTGTTCAAATCCAATCCAATGTTGAACACGTAGGCCTATCCACAACATTGTCCATAGCAACAGTGTTTGTTTACTTAGCCAACCTAAGCAGCTACTATGTAGTCTTAACACGATACATTCCGCGGATACATTTGTTGATAAAATTTATTACATTGTTAAATATATCATGCTCATATTTTTTAACACATTTTTACTGAACGTTGTTGTCACTAAACGCAATAATGCCTTTCAGTCAAATTGTTCTCAAGAGTAGCAATATATTCCATGTTCAAATTCATTAGAATGTCGATGAAATATTTAGTTAAAACTGCTTTAACCTTTTCTTGACGAAAGCGGCCAAAACCGGCCTCTGTAGTGATTTCGAGTAATATCCATTTACAGGCCATGAGAAGACAATTTTTGAAAATTTACTACTGAAATGCCTGGTTCGGTAACCGAGCCAGTCATTACAGTGGTAAAACTTTCAAAAACAGTCTTCTCTTGGCCTGCAAATAGACATTCAATAAGTAAATATTTAAATTTTTTGGAACAAATTTAGTCATTAAAGGGTTCATTCATTTCAGTTTTAAAAGTATAGACCAATACCACCTTTGCCAACACATATTACACCCCCAGACATGATGCGTCGTAATCAATATTGGATATAGGTAACTGTCACTTCACTTCTAATAAATAGGTTACATGTTTGAGACATCGCCATAGTTGCAGGCTTCGAGTTCCAAAATCAATAGAATCTATGTTAACCCTTTAAATTCAAGTGTCTAAACTTCGAGACAGCTATGGAGGATGGCTGTTGAATGTTCTGAAACTATTTTGACTGGAAGCTCATAGGCGTTTGTAATTTGTTATAATTACGCTACATCAAGATAAAGAATAGCAAAATACAGGCTACTTTCTTGGTAGAATAAAATAATTGGCAACGCTGGGATGCTATTTTCTCTTTATTAAAGAAATTTAAGCAGATACCGATGCCTAATTGGTATGCTGGGTGGCGCCTTTTTAGTCCTCGCTCAAGTGGGGTGGCGCCTTTTAGACCCCCCCCCCCCCCCCCCTCTGACGTAAAAACATGCCTACGCCACTGCACATGAACCAATGAATAGACCGGGTCTATTTTAATGCCAGTAACTCTGTATTCAGCTAGTGATACATGGGTTAAAATTAAATCAAAAGTAACACGATTTAGTTTCGCTACCGAGATGGACTGGGTGCAGACCTGTCTGGTCTCCGTAATGGAGTCTGTGTAAGAGTCTAGTAATTTGGATGATGTAACAAAATGGCCAGTCATTATATTAGATGCATATTCTCGGAACGAAGCTGTGCCCCTATTTTAGATTTGCACAACTCGTCTACCTACCAAAAAGAGTCTGGTCAACTTCTTACTATTCTGGAGAAACAATCTAGATGGTTTAAACCCTTAGGATACAATGGAACCGATTTTCACACGCTTGCTGCGCAGAGGACACATACGAAGTTGATGGGGGTGAAGTCAATGTGGACGATGTGCATTCATTGTTCTACAGTATGGATGAAACTTGAAGATATTGTCCCTATGTGGTTATGGTCAAACGGACTAGCTGACATTAGGGATGTCTGGTCTCGTAGACAACCAGAGTGGGCTTGGTGCATGGAACCAGAGTGAGTTTCTCACTAAAGGGGTTGAGGAGCTGCTAACCCATCCACTATGCTTGTGGGACTGATAGTCTCCGTAGTTTGTATATAGCTTTCTAAACCGCATATATTACTGTCCAGAGGACGAGTAGTTGGGGCCCAGAGGGAGGTTATGTGCCATGGCTCCTCACTCCCATAGGGACCGATGTGATTCCCAGAAGTATAGATCGGAGATGGTGCATTTGAAAATGAGTGTTATTGCTCACTGGCCTCGGTGTATGTTGTGGCAGTGATGAAGAAATTTTCCTGTTTCGGTGGTCGATCTATGTATACCAAGAGATTTTGGCCATCCCCCAAACATTATATATTTACAACAAAGCAAAACAGAATTTCTGGTCTCGTACAGATCTGTAATGAGATCTCGGTGAAGAATTTCATTTAAGTGCCTCCGTGTCAACATATCCAAGTCTTTGAGGAATTGCGGGCACTTCTTAGGTCTGCAGAGATTTTGGCCAATCAGAATGAAGTGGTACTTTTCATCCAGTACCTCTGCATCCGTGGGAGCTTTTATGATTTTGGGCCTGGGTGACATAGTTCCCATGCTTTAAAGCTTTCTTATGACCTGACACTGCCCAACTAGCAGACGGGTCGCCAGCACCGTGTACATAGTTACTCCACCCAGTGAGATAACAAGTACCACACCTACGCCTATAGAAGTGGTGGCAATGCATGCCATACCACCACTGACTGCAACCAGACTAGCTGTGAATACTGTGTGGCCGTCTCTGTGAGAGGAGAGAAACCCATGCATGAAGTCCACACAAGCTGAGATGCCTCACGCCTGAAAAGTTGGACTAAGTTCCAGTCTTTAATTTAAAATGAACTTCTTGACTAAATTCAGGTCTACTGACTGATGCGTATGTTGTTTAAGTATATTCAGTTCTGGATGCTGGTTCCTTGTTTTGAAACTAGCTTATATACGCGCATGGTGTGGTTAGGTTTGCTACCGCCAGTTAATTGAATTGAATTGATATCTGGCTAATCCTCTTGATAGGAGCACCAGTTATGGCTACATAACTGTAGTGTGTAGCAATGCACGATGAATGTTATTTTTGGAGAGATAAAAATAATCAACACATAAAAACAACAAAACTCCAACCTGTTAACCGAGAGTAGATATATAATACACATAGTTAAAATGTGCAATAGATACGCATAGAAATCAGATACAGATATTGATATTATTTATTTATGATGGATAGGTATTCTCATTTTCTGGAAAAGGAGGCTGGTTTCCACTGGCGCCTGCCAATGTACTGATTGGTAATGTTTACTAGTGTTTACATCGTGCGGTGGGCGATTAGTATAGGAGCACGGGGTCATAGTTCGGAATCATAACATCATTATTGGGATTTCACTTAGTATGGCAGCTATTTAGATCATGTTGGTATGTGTGTTCAGACGGCGGGAAAGAATAGATTAAGAACGGACGTGTATTATTTGAAACCTCCCGTATCATTTTTTTCTTTTTACAACCTCGATTGAGTTAATAGGTGGGATCACAATGAAGACTGTAGCACAAGTGGCGGCAGTGGCTTTCTAGTTGTTGAAGAAGGTGCCGGTGAACGTGTAGCATTTGTAGTACTGATAGGTCGGTATGGTATCCAATGGATCTTTCCCTTTTTAGCTATGCCCCGCCCATCACTAGCTAAGCTTCACCCAAACCTCACCGCGTTGGGATTGATCGATCCCCAAATGCCCAAGCTATCAATTTTCTGAAAACTATACAGGGAGCCTGTTGAATATTTTGTAACTAATTTGACTGGGTGTTGTTGCTGCCTATGGCAGCAACAGCGCCCAGTCAAATTAGTTTCAAAATATTCAACAGAATATTTATTAAATAGTAAAAGCAAACAATTTGTACCACAACGCATAGACCGTCATCAAATATGCGGTCGTGACGTACTTATCGACGTCATTCATTATGATGTCATTGTACACATCAAGCAGTTCATTATGACGTCATATGATGAGTGGGTACTCTGGAAAGGTGAATTATCTTGGTCAGTAATTGTAGGTTGGTAGTTAGATTGATCCAGACTGCGTGTCCAAATTCTGGATGACTAGCAGGTTTAACACATTGAAATGAGATCTAATAGGCTAGCAGAGTTAACATTGAATGAACATGCGTGAATAGGTTTCAGCGTCTATATGGAAAAGCTGACATAAAACATCAGCACCATTCATATTGAAATTAGACACCAGAGATTGGACGAGGTAAGTACCTGTAAGAAATCTTAGTTTAGTGGCACGACGCTTAGAATCATTGGGCTCACTTTCTACCAGATTTATTGATGGATGAGGGTAGCTGGGAGAGAGTTTGAATGTTTCACTTAATCATTGTACTTCTACGTTTAAATTCAGCTAGAACGTTATTATGCCAGTAACGGTTAAAGGACAGGATCAGGGAACCAACATATGCTCTTGAATGATAGCTTTATATAATAATCAACCTATAGCATCCCCACCCCGTAAAAAAACACAAATAAATCAGAATTAGAAAAAAGCAGCTAAATAGCATTTATGTCACTCTGGCGGCCACCAATTTGTAACACAGCTGGACCTATGCGTTCTGGTGTATGCCAAGCGAATAAATCATACCTGCTACAGCCGGTCATATAGGCTGTTATATTTGCTCTAAAATGATTAGCGACTACTTCCTGCAGGTAAAATACTGTCTAGTTTTAAAACAATTTGACTGAAAGACACTCTTTCCAGAGACGGGGTCTACATTCAGTCACACGAAATTCAAAATATTCAGTAGGCATCATATTGCGACCTTGGAAACCAGCAGTGTATTTTGAAATCATTTTGACGGAAATTTGCTGCTGCCACCAGAAAGTGACCTTTAAAAATAACGTTTTCAAAAGGATCAATAGTGAATTAGCGGTAGTTAATCGCTCTACATCGGCGCCTGTAGAGAATACTATTCATACCACTTACAAAACTATTTTCAGGTGTGCTTTCATTATATTCAGATAGGCCTCTGCGGTATACCTGCACACAGTTGACACACTGTAGAGTGCGAAGTACCAGCGACGTCACTAATTGGCTTCAAGTTTCAACATACGAAATTGGATTGACTCATTCTTAACAGGTAGCAAACAGTGCGTAGTAGTTAATGGTGCCAAATCAAACGTTGCTGACGTTGTGTCTGGAGTACCTTAAGGAACCGTTCTAGGCCCGTTACTGTTTTCAGTCCACATAAATGATAGAGTCCAGTACATTTCCTCAGATATCAGGCTATACGCTAATAATTACGTATGCTACCGGGAAATTGATAACCCCAAGGACTGTGAGGCACTCCAACAAGACATAAACATGTTAGGTAACTAGGCTACCACTTGGGAATACGCTTCCAACCAGTAAGATGCAACATGATGAGCCTAACCAGAAAAAAACAAACCATCAAATTCGACTAAACACTAAAAGGAACCAGTCTAAGTTTTGTTTCATCAGTAAAGTACTTGGGCGTCAACATCACCAATGACCTAGGCTGGAACAAACACATCACTGGGATCTGCAGCAGATCATACAGAACCTTAGGACTATTGCGGAAAAATTTATCATTCTGTTCCCAAGAAATCAGACTTCAAGCATTCATGCGACTGATTAGACCAGTTCTGAAATATGCAAGTACAGTTTGGGACCCTCATCAGACACTCTTCAGAACAAACTAGAAAATGTGCAAAAACGTGCAGCTAGATTTATCACCTCAAGCCATTGCTATGAACATGGTAGTGTGACAAATACAAGAGGCCCAAGGGGCCTGTATCGCTCACCTGGAGCATAAGCATTTAAACTAGATGGGTCATTAACAATATGTAAAAATCTAATGAGTTGAGCAGACTTGTAACAAGAAAACAAAGGCCATGTTTCTTTATGTATCAACTTCTCTTGAACAAACCTTAATAGCCCTTAGTCATCAATATCATATCTCCCAAATTTCAGCCCAATCCGTTCAGAGGCTCTGAAGACGAAGTTGCTTTCATGAAAACCAGGCCATCTAAGATGGCGGCCCAACCATTTGGCCAATCAAGTTCCCTTGAACAAACTTGGTTCAGCTTGTGCCCTAAGTGATATTTTATTAGTTTTGAATCAATCCCTCACAGTTTTAGACATTTCTAAAAATCAACCAACATCCATGATGGCCGCCGGCCAAATTGGCCGATCGGCTTCGTTTGAACAAACGAAAATCTCTGCACTAAGGATGTTGCCTTCCAAATATAATTGAAATCGGCCCAGCAGTTCTCGAGAACACATTTTAAATTTCCCATTGCTTTAGTATTGGAGCTTTTGGCGGGAAAATGATTTTAATTGGCCTATGGTGGGCATGTTTTTTTACAGATCAACTTCTCTTTAACAAACTTTAATGGCCTTATTCCATAATGATATCTCTCAAACATTGGCCCGATCCCTTCAGCGATTCTGGAATTGTTTTCGGGAAAACATGGGTCATCCAAGACCAATTGGCCGATCGGCTTCGTTTGAGTAAATGTGAATCCCTATGCCCAAAGGATGTTTCCTGCCAAATATAATTGAAATCGGGCAAGTAGGTCTCGAGAAGACATTTTAGATTTCCCATTGCTTTAGTATGGGAGCTTTTGGTGGGAAAATGATCCAAGATGACCGTCAAACCGTTTATCCGACAGTTTCGAAAATTGCAAATTTGAGATCAGAATATCGAAAACCACATATACAACCAATTTTGACTTCGAAATCAATCAAATAAAAAAATCCAATATGGCCGCCAAGCACGCTAAATTTTAATTGGCCCACGGCGGCAATGCTTTTTGACGGAACAACTTCACTTGAACAAACTTTAATGGCCCTTAGTCACATCTCGGCCCGATCCCTTCAGCGGATCTGGAGAAGTGGTTTTTGGCAAAACTAGGTCATCCAAGATGGCCGCGGAACCATTTGGTAAATCAAGACTTCTTGAACAAAATTGACCTACTTCTTTCCTTAGATGATGTTTCATGAGTTTTGAGTCGATTCCCCAAGCGGTTTAGGAGATTTTTAGACGTTTCCTAAAATTGGCTCAAATCCAAGATGGCCACAAGACAAATTGGCCGATCAGCTTCACTTGAACAAATTTGAATCACAATGCCCTAAGGATGCTTTGTGCCAAATATAATTGAAATCGGCCCAGTGGTTCTTGAGAAGTCGTTTAAAGGAAAAGTTGACAGACAGATGACAGATGGACGACGGACAGTCGCCACAGCATGAGCTCCCTTGGCTTTTCAGGCCAGGTGAGCTAATAATGGAAGGCCTAAAACTCGTTGTCAGACAGAAGGAAACAAAACCACCTTATTTTGTTCTACAAAAGTCTACAGCACCAAGCAAAGATATCATTAGACAGTCTGCAGACTACAATTCGGAAAACCAAAAACATGCACAACAGCCACTTCAACCAAATTTATGCAAGAACTGACGTCTTTAATTTCAGCTTTATTCCCATCATCATCATCATCATCATCATCATCAATTTACAAGGCATAAGCCATTGGCTTGTTATTGCCTCAGTGCTAAACTGGTAGGGCAGGCAACCCTGGTCTGGATACAACACGTGTAGCTATCTGCATGTGTGCATGTTCATGTAGATGCACAGGCTGTTTCAAGATTAGTCCACTATGATGTAATAATTGTATTATGACTTTGGGAATTGACGGCTCACATATGTTGTATAAGCATATGTGTAACAGCAACGTCCAAAGCCACACCACAATTAATTGTGTTCAGTTGAATTCAAATATTCTTTCTTTGAAAAAGATGTCTAGTTTGCCCTTGAATATTTCGACTGTGGTTGCTTCGACTATTGTTGTTGGCAGTGAATTCCAATGTGGTGCCACTCTATTTGCGAAGGAGTGCTTCCGACTATCTTTGCTGCTACGTTTTATGTTGAGCTTGAGCCTATGACCTCCGGTCCGTGTAACATTGGACAGTTCGAAAAAGTAGTTCTTATCAATATTATATAGATCTTTGATGAGTTTGAATGTTTCAATCAAATCTCCACGAAACCGTCTATATTTCAGTGACATTAGATTTAGGGCTTCAAGTCTTTCTGTGTAGCTATACTCTCTGATTTGTGGGACAAGTTTTGTTGCTCAGCGTTGTACTCTTTCTAATAGCTACGATTGCCTTTTCAGTCTTGGAGACCATGCTGAGTTGCAGTATTCAAGAATGGGTCGCACAAGTGATTTGTATAGTAGCGTGAAAGTAGATTGATCAATGTTGGTAAATGTTCTCTTGATTAGTCCTATTGTACTGTTTGCCTTGGATACAATGTTCCCTATATGTATGTCAAAAGAGAGGTTTCTGTCGACATGAACCCCCAAATCTTTTTCTACATCTGATGTTGATACAGGATGTGGATCAGGTGTATCTGTCATATAGTATTTGGTTTGAGGGTTATTTCTGCCGAAGTGCATGACATGCGTTTTGTCTGTGTTGAAAGATAGTTGCCATGTCTGTGACCATTTACATACTTTATTTATGTTTTCCTGAATCTGACTGGTAGCTGGGTTGCTGTACATCTTTGTATCATCTGCAAATATTTTGCAGTGGCAGGTTAATCGATCAGGTAGGTCATTTATATATATATCAGAAAAAGTATAGGTCCTAGAACACTTCCTTGTGGCACGCCGCTGGTCACCTCAATCCAGTCCGTTGATGCATCATTAATTCTAACTCTCTGGCTCCTGTTGCTTAAGTAGTTCCCTATCCATTTTACTAAATTTCGCCAATACCATAGCTTCTCAGTTTTGTTTGGAGTCGTTGGTGTGGCACAGTATCGAAAGCTTTTGAAAAGTCTAAATATATTGCATCGACAGGTTCGTTTGAGTCAAGCATGGCTGTTAAATCCTCCAGGTATTCTAGTAGTTGAGTTTTACATGATCTTTTACGTCTAAATCCATGCTGACATTTGGTAAATAGATTAGCCGTTTCCAGGAAATTTACAATACTGTCTCTTATAAAAGATTCTAGGACCTTGCATAATGTAGAAGTGAGACTGATTGGTCTGTAGCTGCTTGGGTCATTCTTGGAGCCTTTTTTGTGTATGCAGCATACATTTGCCATTTTCCAGATGTCGGGTAAAATGCCTTCTTCAAGAGACTTGTTGAAAATTATGCATAGTGGTGTACTAATTTCTTTAGCAGCTTCTTTTAGTATTCTCACTGGTATTTCATCCTGGCCATTGCTTTTGTTGGGGTTGAGTCCTTTTAGTTTATTTTCGATGGCAATAGGTGTTATTAATATGTCTTTTAGTATGGTACCATTGTTTCTGGGGTTAATGATTGGTGTAGAAAGAAGATTTTCTGGAGTGAACATGTTTGAGAAAAATGTGTTGAGAATGTTTGCTTTTTCTGTATCATCTGTGGTCATGGTGTCGTTTGCAGGGTTACGTAGCTTGCTAATTGATTCACGTAGAACTGTTTTACTCTTGACATAGTTCCAAAAGGCTTTAGGATTTTTCTTACTTTCAGTTGCCACTTTACGTTCAAATGTCTGTTTTGATTTTCTGATGCATGCTGTTGCTTTGTTTCTAGCAATTTTGTAGGGTGTGTAATCTGTAGTTTTCTTAGTTTCATTGTATCTTTTGTATGCACGCTTTTTGCTATTGAGTGAATCTGTTGCCGCCCGATCAATCCAGAGGTGCTTTTTCTTGCTATGGTTTTTTGTTGTAGGTATATACTGTTCTTTCACTGTGTTCAATGTTTTGTGTAGGAAGTTCCAAGCTTCTGATGCATTAAGTTGGTGTAGATGATTCCAGTCAGTCGTTCCTAAGTCTCTTCGCAGTTCGTTATATCGTCCTTTGTTCAACAGTAGTTTTGGCTTAGCTATTTGTTTGCTTGTGCTTAAGATGTCAGGATGTAGTGATATTTGTAGAATGTCATGATCACTTTTACCTAGCGGCGGTAGGTGAGTTATTTCATGGACGATGTTTTCGTTGTTTGTTAAAACTAGATCCAAAAGATTTGAAGTCTGATTTATTCTATGTCGAGTCGGATTAGTAACTAGTTGCTGTAGAAAAATATCGCTGGTAGTATTAAGAAAAGCGTCTTCTTCTTCTTTTGGAGAAAAGCCTGTGTTCCAATTTATCGATGGGTAGTTGAAGTCCCCTACTATAAGAATATGGTCTGTATTTGCTGCATCAACTTTCTGTAGTAGATTTAAGAGGTTTTTGTTATTTGAGCCATCTGAGCTGGGACTTCTGTAGATGCAACCAATGATAATTCTTTCCTTTTGTTGTGTCGTCCATGTACTCCATACTGATTCGGTAAAGTCATCGTCATTCAAGATGTCACAGGATTGAGCATTTAGTGATACATGTGTATATATAATAACTCCCCTTGATGGTTTATTATTCAGTGATAGTTGGTACTCATCAATCTGTAGTTCACTAATGTTGATGGTTGTGTTTTTAGGTAAGGCTTCCGTGATTAATATGATTGCAGGGCGAATATTCTGTACTAGTGTTTCGAGCTCAGCCTTTTTATTAATCAAACTATCTGCATTTGTGTATATACATGTGTTCGTTACCGTTTTAGAATTTCCATTGTTGTTTGATTGTAAATGTTTTGGCAATTGATTTGTGCTGATTTCTGCCTGGGAATGTACATGCAGTTCAGTATTTGTGTTTGTATTGCTGTTGATAGTGTATATGTATGGCTCATCATCTGGGGTGGCTATGGACTCGTTGTGTAATAAACTGAAATGGTTTGATAGTTGTATTGGTACTTGTTTATATATGACTGGCCGTGTACCGGATTGATCGCAAGATGGTAAAACTAGCACCTCCATTTCCTTCCATTTCGAAAATCCTGTAAAAGGTAATAATTTATGTAATCTTGGATGTTAGTGGATAGGAGATTTATTCCTGATTTGTTGGGATGGACATTGTCCCAGAATAACTCACCATATACTTGGCCCTCTTCGCTGCTGAAAATAAAAGAATGGTTAATGAAAGTCACAGCGAGCCACACCGCTAGGGATTCTAATCGTGTGTTGAACTCACTGACCAGATCATTTTCATATGGTTCGTTTGGGCGTGGAAGCAGTGATGATACAAATACCTGTGTTTCGGGTGACTGGCGACGGATTGTTTGTATGAGTGTAGTGTAGTCCTCTATCATTCTGTCAAGGCTCTTACGACCGATATCATTAGTTCCTACATGTACCACAATCCCATCGTATCGTTCATCGGCTACAGATTTTTCGATTTGGTATGTGATTTCGCTTATACGCGCGCCGCTGAAGGACCTAATTTTGATGTCGGTATCATCGGATGACATATATCGCCCGCTTAGTTTTTAAAAAGCTTCCAATTAGAAGAACATTATTCTTCTGCTTATCATTGGAATGTCCACTTTGTTGTTGTGGTGAAAGCCTATTGCTTGGGTGCCGTTGTTTGTGTGCAGTGCTAGAGTGCTGCTGGTATGAACTGAGTGTTTGGTGTTGTTTGTGTGCAGTGCTGGGGTGTTGCTGGTATGAACTGAGTGTTTGGTGTTGTTTGTGTGCAGCGCTGGGGTGTTGGTATGGATTGAGTTTTTGATGGTTATATGACTGTAGCCTGTGGTTGTTGTTATGGCGGTGTGTGTATGATGTACCTGCGACTACCTCATTGTATTGCCGCACACCTGGTTTGGCCTGGCTCCTATGGTCTCTTCCTTGAGACTCACTGAGTGCTTGTGGCATGGCTGGTATACGTGGTTCAGTGTGGTGATTTTGATGGATGTTGTTCTGTTGTGCTTGTTGTTTGGCTGGTTTACGTGGTGCAGTGTTGTAATTTTGATGGATGTTATTCTGATGTTGTGTACTTCTGTGTGTCTGTAGGTGAATGCTATTTGTTTGTTTGCCTGATCTGTCTGATTGTAATTCACGTACCTGGGATTGCAAAATGTACTGTCCCTCTCTAAGCTCACTGATCTGCTTTATTAGTGTGTTTAGCAGATCTGGAGTTTCGTCACATTTGGCAGAGGCCAAGAGTGTTGTGGATTCCACAACACTCTTAGCCTCTGCCAAATGCGACGAAACCCCAGTTGATGCAGTTTTACCTGTAAATGAGACAGCAGGGGGTTCGTTGGGTGGGCTTGTTGAAAACATGTCTGTGATGGCATCATCGCTTGGGTCAGGGATGTTACTCTGGTCACTTACCGCTGATGAGGACTCACCACATTCAGAGGCCAGCAGGAAGGAATCATTTGCCGCAGTTGGTTCGAATTTCTGTTGTCGCTGTGACTTTGTGATTATATTTACCTCGTAGTCTACCTGCTGGATGTTTACATACCATGCCAAGAATCGGTGATATGTTGGTTTAGATGTGTACACTTGGAACAGGTGTACCTGCGACGTGTCGATGTTAGAGTGTTGAGCATGTAGGGAGGAAGTAGGGTGCAAGCATAGTGGTACCAATTTTTGCAGTCAAAACACTGTAGCATGAACTTACTATTTGCCTCGAGACAAATGCATTGGCTACTTACCTCAGCCCCATGCGAGGGGCTGGGCTCTGTGTTCACGGTAGGTACTGCTGTCTCGACTGTTGGTGTTGCTGTTTGCTCCGTGCTGCCACCTGGAATAGGAGTACTCGTTAGGTCAAATGGACTTGGTTGGGTCGTGTTTGGGATTGTTTGTTCAGCTATGGGCACTACTGAATTTCCGTTTTCACCACTGGATGTTGGATTGTTCATAGCTGGATGACCTGCTGGGATTTGGATGTTAGGTGCTGGGATTTTTGGTTTATCAAACCTGATACCGTTACATTTATCACATAACATGTCATCACACTGTCTGTTTTCAACAGACATGCCCCTCCGATTGCAGTCACGGCAGATCTCTCCAGGCATGATGTGCGTTGGTTTCCTGAGAACAAGAGCTGGTGTACACAAAATGGGGTTAGTGGTAAAAATGCTTTCCCAGTACGATAAGGGATTGGAACAAACTATCACAGGATCTTCTAAGCAGTTCAGAAATCTCAAATCCTACAAATAAATTTACCGAATTAATCAAAGGCAAAAAACATGTCTAAACCAGCTACTTGACGAATGCGCGGCGAAAATAATGTCCTTTGGATGTTTCGCCATAACTAATTAAGATCAAGATCAAGTGCTCCTAGATTTAGTAAATGCTGTTTCTCAAATACTCCTGATTTGTTTCAATTTTTACTGATGGTAGTTATTTAATATTGTATGAAATTACCAATAAACATCATATATTATATAATGTACTTTGCAGTATGCTGCGGTAATGATACGAGTTCTAAGCATTGTACGATGGAAACTATCTAATAGATGCTTCTGTGTCTTGTCAAGCATGAAGATTACGATTTCTAGGCCATATAGAAGACGTGGCATGCCATAAAGTAGTAATAATTTGAAACAGATCTTTGGTGTCAGGCCATTGTAGCCACGGCGCCCAACGCCCGTGAGACTATAGAAGGTTCGGCGGGAGCATGAGATGCTTTCTTGGACATTTAACTTTCTCATGCTTTGTTAGTGTGGATTAGACCAAGGTGAATGGTCATGCTTGGAACTGTGGCAATATTATTCCCAAGGGCCCAGGATGGAGTTAACTGAATTTGTTTCTTTGAGATACGCACTGAATATTCAGGATTGAATTGTGTACCTTTCACGGGTTGAATATTGATATGTCAAATCCAGTGTAGTCTAAAGTTTGATAGATGATTTGCTGATGATGGCAGGATCATCTGCTACCATCGGAGATCCGGTATATCGCATATCAATGTAGGTTCCTAATTGGAGTGTCTCTAATTGTTTGAGCACACTATTAATATAGATTTTGTATAGGCCAGAGGATAGAACACCACCTTGATGTACTTACTCCTTGTAAGATTAGAAATGAGTCATTGATGGAATTATTTCACTTAACCTTTGATGACAGACCTTGATATAGTCTATCAATAATATGTAGATGAAGATTAAGCCCTTGATCATACAACATACATTTTAGTGAATTGTGGACCACCACATCAAAAGCTTTCTGGGTATCTAAAGAGCCAGGTTTATTGGAAGACCGAGGTCTGTACATTTAATTATAAGCTAATTTATTCTTTGGATGCGGTTATGGGCAGGTTACCGCAAAATACTACATTTACCTACCATTTCCCACACTTTAGCCAGTTTCCATGCTTGACATGTGGATGGTGGTAGGATGCTACATATTGCTGTTAGCAGCATTTAACCTCCAATCGCTCCATGTTTCCTGCCATTATACGCATTGCTTAGCTGCAGTTTGTTATGATTGGCAGGATGACTGATGGGGATCTTCTGAACTGTTTCCCGAACACCAACGGATATCAAGGCAGCATTGCAGCCAACAGAATCAGCCCATCACACAGAGCTAATTGCAATATTTTGCAGCAACCATGCCCAGGGCAAGCGTCACATGTTTCAAATCTCGAACAGATGCAAAGTGAAAAGCTACTCGCAATGTAGTAAGTATACTTAGTACCATGCTCACTCTGCAAAAAACCAATATGTCAGTGAGACAAAGTGAGAATTTCCGAATAAAATCAAAGCACACAATAGGGGTGCCAAAAACCATAAAGACAGCCCAGTAGCCAACCATTCCAATCTCCCAAGACATGATGCATGCAATACAGAACCATCCAAGTTCTCCATCACGACCCAGAAAGTACAGATGCTATAGTTCTCACAAATATCGTGAATCGTACTGGATGCATGAACTACACATTATGTATCTCATTAACATCAATCATACATATTGGTAACACCAACAACCTATTCTGGTGTCCCCACTTTATTCACAGAGATGGTACGTTGTTACCAGATCCTAAAGATATTTCAGATGCGTTCAATGTTTTCTTTTCTGAGGCAGCAGACAATTTATTGAATCAGCAGCCTCCATATGACTATAACAATAAATGTCGCTTCCAGAATTTAATAACCCATATAGTAGATGAAAATGTTCCCCAGAACACTTACTTTAGTATTCCGGCAGTAACTCCAGACTTTGTTGTAAAGCAGCTAAATACCTTTGACATAAAGAAGTCAATAGGATTAGATAATCTGCCTGCCAGGTTTTTAAAGATGGTCACATCCACAATTAGCTTGCCATTAGCCTATATAATTAATCTTCGTCTGCAAACTATGACTTTTCCAGAAAGTTGGAAAGGGGCGAAAATCTTCCCTCTGTATAAAACTGGTGATGTAAACAATATTGAAAACTATCGGCCAATTTCTATTCTTCCGATTTTGTCTAAAATAATGGAGCGTCATGTTCACAATCAAGTTTTTGAATATATGTCTCGGTATAATTTACTTTGTAACAATCAGTCTGGTTTCCGTAAATACCACTCTTGTGAAACAATTCTCCTCAAAATGCTTAACTCATGGACGAAGGCGATTGATGATGGAAAACTAACTGGAAATGTATTAATTGATTTTAGAAAGGCATTTGATGTAATTGATCACCATATATTAATTAAGAAATTGGAACTATAAATTTGATAATTCTGCACTTGGATGGTTCTTTTCATATTTAAAGGCAGATGGCAATGCGTTAGTAAATCTGGTATCTTAGCAGATCCTATGGCTGTTAAGTATGATGTACCACAGCGATCAATATTAGACCCTCTACTGTTTATAATCTTTGTAAATGACTTTCCATCTTATATTAATCATTGTGATACTGACATGTATGCCGATGACACAACTGTCTGTTTTAAATCAAACTGTGTCACTGAATTAACAAAATACTTAAATGTTGATATGAAGGCAGTCAAGGAATGGTGCAATGAGAATAGAATGATTGTAAATACAAACAAGACAAAATTGTTATTGATTGGATCAAGAACTAAACTTAAAGATTTCAAAGATGTCACCATCCAATATGATGGCACACATTTAACTGGGAGTACATGTGAAAACCTGTAGGTTTCTATATAGATGACACACTAACATTCATAGATTATATCAATAATGTTGTTAAAAAGATATCACGTCTTTTGGGAATACTAAACAAATATGCAAAAGACCTACCACTTGATATTACGTTAAAATTTTTCAATTCGTATATTTTACCTCATTTTGATTTTTGCCTTGTCGTGTGGGGAAACATTTGTAAAGAACACCAATTAGTCAGACTCCTAAAATTACAAAAACGTGCAAGAATCATCCTTTCTGAAAAATTTAGTACACCCTCAAAAATCTTATTTGAAAAACTGGAGTGGATGTCAATACATGAGAGAATTAATTATAAAACTTGTTGTATAATATATAAATCTGTTAGGAATGAAAACCTAGAGTATTTATCTAAATTGTTTATAAAGAGCTCAGATTCCCATAATCGCAATTTGAGATCTGTTGAAAACATTCAGGTTCAAATTCTGTTAGCTAAAGGTGTTCTACATTCTTCTAGCTGTGCTGTAAAAGGGTCAAAATTATGGAATTCCTTAAAAATATCACTCAGAACAGCCTCTTTCTTGACTGTTTTCAAATCACAATATATGGCAGATCAACTAGGAAAATAAAGAAAAAGTATGCTTTAAATATCAGCATGACCAGAGATCTTGTAAAATACATAAACATATTGTCAGATTAAATTACTTAATTAAATAACATGATACCTGGTGTTCATTTTGAAAACAGTTTTGCCACAAGCAAAGATATAGCATCTATGAGCAAGCAGGTTCTCAAGATGCAGACTAGGCTTTCATCCACCAGTGTGTTAATAGCTTGATATTAGAGACAGCAGCAGCAGAATATGTTAACCCATATGTTGCTTTAACTCTTGTCACTCTGATGTCAATAGTCTATCTTTTACCGTGTCAATAGAAGAGAAACTGGTGTACATTTTTCAACAGTTTTGGTGGACGATGTTGCCGTCTATGACAGCACCATCTTCCAACAAATTTGTAGAAAAATGAACACAAGTTCATCTTTTAATTTAATTTGAAAATTAAAAATTTTGACAGAGTTTTAAGGGTTAGAAGATTATATATATTTGTATATTGTGTACATAAAATGTATATATTGTACATATCAAAGCTGATTATATAAATGTAAATAATTGTTAAGTATAGCCTGAAGGCCCCGGGGAAGACCAGCTATTATGTAACTGATCGGTTTACCTTCGTTAAATAACGCTTATTATTATTTTATTATTATTAGAGCTGGAGGAGCCAAGGGCAGACAGGAGGGTCAGACAATTTGAATGATGACGATTACACTACCAGTACACATGGCGGACATGCAACTAGCATGCAGAGAGCAAGGTCATGACTTCGGTGCATATTTAAGCATTTATTCAATGACACAGGACAGTACGGTTCATCGAGTTTAAAAACAGGCGAAAGATGGAATTTCTGAAGATGCCATTGACATTTCCCAGCGTAAAGTTTCTGAAAGACAAAGTTCCTGAAGATCCTAATAAGTCTGTAGCAGGAAAAAGATTTCACCAACAGGGGGTGCACCAGCGCTACTAAGCTCATCGAGATAGCAACTGACACACATGCTAGTGTCTTGGTTGAATTCAGCTTATAGTTGAGGATTTCTGTCTTCTCCAAAGGTCTGAACTGCGATCACTTCTTGTCTCCTTGTTGCTGAAGATGAAAAGGTACAGATCAGTCAACTGCTGCGCACATCTGACAAAGGCCTGTTCAATCTCCTTGATTGTCAGACTGATATATCATCTTGATGGGGCACATCCACACTTTGAAACATAGAACCATCGCATTATGGTGGATGCCTCGAGAGATCTGCTACATATGTATCTTAAAGAGGATAATGACGGTGATATGGAGTGACACCCTTCTAGCCCATCGTGGTGTCATCAATGACAAGAACAAATGGGCCAGTCTGCCTGGCTGCTAGCAGCTTCTATATCAGTGGTTGCAGATTGTCTACGTGATTGGCCCCTTGTACAACTGGTCATTGCTCCCGGCCATGTATTCCAATGTATCCTTGCAGATGTTCTCTAACCAGGTTACGCAGCCAAATATTGTATTCATGCCATGATGTGATGATGATCAGCAGCACCTGCCCTGCCACTGCTGTATGGTAGACATTTTCTGAGGATTGTCAGTACTTGTTCAGCTATAGCCTCGTCTATATCTGGGAGAGTAAACTACACCACTTCCATAATAAGTTCTATAGCGGGTCATGTGAAAGATGTGATAGAAGTGTCAAGCATCAAATCCGTGAGTAAATGAGAAAGTAGGGAAGTGTGTGCCAGCTCCAGCTGTATTGAGGACACATTATCCGAGCGAGGTAAGCAAGGGAAGCCAAATAACCTGGATTTCTTCACCTCAGGTAGCTGGAGGGTGGAGGTAGTATCTATCAAAACCATAGACAGTGATATGGCTCAAGCCATGGACATATTCCCATTAAATTAAGTTTCTGGTCAACTGAATTTTGAGGCTGTCCTGCACAACTTGATGATGTCATCCTCATTGAATATGAGCATGTAATGTATCCCATTCCTTGATGCCTATTCTCCTTGTACTGACTTGGCCTATATAGTAAATGATGTCAATAATGTGAACTTGTATAATTAAACCTGTTTATAAGTCACCTTGGGAGCGTTGTGGCTTTTATATAGTTGTTCTTCATATAGGTGGACCGTGGACTATATAGTAGGTTTCACTGTACATATTGCATTATACTGCACGTCATAACATTCTGTTCTTCACCTTCATCCACAAGCTGTATGGCCGGTACACAGTGGCTGTTGGTGGAGACGGTGGAACCAGTTCGAGGGTCCCAAGATGAGTAAGCTTAGTTAGGAGAATGATGTAGGAAGCAGTTATCAGCCTCTGTGGCTTTTGCAAGTAGTTTTTTATCTGTTGCCATGGGTGGTGTATACCTTCTACTATGTTGACATCCTAAACCTAGTTGTATCCAGTGAAACAAGTGGGCATAGGGTAATTCTGTCAGCCATAGGTAGCAGTGCTGTGGATGCTTTTCCTTTGCGGCTGTCTCGGCTGCATGCCGTCCAAGTCACCACTGATGCATTGGAGATCCTCAACTCTTGTGCTTTACGATGTGCTATCAACTCTGGCATAGCACGTACACGTACGTACATACATACATACGTATGTATATATATATTGTAGATTGTAACAAAACTAAATGCATGGTTGAGATCATGAATGTATAAAGATGGCTTAAATGATGACATTGAATTTGCCCTGTAGGTGGGGCTTAGAATACACCTTCCGTATCCTCTGCGTGTCGTAAGAGGCGACTAAAGGAGGTAAGGGTGAGGTAACCCTGACAGAAACCTCGAGTGCTGAAGACAGAGGCTCCAGGCCGCACGGCACACTCTAATAAACCATGGATCCACGCACTTAACGCTTATGATCATGTCGATAGTCACTTACAGGACTGGCGGTATGATCAGCGAACGAAAAGAAGATGATGACATTGAATGTACAGATTGGGAAGCAAATACCTGAGAGGCAGGGAAGTCTTCAGAAGGTGAAGACACTGGTGTGAAACAAAATACAGAAGGTACTGATACAGGCCAAACCTTTGGCACTTCATGCTGCCAGTAATATGGCTGCGAATTTCGGCATGGTCAATATGACCGTGGTTAATGATATTATTCCTACAGTCAGTGCTACCGTACGCGCCACAGCAAATAGGGTTGGTGACCACTGTTTACGAATGACTCACGACATCGCAACGCTTTTCAGTGTCTCATACCTTTGAATTGTGTTCCACTATGGAGGCAATTGTCTTCGCCTGGGTTTATGAGTGGTATGGCCGAGACCATTGTGCTTCCCAATCTGTACATTCAATGTCCTCATTTAAGCCATCTTTATACATTCATGATCTCAACCATGCTTTGAGCTTTGTTACAATCTCCACTTTGAAGTGTGGTGCGTTTATAAACTTGCTAAATTGTAATAAGTTGAGAGCTGATCACCATTCTCTCATGTTCCTGGACACCACACTCTGACTTGAATATCTTCTAGGTAATATAGCTCCCTTAGAAATGGAAGATACAGGATAGCTACATTGGCAAAAGTAAGTTCCACCAATGGAGCAGTGTGGAACCCCAACATGTGAACCAGGTTCTCACCAGCTATATTGATCCACAGTTGGGCATCATGGGGCTTGGGAAACGTCTATTATTTTGCGGTATTAGTCTTGGGGAAGACTATTACTTTGAGTCAGTTTATCCATCCATCCACCTGTGCTGCAAGAAGATAATTTATCTAGCAAAAACCAAAACACCCTAGGAGACAACTTTCCCCACCAGAGTAAGCTGCATTAGATAGATAGTTTACACATTTAGAAACCATGTACCTTCAACTAAATTTGATCACTGATTAGATGTCAAAATGCCAATGATTATATTCAAATAAGAAAATAATGAACACATTAAGCATCAAATGAAAATAAGAGAACAATATGCTGATTTATTCATATACAATTATCAGAGATTGTGGCTACAAAACAATACAGGAGATCCATCATTGAAAAAGATATTTGACATGCACTGGTAATGTACATAATTTCTGAGTAGTATAATTAATGAAATTTAATTACATCGTATAATTAGGATATATAAGGAACATTCTATCATCACAGGGCTTGTTAACCCTTTAATGACAAATCCATGAGAGTAAATTTTTTACGTATCATAGCGTATTCTGTTGAATATTTTGATACTAATATGATTGGGAGGGTAAGAAATGGCTTCCAGTCATATTAATTTCAAAATATTCAACAGCTTTATTTGACCCGAGATTAAGATACGGAGTTTATCAGTGAAAGGGTTAATATATGAATGCTTTCTTTAAACAGACTGAAAGAAAACAGATGGTTATAACTGCATCATATATGCTACTGATATAATACTTCTGACATAATGCACGAATCTGATCTGTCAATTAAGCATGCTCTATTATCCATCAGCTGGGTCTAGTTCAACTGACATCACAATCAATAGAATTGCGGATGAAAAGCAGCTATGCAAGATTTGCACAGCTAGGCAACGGAGGATTCCAGTTTCTCAGTCAATCATATTATGTCATAATCAACTACGTGACGTGTAGGATGACATCATAATCAATTACATCATGAATGACGTAGCTAAGTTAGTCACGAACGCTTAATTGATGATGGACTAAGCGTTGTTGTACTATTTAATAAACATGCTGTTGAATATTTTGAACCTAATTTGACTGGGCGCTGTTGTAACAGCACCCAGTGAAATTAGTTTCAAAATATTCAACAGCTTACCTGTACATAAATTGAGATCTATAGATTCCAACACGAGGAAAGTGTGGGTGGAGCTTAGCTAGAGATGGGTGGGGTATAGCTAAAACTGGATTCCTCTATTAACCACACATGTCAACTTATCCCGATAATTGTCAAGCCGGCCATAACGGACTCTATGGTGGTCTTGAGGAATGTCTATAATTTGCAGGCCATGAGAAGACTAGTTAAAAAAAATATATCACTGAAATGATTGGCTTAGTAAGTGGGCATAAAAAATGTGTGATTTTCTTGACCATTAACCTTTTAGTGATCAGGCTGGATAAATATGCATTTGCAGGACAACAGAAAGTGATTTTCAGTCAATTCTAGTGGTAAATTCACAGTGTGCAAGTGAGTCAAACTCATAACAACTGTATCTAAGAGGGCAGGACTAAATCAGTGTTGAATTGATCAATATGTGGATCAATTTCTAGCTATGCGCCAATAATTTCTAGCTAAGCTTCTCCCCTTTTGAACATGAATTTGAATCGATTTTAACATTTCAAAACCTGAATTCCCAGAATCTAAATGTCACGGTAACTATACAGGTAAGGTGTTGAAAATTTTGAAAATAATTTGACTGGGAGCTGTCATATTGGTTTCAATATATTCAACAGAATGTTTATTAAATTGTAAATTCACTACAGACACAATTTAGACACTTTCCTGCCAGATTTTTGTCACTATACCTGACCTATGTTAGTTTGATTGTGACATCAGCTAACAAGCGCCATATCTGATTATGACATCAGCTAACAAGTGACATATCTGATTATGACACGAGCTAACAAGCGACATCTGATTATGGCATCAAAGACTTGAGTGAGTATTGAAAATTTTGAAAACTCCCAGTCAAATTACTTTAAAATGTTCAGCTACTTAAATATATAATTACCTTGTAATTGAGAATTGGGAATTCACGGTTCTAAGTACATAGATCGATTCCAACACATGTACAAAGAGGTCAGAGGTTAGCAGCTAGAAATGAAATCCTCTACACATAATGCCATAGTCATACAACTACCATGATGTTCCATGCGCAGGACTGGATGAAAATTCATACATTACATAATTTGATAAATTCTTTCATTTTATTACTCCGTTCAGACAACTTATCCGATGCAGCTAATCATCTAACAGCTTCAATATAATGTGAAGAATTATGTGCTTTAAATGTTTTGTGTAAACGATCTACACACAAAACATGGCACATGACTAGAAACTAAAACATGCTTGTGGTAGACGAGATGTACTTAAAGCTGAATGGTGGAGTTAAAAGATTTTATATTAACCCGATACCAGTAGCACACATGTAGTATTATCAATGTTATGTTTTCCTTTAATTTAGTATACACCATTAGGGGCATGCGCTTTGCGATTTTAACATTATCATGGGAAAATTTGGTCAAGAAAATAGAAATTTTTGCTTAGTGAATGCTCATTTTCAATCCAAGCAGACTATTCTTTAAAATTTAACACTGGTGATGACTGGCTCAGTTATCGAACTAGTCACTCAAGTGACATAATTCAAAAGAATACTCTTCTATTTGGCTGCAAATGAAAATTTCTCAAGAAGATTGAAACAGCCGGTTTTGACCCTTGGATGGTTAATTCTGTGTATGTATTCATGGTATGGGTGAGCTGAATCCAGAAAACATGATTTTAAACATACGTGATGATATTGATGACATAATAATAATAATAATAATAATAATAATAATAATAATAATTCAATATTTTCACAGAATGATTGCTCAGCAAATATAATTAACAATCATGATGTTGGGAAATCACATTGCTAGCTGTCTCGAAGAGCATACGTAACATCATCTTGGCTGATGTTCAGCCTCACTCTCATGTGTAAGTCATTTCGTCCATGTTCTAGTAACAGCAGGCGGGAACTACCAAGCTTGGCACACACTGCGGCTAGCTCAGATGTCGAGGGTGCAAGGATTCCTGAAAGGTGTAAAAGACCCAGTCTTTAATCCATTCATGGTAATGGCGTTTTCTACTATAAAATCTTAGCTTCGTAATTTCAAAGCAGCCATACAGATAAGCTTTTTATTGTTTGATAACAACAGTAAAGCCCGTCTATAATGGACACCTGCATTTGGGTCCAAATGATGGTGGTTCTATATGCCAGGTGGTGTTTGGGCCAGCAGGCTTAACATTTGTGGTTAAAAAATGTTGCAGGGACTGTACATTTGCAGGCCAGGAGATTAACCTTTTTAATTTACACCTGTAATTTACTACGCCTGCAAATAGATATTTCTTGTGACGACAGCAGGGTTACTGGTAAAAAAAAATCCAAATTGTTGCTTAGTTAATGTCCATATGCAGGTGAAGAGCTTATTTTTAAAAATTTGTTACTGGAATGTCTGCCTCGTTTATCAAGGCAGTCAATCCAGTGGTAAACTAAAACACAGTCTTCTCTTAGCCTGCAAATGGATAGATCTTAAGACCACTGTAGAGGTAATTTTTGTCGGGCTTGGCCAATAAAGTGATAAGTTGACACAAGAAAGGTTAATCAAACAATTGTGTAGCACCATGCATATTAAGTTACAAACCTGTCTTCAATAACAGGTTTTTATGATCCGTACTGCGTCCCTTATAGATGTCTGACAATAAGAGAGGAACCGATTTCTGGCTATGCCACGCCAATTTCTAGCTTATCTCCACCCACATTTTTGCGCATGTTGGGATTGATTTGAAACTTGAGGTCAGCAGCAGCACCAATTCAAATTAGTTTCAAAACATTTAGCATTATGTTTATTAATTTGATCGAGTTTGCGACAGGGCTATACAGTATTTTGATTGTGATGTCAGCTAACATGTGATGAATTTGATTATGTCAGACACGTTTTGATTAAAATCTGTTATTGCTCAACGAATATGAGTTTCAAGGCAGTCAATAAAATATTTCTTATATTGTATGATGAATTGTATCTGGTCTGTACGGCTGGTCAGGGTTAACTTTTGGTTAGAGAATTCACAGCACAAGCATATACATCTATTGTGCTTTATTTTCAGAAGTGTTGCTGTTAAGTTACTTTCATTCCAGATAGTAACAGCTTTCTGCAAAACCTCTTCCAAAATAGACAAAAGCTTTTTATGTACATTCTCTCCTCTCTCTCTCTCTTTCACTACCTGTCTACCCTTCCCCGCTTTATCTCCCGGCCTACCCCTGTTACTCTCTCCCGACCTGCTTACTCCTCCCTCCCTCTCAGCACATTGAACCCACTCGCTCACACATATTACTTAAGCATCTAATGGTTAAAATGGGAGACAGTGCCGATGCAGAGGTCACTACCTACATGAGAGAAATTGACTATTTAATGGTCAAATTTGGCCATTCTGAAGACCACTGCAGGTGTTTTTGGCTGGCTGGAGTGCTAAAGGGTTAATACCTTCAAATCTACACAGCATGATGTGCTGAGTGTATATACGCGAGAATTCTGCTTCTTCCAGACCGCTTCTTTGAAACTCAGCAACTGTGGCACGAAGAAATAGCTTTTCTTGTGTAGAAGCATTTCTGTGTAAAGAAAGGTGAAATACAAAGATCTTCGTTCTAATAGCTTGATAAATATAAACCGTATACTGTCTAAATACTTGAGAAGCCATCCGTCATTCGGGATAAAGAGTATGGTTCCGGAGACTGGTAGTTTTTTCAACAGCCTCTCTTTAACACTGTTTAAGACAATTCAATCTTCTCAGAGAAAATGTCCATGTGCAGATCAAGAGATTTTTTTTATTTGCCACTGGAATGACTGGCTCTGTTACCGAGCCAGTCATTCTAGTGGTATGTTTTCACAGATAGTCTTCTACTGGTTCGTAAATGAACATTTCTCAAAATCACTGCAGAAGACATTCCTAGCCAACTTGAGTGTTAAAGAGTTAAAAGCACATGTTACCAGCCAAGATCACATTTGCTAGGGCCATTAATGCATGTCGGTATGGTGTTATAAAACGTCAAAGATAAATGTGCTACACATTTTTTACTTGTCCCCTAACACTCACAGTACCATGTCTAAGGGTTAACCTTAGTCCTATTATATATATTCCAAGTTTAACCCTGTAAGGGTCAAGATTACGTCATGAAAATTCACATTTTTGTTTGCAGGCCAAGAGAACTGTTTTTGAAAATTTATTACAGAAATGACTGGCTCAGTCATCGAAGCAGGTATTCCAGTATATAAATATTTGCAAATTCTCTTCTCTTGGTATGCAAATGCACATTCCTTAACATGACTGCATAGGCCAGTTTTGGCCTGCATGACCATCAAAGGGTTAACGAAATGATTTTAAAAGATAACTATGCTAAATATTTCGACGACAATTTGACTACATTTGGCTCAGAAAGGACAGGTGGTATTCAAAGCAAGCTCAAGTGTATAGTGACATAATTATATAACGGCCAAGATTGGTCATGGAAAATTAAAATTATGGTTCAACGCCCATCTGAAGGCCAAGAAATATTGAATTGTTGATAATTTATCGATGTAAATGACTAGATTGTAAATGGTAGATTTTCCAAAATGGTCTTCGCTTGGCCCGCAAATGGATATTTCCCAAGACCATCAGAGGCCAGTTTGGTCCGTCTTGACAAAGAAAGGGTTAATCACTAATGGAGGAATCCAGTTTTAGATATGCCACGCCCATCTCTAGCTAAGCTCCACCCACGCTTCACCAGGTTTGGGATCCATTAATACGTGAACTCCCTGACTATCAATTTCCATAAATCTATACAGGTAAGCTGTTGAATATTTTGAATCTAATTTGACTGGCCATTGTTGCTGCCATGTTTATTAAATAGTAGACATATAATTCGTACAACAATGCTCAGTCTGTCATGAATTAAGCATTCGTGATGAACTATGTCATTCATAACGTAATTGATTATGACATCATCTTACACATCACGCAGATTATGACATCATATGATTGACTGATAAACTGAAATCCTACATTGGCCTAGTATATGTAACATACCTCATTGCCACAATATTTGGAGACGTGAACATTTCTTGGAGTGCAGCATCTACATGACTCATACCCACTAATACTGTAGTTTTCAGCGGCGATGATGACGCCTCTGCAATCTCCGTCGCCCGTCGACAGATGTCCAAGGCTCGTCTAGCGTCTCCAGATACAGCGGCTACCTACAATATAGCATAAAACTGTTAGAACAGGACTTTTTGGAATGGAGGGATCTGATATGTCACTCAAGTATTTGATGTCATAATTAAACATGTCACATGTTAGTTGACATCACAATCAAATTGTCTAGTTCCATCATGAAGGTGACAAGTGTTTCACAGTGTACAAATCCTATGTCTTTAGTGAATGTACTATTTGATATACATTCTGTTGAATATTTGTAAAACTAATTTGACTGGAAGCTGTTATTGCCCTAGGCAGAAACAGTTCCCTGTAAAAGTAATTTCAAAATATTCAACAGCTTATAGTTACCTTGAAATTTAGATTCTGTGAATTTATGGTTCAAAGTGACCAAGTCAAATGTATGTTAAAACGGAGCTTGGCCAGAAATGGGAGGGGTATAGCTAGAAATGGATCCCTCTGTTTTTAATCATGTTGACATGAGATGCTTAGGGATTGCACTACCAAATAATGAACAGCATAGTTACATGAACAGATAGTAGTTAAATTAGGTATTTCGCGAATGCTATGATTTTCATGAAATTTAGGTTGTCAAACATTTGGAGAAACAAAACATTGTAGTCTCGTAGTCCATTAAAACCAAACTAAATGCATGTTCCACCATTTATCAGCATAATTTCAGTTAGTGATGAATAGATACGGCTGGATATAGAGTGTATTGCCTTTCCTTCTGCATTCCCAGAAAGTATGTTTCAAAATTGATCTAATTCTAAAGCTACACTTGTTACAGCTGAAGTAATACTGTCTTCTAAATAATCAGCAAAAATTAAAGTACAGGATTAAACATGTACTATGGCCTGGCCTCTTGCGAAATGTCATGATTGTCACAAATGATTTACCTTTCTAGTGTCCAGTGGATCACATTCTCATCAAACCCACATGATTTACCTGTCTAGCATCCTCGCCAGTCACACATGATTTACCTGTCTAGCATCCTCGTCAGTCACACATGATTTACCTTTCTAGCGGCCAGCTGGATGGCATCTTCATCAAAGGCTTTAAGTCCGACCATTCTCCTGTGTACTATCTGCTGAAGCTGCTTGAAGGTGTATGGCTGGAATGTCATTCTGGTCAAACCCTGGTACAAAAGAAATGAGAAAAACTAAATTGGAGACCAAATTACCTAACATGAACAATATTTAGCAATCACAGAGGGTGAGGTACAATTTATGACAATGAGAAATATTGTAAATAATAAAGAAATCTATTTCTAATAGAAAAGATTTTCAGTCCAAAAGCAAATGAATTAAGAAATATAAAAACATTAAATATTCTGAATACATATGATATTAACTTGAATATTTTGGTTGCCATAAACAACAATGGCATTCAGTCGATTGTTTTCAAGATAATCACTGCTCAGGAGTTTAACACGCAAACAATAGCATAATTCACCATAGAATGAAATTACGTATCCCTCTCTTCCCCCGAAACCCCAGTACCTCAAACTATTGAATAATTTGAAATCAATTTGAATAGAAGCTGTTGATGGACTAGGTAGCAACACCCTAAATTAAAGTTAGTCTCCAAATATTAAAAAGAATTTCTAATTTTGCTAAGAATTTCTTATCATTGATCTGGAGGGCTTAAATGGTTCATGTAAAGTACTTATTACAGGCAATAGCAGGTGTCATAACTGACCAGTCGGCTGGACACTCGATTCATCATAATACGCTCTGGTAAATCCATGGTGTTAGCAATAGCTAGAATGATAAGACGCGCCGAGGGCTTGCTTGGCCAGTCGAATAGATTATACATCACATCCTGTTTACGCGTCCAAAGCAGGTCTAACTACAAAACAGACCATCGTTGGAAAAGCATGTATAAATTTAATTGAAATACATGAATACACTATATCAATAATACAAGGATGTTATTATATAATCATTTATTAATTAAGCTATCAAGATATCTGCTATATCAACTGTGATGAGCATATCCCTGACCTGAACAGACAAACTCTGCTCCGGGAGAAAACAATTATACAGAAAAGAATTAAAGCAATCATCATATATTTTAGCACCAATCAGCCAGCAAGTGCCAAATTTAATGCCAACCAGCCACGGCCAGTGCCATTGCCTAATAGCCAACTAGTGCGAATGAGCAAGCCAGTGACAGTACTAGAAACTAGCATGTGCCAACCAATCAGAGCCAACACCAATCAGGCAAACATCAGCCAGTGTTAACCAGCCAGTGACAAGCATAATCAGTCCTTTAACTGGCGTTCACTAAATCGGGTGCATTTAACTTGGGAATGACGATTACATCATCAGTATGGAGTAATATAATTAGTGTTGTCTATGTGTCTTGGCCAAACTCGACATACTCAATAGAGCGATCTGATCTATGAATTCTAGTATCTGTCATAATTATTACGTCACTAGTTAGCTGATGTCACAATTATCAATCCGTCACATGACATCATAATCAACTATGTGATGTGTAGCATGATGTCATAATCAACTACAGCATGAGACTCGATTTAGTACATCTTAAACGCTTAATAGTCTGACACATTGTACGACATGTATGGCTTTACTATGTAATAAACATGCTATTAATCCATACGTACCTCATCAACAAGGAGTACTGTGGTTTCTCTGCGTGGAGCCGACGTCGTGAATCGCTTGTTCAACAGATCACATGCGTGGTTGGCAGTCACTTTCTGGCCGGTTAGTTGCTGGAAAAGTATATTATATTTTAACTGTTTGCCTGCTGAATTACTGCAGACTACATTTAACTCTGGATATGCTGACTATTTTTTAAATGGGTTGACTGAAAGTTGTTGGTGGGTAAGCCACAAACAACTTTCAGTCAAACTGTTTTCAAAATATTCAGAAGGTCCAGAGTTATAGCCCATTGAAATTAGTGTCTGTTGGCTTGCAGTCAGTCAGTTAAAGATCAATGTATTCACAATACAGATAGAGATGACTCCAGGTAATTACAATTTGGTGAGTTTGCAGATTTGTGTCAGGACATGACAGTTGAAGAATGAAAATCTTGTGACAATACAGTAACCAAATCACATTCACCCATACATCGTTATATATACAATAATAAAAGACTGTTTTACATACTACGCTTTTGAGAAACCATTTATAGGGGTGATATAATGATCATCCGCACATTAATGTTAACAGCCATTAGAGTGCAATATTTTACAGAGATTTTTGTTTTATGCAAAGCTAAAAATGGGAGATATTAATCTGAAATTGATTGAAAAAGACAGATTTTTTAGTTTGCGATAAATCACTTCCTGTGGACAATAATTGTATTCCACATGTTTTTTTTATTCTTCCCAATTATTGCATTGAAAAATAAATAGTTTTCATTAAATGGATCTAGCATCATACAATGCAAAATCTTCTCAAATCATCATAACGACTACCTGTACTTGTATGACATCATAGCTTTATTCAAGGACATCATTTCTGACATAACTTTTATGTGATTTTTTTTCATCAAAGTTTCCACATGCAATTGACCCTGGACCCATTCGTCCCAGAACAGTAACGTTGTTTGGCCAATTTGTGTTTTTCCGAAAAAAATTATGTTGCTAAATGGCAAGAAGTTCACAGAATTAAATTTCACTTGACCTTTCCAACTTATCCATCCATCATATGATGTCATAATCAACTACGTTTTACTAAACTAAAAAACTTAACGTTGAAAAAACCAGTTTTTCCTCCTGTCATCATGCAGATTCCAAACAAAAATAGGCATCCAATTCTAGTTCGGATAGATTTAACCAAACATGAAATATGAGCCAAAGCAATTTACTAACCGCAAAGTGGCTCAAATGCAAAAGTGATACTTGTCTCACTTCTGCTTCTAAGGCGAGACAAAAATTATGTATTTAGCTTATTAGTCTGTTTTACTTATTAGTCTAACAAAATGCTCATCTTAACAATTATTTTAGATCATAACATAAATATTTAACCAAACTATAGACAGGCCAGCTAAAGACAATTTATTCAGTACTCACATGATTTAGGCATTGGTTGAATTAACTAGCACAGTTAAAATAATCGAGCCAGTTATTCCGGTTCTAAATTTTCAAAAATAGTTTGATTTTCTTGACCAATCTTGAGCATTAAAGGGATATTCCACTGGGGGATTTTATGCATCTGACGTAAAGTACTAATTTTCCGCATTAATTTGAGACCAAGAGCACAATTTTATGCCAACAAATAAAAAAGATATCCTGAATTTAAATTGCTAAAGTAACCAGTAGATAGAGGCACCATTTTGGACAAGCAGCTGACGTTACCGACACACCTACTCTGTTTGCCCGATCGAGGATAGCCGTAACCAGGGGAGGTAAATCTTGCATCTCGTGGATTAATAGCGTACTGGCTAAACAACTGACACTTTGCCACAGTATTTGGAGGAAATTAAAGTGCAATTAGTGTCCCGATGATCGCGCTAGTCATTGTAGTGCTAAATTGTCAAAAATTGTTTTCCTATGGGCAATTTCTATTTTTTTAAAACATTGAAGTGTTATGCCAGGAGCGTGTTTGCGATCAACCAGCTACAACAAATTCTTGAAAAATATGTTAGTTGAATAAATGTTGAATGTAATTTCTCTGAAAGCTGTTACTATTGCAACTTCTGCTTCCAGTCAAATTGCAGTTTCAAAATATTCAACAGGCAGTAAATATGGGTCAACATTTAAAAATTTGGGATCAATTAGTTAACCCTTTCAAGGACAGAAAAGCAGAAAGCTTAAAATTTACCCTGCATAGGCCTATTGTGTGAAACTAATTAGTTTGGAAACTACTGCAACATAATTCCAGGAAAATTTAATTCAGAATATTCAACACTGCATAGTTATTTTAAAATTGGGAGTAAACGTTATAAATGATTAATAACGCTGGATTTCAATAGTGTGAAAGCACTAAACTACTAATTATGTCTCGCGTACACTTGTCATTATTTACTAGCTGTCACCTACTATCGTCTATGAAGTAAGCCGCTAAGCGGTTGCCTATAATTGACGGACCGGGCAATCAGCGACATCGTTTCATTTTGGTTTGCAAATCCCGTTTTACAATTGATGCAAGCAAATACGACGTTTATTGTCGAGTTTGATTCTGTTATATTAAAATTAAGTACCATGCCTTTTGTTTTGAAATGCATGACACATTATTTTAAAATTATACAGACTATATGTTCTAAACTTGTGTCTTCCAAATTTAAATGTGGAAGATATCCATCCAGTGCTGATGTTATGAAGCCATCTTTCAGTTAGCCCCTTTTCATGCGGATGCTTCTGTGGATCGGTATCTGAAAATGTGAATTTCCGTACCCTTTCCATGATCGTTTCTATTACTGCAAGCCCATGCTTGACATGCGGACATGATGCGATTTAACCATTTCACACCAGCACTGGCCTCTGCAATCGTCAAGTTGAGGACGCAGGTCGAAAGAAGGCTATTTTGAGAATTTACAACTAAAATGACTGTCTCAGTAACCGAACCAGCCATTCCAGTGGTAAATTTTCTAAAATAGTCTTCGCTTGGCCTGCAAATGGACATCCAATAAGGAAATATTCTGATTTTCCTGACAGAATTTGGTCATTAAAGGGTTAATTAATATTCAGCCGTCATAACGCGAAGTAAACAGGTAAATCAAAAGCGCTGGCGATATTTTGCTGGTGTGTCGTTGACGTCATAATCTCGCGGTTTCTCGCTCTCGTTGCGAGAAAATGGATGCGCCCAGGAGTCATTTTCGAACGTTTTGGGCATATTCATTTTACTATTTCTCGGCAATGGAACAGTGTATTTTATATTTTTTTGCGGCAACTATTTCGGATTATAGTATATTTTTAGTTGACTTATTCCCGATTTTCACTGGAATTTCCCTTTAACCGTCTGACTACCAAGTGTTTGCAGATGACATATTCCAACGCTTATATCTCCGGACCAGCTAAATATTTTGAAAACAATTTGTTGGTGGCAAAATACTTAGCAAGTCAAGAGCAAAATATTTAGCAAGTCAAGAGTTTTTGCTCATTGAAATTATTGTCTGGTGGCTTGCAGCAGGGACTCCAGGAGACAACTAAATATGCACAATACTACTACTACGTACCAGTAGGATCTGTACATAAGCTTGATGCGGTTCTGTTAGCTTCATGCCATTCACTTCTATAAACGTAAAATGAGACACCTCTCCCGTATCAGTCGCTTCTTTCAGACATCGTATCACCTCATGTACTGTGGCAGTTTTACCTGTGCCAGGAACACCAGATATGTACATACACCTGCGAGGATGAACAAACAGGAATTACAGGATGGATTCCAGTGTATCCATCAATCATATGATGTCATACTCAACTATGTGATGTGTAGGATGACATCATAATCAATTACATCATGCATGATGTAACTAAGTTTGTCACAAATACTTAATTGATAACGGATTAAGCGTTGTTGTATGAATTGTATGGCTTTACTATCTAATAAACATGCTGTTGAATATTTTGAAACTACTTTGACTGGGCCCTGTAAGCAACAGGCAGCAACAGCATCCAGTAACATGTTTCAAAATATTCAACAGCTTACTTGTATAGTTTTCTGGAAATTGAGATTCAGGGATCAATCAATCCCAGCACGGGCAAAGCATGGGTGGAGCTTAGCTAGAGATGGACGGGGCATAGCTAAAACTGGATTCCTCCATTGAAGTACCCGATTTGTAAGTTTGCATTTTGTTGAGCGCAACATTGTTTTACCTATTTAATGGTTAAGAGTTGTCAAGAAAATTGAAATTTTTGCTTAGTGAATGTCCATTTACTGGCGAAGAAAGACTGTTTTTATCCCCACGCTTTTCGAAAAGGTGGGGATTATGTGATGTGACCCATGTCTCCGGCCGCCTGTGCACTTATCGATTGTAACGCATCTCCTTCTAGACAGACCGTTTAAGATAGAAACTTGAAACCTTGGGCATGATTATACTATGAGTAAGGATGTGCATGACAATTTTGGAATTTTGTCTAACACCACCAAACTCCCTCACCACCCAACACCCCCCCAGCTGGGCTGGGCCCAGGGGTCAAAAGGTCAAAATTGGCCAGTAATTATCAATTGTAATGCAACTCCTCCTAGACCATTTCAGATAGAAACTTGAAACTTTGGGGATGATTGCACATATGGACAGGGAACTTTTGGAATTTTGGTGGGAAATGTGGGGTCAAAAATTAAATTTTTCCAAAGGTCATATCGCATATCATTTTCAAGCCAATGATTAGTAGTCTACTGTACAAGGAATTAATTTGATCTTAGGTCAAACTGAGGGTAGGGGGTGGGGTCAAAAGGTCAAAAGAATGCACCATTCGATTGTAATGCAACTCCTAGACAGTTTTAGATAGAAACATGAAACTTTGGGGATTATTGCACATATGGCCAGGGATGTGCATGACACATGGAATTTTGGTGACATCCCCCCCCCCCCCACAGTGGTACGGCCCTGGGGGTGGGAAATGTGGGGTATAAAAAATTAAAATTTTCCAAAGGTCATGTCGCATATCATTTTCAAGCCAATTATGAGCAGACAAGGAATTATTTTGATCTTGGGTCAAACTAAGGGTAGGGGGCGGGGTCAAAAGTGGGCACCAATCGATTGTAAAGCAACTCCAACTACACCATTCCACTTAGAAACTTGAAACTTTTGAAATTTTGTTATGACTCAGGGGTGGAGACTGTGGCTCAAAAATAAAATTTATCCGAAGGTGGTCATGTCACATATCATTTTGAAGCCCATGAGTAGTAGACTACAGCACAAGGACTTATTTTGATCTTGGGTCAAACTGAAGGTAGGGGCGGGGGTCAAAGGGTAAAAATTGGGCACCAATCGATTGTAACGCAAATCACATAGAAACTTGAAACTTTGGGGATAATTACACCTATGGGCAAGGATGTTCATGACACATTGGAATTTTGATATCACCCCAGGGGCCGGGGTGGGGGAAATGGTGGGCAAAAAATAAATTTGATAAAAATGTGGTCATGCGCAAATTGGGAATCAGCCAATTGTTGAAATTTTGAAACCCATTACCCATTGAAACTACATTTCAAGGGATTTATTGTGTTTTGGGTCAAAGTGAGGGTAAAGTTTGAAGTGGTGAATGCGTGGGGATTTGCGATGGCATGCCATCGACTGCACATTCTAGTTTAAATATAAAATTGGAATGCTGCCATTCATTATTTTCCAAAAATAGTCTTTTATTCACCTCCAAATGGACAATCATGAAATAAAACTTTCTTGATCAATTGACAGGCATTTGTGCTAAAATTTGAAAAAATAGCTTTCCCTTGACATCCAACTGAAAACTATATCAATATAAAGGCATTTAAAGGTACAAGAAGACCTGATGACGACGACGATGGCAACGATGAGGATAATGACGATTGATGACTGTGGAATCAAAAAAGCATCCGCTTTTGTTTCTACGAGAATTCTTAATACTTACCAGATGTACTATTATGATAATGTCTATTATCTAGTCTAGCTCAAAATAAACAATTAAAACTCCGCACTCTCCTGGTCCTGCCCATACTGTGTCCGGGAATACCATAGCCGCAGGTACCGAGTCAATTCCCAATCACAGTCAGATTCGTCTTATATTTGCCTTGGCAAACTGCGAAAGCAGCTCAGCCTCACCTCAGCGGGGCGGCTGAGGCAGGGCCATAGTACATCTGGTAAGTATTAAGAATTCTCGTAGAAACAAAAGCGGATGCTTTTTTGATTCTACTTCGAATAATACTTACCAGATGTACTATTATGATAAACTCCGGATTTCGACAGCCAGGAAATGCCGGTGGGAGGAGGTGAGGCTCGAACCAGCACTCATCAACCATCCAACAGAGAAGGTTGTGAAGAGACTAAAACCCTGGCATACGCTTGGGTTCTGCTATCTGACTCATAGAGTGCTAAACTTCTATGGTCTAGACCGCGCTCCCCCCCCTCTTTTGTCCGCACAAAACCAGAGGGATGTCCATGGGGATGCAACACCCACCAGACCCGTGTCAGCCCCAAGTCTCAGCTAGGGCAGTCCAGTAGAGTGCAAAGAAGCTACTACAACTTCAATTTTTGAAAAAAAAACCTATCAGTATATCGATTAGATTTTCAAATTGGAATGAGTCTCATGTCTGTATGAGAGGATAAATATACTCTTGTACCAGACTATTCACTTACTCAGTCTGGTATTTCGACTGGAAGTAAACATATTTATAGTCACTTAATTAATGTAAACACTCACCATTTTTGAGTGGTCGATCTGTTCTTGATCATCACAGGAGCTAGGCCCAATCCACGGTCGTACTCAGTCATGTGCATAGCGCTTGGTTAGTGTAGGCGGAAGACTTTTGTGATGTGTGCGAAGTAGTGGTCGGACGTGGCTTAGTTTAGGTTTGACAGATTGGCGACGGCTACTGGATTAAGTGTGCTGGAGATGTCGCGAAGGTAGAAATCAGTGAATGACGACTCGGCATGCCATTGTGCTACAGACATCACCTGCTCTAATGAGACACCCTTATAAAGGGCCGATGATGCTGCTAGTGCTCGGACCTCATGGGCATTCGCACGATCAATCTGCTTTCCTGTAGCGATCTTGTGCGACATCTGAATAGCGTCAACTATCCAACGAGAAATAGTATCTTTCGAAGCACGTAAATGGGGAGCTTTGAGACATAACCACAGAGATTTCGGGTCGTCTCTCCACTCAGAAGTACGTTTCTTATACATCTTCAGACATCTGACAGGACACCAAGCACAAGAATTTGGGTCATGTCTAGTTAAACTTGGCAAATTGATCGGCTGTCCTGGATATTTAAGTGACTGATTCTTTGCCAGGAAACAAAGACGTGGAAGTAATCTTAAACCTTCACCCGTGACGACAAAACGGTCTTGTTCGGCAGAAAGCGCATGAATCTCGCTTCTCCTTCTCGCCGACGCTGCTGCAACCAAGAAAACTGATTTAATAGTTAACAGTTTAATGTCAATAGATCTAATCGGTTCAAAGGGAGCATGCCCTAAAACCTGTAGAACAAGAGATAGATTCCATGATGGGATAGGAACTGGCTGTCTGGGTCGCAGATTGCTCATTCCTTTGATAACTTCATTCAAGGTGTCATTCTCCACTCCCTCAATGGTGAGACTAGGAATGACTGAAGCTAATGCAGACTTATATGCTGCTAGGGTAGAAGGTACAAGTTTATCAACTTCGTATAAATGACAGATAAAATCTGCTACGTGTTGAACAGATGCAGAAAAGGGATCAATATCTCTTCTCTCACACCACTGTGCAAATTTGTTGATTCTATAATTATATGTCTTTGTGGTTGAAAATCTTCTGGCTGAAGCAACAAACTTCGCTGCCTGCTCAGAAAATCCATCCTCAATTGCACGCTGCTTGACAACATCCATGCAGTCAATTTGAACATTTCTGGTCTGTCGTGAAGGTACAGACCCTTGTTCTGAGAGATTACATCTCTTGTGTCTGGAAGAGGGACTGGACTGCAGACCAGAAGGTCCAGCAGATCCGTAAACCATGATCGGCCTGGCCAATAAGGGGCGATCAGTAGTACTTGGCACATCCCCTCTCTTATCTTTGCCAGAACTTTCGGGATGAGAATTGTTGGAGGATACGCATACGCGTACATTCCCTTCCAACTTATCGCCAGTGCATCTACTGCTAGCGCTAACGGGTCCGGGATCGGTGACATGTAAGTGACCATCTTTGCGTTTTGATTCATCGCAAATAGGTCGACATTTGGCTTGCCCCATTGTTTGAATAGAACCTCCGCTACCACTTGGTTGAGCTGCCATTCCGTCGGACGACAAACCGTCCTTCGACTGAGAGCATCCGCTAAGATGTTCAATCTTCCTGGAATGTGTGCTGCCCGAAGAATAATATTCCTCTCTTGGCACCACAGCAGAAGGTTCCAAACCATCATACACAACTCTGGTGATCTCGTCCCGCCTTGGCGGTTCAAATAAGACACCACTGTTGAGTTGTCTGTCCTTACTAGGACAATCTTGTCTCGAATTAGACTCTCGAACTTCTGCAGTGCAAATACCACCGCTAATAGCTCGAGAACATTGATATGTTTCTGCGCATTGGTCCGATCCCATTCCCCTGATACTGACTGATTGTCCAATACCGCTCCCCAACCTGTCAATGATGCATCCGTGAATATGGACATCTGAGGTTGAGGAGGTTGTAGAGGAACACCTGGCAGGAGATTCTGTTCCGATAACCACCACTGAAGGTGGAATATCAATGGTTCTTTTACTGGTATTCTCAGAGATAACGGATCTGTTCTCTGTGACCAGAACGACATCAAATACATCTGAATCGGCCTGCGCCTGAGTGCCGCATATGGCACCACCTTCTCCAGAGATACTAGCAAACCCAGTATTCTGAGAAATTGACGCGCCGTCAGATAGGCTCCTAGAGAAACCGACTCCAACACTGCAATCAGGCTTCTGACTCTGCTCTCCGCCGGAAAAGCTACGCCGTCCCTGAGATTGAAAAAGATTCCCAGATAAACAAACTCCTGGGATGGAGTCAGTTCTGATTTCTCTAGATTCACAATCCATCCTAGCTTCTTTAACAAGTCTAGGACTACTATCAGATTGCTGCGCAGAGTGACTGAATTCCCCGCCTTTAGCAGCCAGTCGTCTATGTAAGTGTGAACAGCTATGTTTCTCCAGCGAAGTAAAGAAGTCATGGCGAGAACCACCTTGGTGAAGACCCTCGGAGCCGTGGTCAGGCCAAAGGGAAGAGCATTGAATTCCCAAACATTGTCTTGGAATGCAAATCGCAGGTACTTCTGAAAAGGAATTGACATTGGAATATGAAAATAAGCATCCTTCAGATCTATCGATACCGCCCACATGCCTTTCCTCAGCCCTGTCATTACCGCTGCTACCGTCTCCATCTGAAATCTGGGAGAAAGAATAAATTTGTTCAACGGTTTGAGATTGAGAATTGGTCTCCACCCTCCGGTATGCTTCGGAACTAGGAACATGATCGAATAGAAGCCCAGCGATGACTGATCGGTGACTAGGTGAATCGCATTCTTCTGACGAAGCGATTCTATCTCTGACTGAATGGCGACTAGACGGTCTAATTCCCTTGGAATAGGAGTCCATATTGGAGTCGAGGTTAACGGAACTAACGATTGATGGATGAGCCAGTCCGGATCGTAGCCGTTTCTTATCCACTGACAGACTAAACAGTCGCGCACGACCTGTTCCCATTGGTTTAGGAATAGCCGAAGTCTGCCTCCGACGGAAGGAATCTGCACACAGTTGTCGGTCGAGATTAGCCGACAAGACGCTAAATCGTTTGGGTGAAGATTCTCGACTCCATTTGTTTCCAAAGCCGCCGGTATTGGTTCCGCCGGAAACCCGTCAGGAACGAGCCCCACGGCCGCCCCGCGGCTTCTTGTGGTATGACGGTCCGGAACCGCCGCCACGGCTATCCTTACGGTAGCCGCCTCGGCCCGAACCGCCACCCTTCCTGTCGTCCTCATACGGCCTCTTACTAGAGGGCTTGTATGCGGACGAACGGCCAGGCCCTTGTGCTCCGGATGGCCTATGGGCATCACGGGCAGAAGCACGGAAGGGCGATCTAGGACGCTGTCTCTGCTGCTCCTGCCTGTGCTGACGGTAGGACTGTTGCGGCTGAGTCCTCTTGGTCGACTTCCACGACTTGCCGACCACTTCTTGCTCCGCCACCATTGACGCAACCTTAGAGAGCGCTTGTCGTGCCGAGCCGCCGAACAAGCCTGGACCTATGAAAGGCGCAGAAGATAACGCAGCCCTCATCTCTGGTCCTGGTTCCACACAATCGAGAACCATTCTCCGTCGCTCTGCCAAAGTTCTCGTGATTACCCTGGCCAGGCAATCCTGAGACAGGCGCATGGTGTCCCGAACAACTCCGGGAGCAGCCTCTGGCACCTGTCCGCCTTCCGCCGTGCAGTCCAGCATACCCTGCAAGACGGTACACCCGTGCGACAGTGCAGCCATGGCTGCCCTAGCCGCATCCTCAATGAGCGTAAGCTCATTGAACGGGTCTTTGTTGGTCTGAGAAACCAAAGGACGTGACCGCCCCTTGGCCTTCCCAGCCAACGGCCTATTCAGCGCCTCATGTTCCGGAACGGAAAGCCGCGGAACCCTGGCGTACTGATGATAAGCCTGCTCCGGAAACCGGACCCTACTCCTTATCCCCTTCGGGGCCTTGGGCAACGCATAGTCTGGCTGAACCAGACGGTATGCCGCAACTTCCAACATGTCAGAAGTTTGCGTGTCCAGCGGGAGTGTAGGCATGGCAGAAGAGCCACTGGACAGAGCGCTAGCCGCACGCTCTGACATCCGTTCCATCGCCGGATCGCGCTGAGATCCTAGATCAGATGCCAACCCGAGACGATTGGTCATCCATCCAAGAACCTGCACCCATTCAGCTTCGGTGCAGAAAGCGGAATCGTCCATCAAAGAACTCCCGTTTTCATCCTCCCTCTCTCCCTTAGATGAGAGGGCCACCGACGATCCCTGCTGAACGCTACGATACACGTCTCTGCCAGGACAGAGCGCATCCATAGCGCGACTACCAGCGGCACCAGTATCCAACGAATCGCCAGATACGGATTCGCCGCAGTCCATCGGCTCCACCACGGGATCCGGGACTCCGACGGCCTCAATTACGGCTGGCACTGTCACTCCGATAGGAGCCGCACCTAACGCCGCCGGGATAGCCGCAAACCATGGCTCCGCCGGCATATCCGGTTGCACAAATCGCGGATGAAAAATGCCCGACGGAACGTCGACATCACCATCTGCCTGGCAAACCCGTACAAATCCCGAGGGCGACCCCTGGGACGTACTAGGCATCGCCGTCATTGAAAGATCCGGCATGCCGGAATCTTCCCTCAGCAGCAAATCTTCCTCCTCTATCGTCGGCTCTTGAGCCAAGGACAGAGAAGGGGCAGGTGCATGACCCTCAGCAGAACTAGCCGGACCACCTAATGGTTGTCCTGCACCAGCTTGCCTCACCGGGACCGTGGACTGCAACGAGTCAAACATAGCCTTGAACTGGGCCGCACATACGCCCAGTGCTGAATCCATCCTCTCATTCAGCCGACCTTCCAGACCCAGCAACGAAACCTGCTGCAGCTTCACTGCCTTATCCTTCTCGATACGCTCCAGCCTCGCCCGTCGATCCTTGTCAAACTCAGCCACCAATTCCGACGACCACTTGACGCACACATCACAAGGGCTCCCGACCTTACACTTAGCGCACGCCACACAGTGATGACCCAGGTACTTCCGTTTCATGAACCTGTTGCACTTGCGGCACAACGAGTCCGAGTTCTTCGGTTTCTGCGAACACAGAGAAAAATTAAAACGCTGCACATGACAACCAATGACGAGCAATACGCACAATAGACTTGCTAGTTAAGATTTCTTAAACACATTAACTTTCTCTCAATTTAATGATAACAAGTCTTAGGCAGGAAATATTTGAAACTTTTTTGAGTGAAAATTAAAAAAAACAACCACAACTCAGCCTTTAACTAACGTTAAATAACCAAGAATAAGTCGCCGATCACTACAAACACCCTCGACAACTAAGCGAGAGCTAAAATCGGCGACAACAGAGTGCCTGGATACACCAAGCCAAGAACGACATAATTCATGGGCGCCGCCATCTTGGCCAAGGACGCATCCATCTTAGAGGAACCGAGTCGCAAGAGAAAATTAACCGAGTACCCGAATTAAAACTAAAAGTTAACGGGTACAGAAGCGACTCCAACAATGGCTATCATTCGAAAACAATGTGCCAATTTAAGGAAATTTCAACAGTCATTATGGCACGAATGTATAAATTTTAGATTGATACAACCTGCCCCTGTGATGATTTCCCAAGTTCCTCCATGAAGTCAGCGATGGTTTATCGAAAAAACACGCTAAACTAGCTTAATTGCAATTAATATAGAGAGCACAAAACACGCGACTTTCACTAAGCGCAAAATAGACGAATCTGACTGTGATTGGGAATTGACTCGGTACCTGCGGCTATGGTATTCCCGGACACAGTATGGGCAGGACCAGGAGAGTGCGGAGTTTTAATTGTTTATTTTGAGCTAGACTAGATAATAGACATTATCATAATAGTACATCTGGTAAGTATTATTCGAAGTAGAAACATCTTTCAGCTGCACAGTTTTCTTCAACAGTCTACAACGTGTCTTGTTCGTTGCAAGCATCCTTAACTCCTTTAGGTACTTTTTAGTGGATCTAGATTATATTTTAGGCCAGATAGCAAAACACACAAATTGGTGTTATGGTGTGCTCTGCATGCCTTCTACCTGTTTGCAGGTAGTATGGAAAACAGCAATGCTTTCTGAGTTGATGTATTCGCTGCCATTTGACGGATCTATCTAAACATCGACAATCACTGTTGCGCTATCCTCACAGAGTGCAACCATGTTACCCAGTTAGCAGTGTAAAGAGTTTGAGATTAGGCAATGTGTCCAGTAATGAGTGTTGTCACAGTTGCATGTAAGGTAACTGAGACACATGTAGCATCGTATAGGAGCAACTAATGACTATTGGATAATAACTATCTTCGTCTATCTAGCTATCTGAGCTGTCAATCAAGTATATGGTGTCATACTAATTACGTCACATGTAGGCTGATGTGACAATCATATTAGACAGAGAATACTTTGTCATGAAGCTGGAATAATCTGTCAAGTATACAAACTTGATGTCTTTGATGGGTTTACTATTTAATAAAAATTCTGTTGAATATTTTGAAACTAATTTGACAAAGGCAGCAACAGCACCCAGTCAAATTAGTTTCAAAATATTCAACAGCTTAGCTGTACAGTTACCTTGAAATTGTGATTGCGTATTCATAGTTCAAAGTATATAAATCGATCCCAACAGAGGCAAATGTGGGAGGAGCTTAGCTATAAATAGGCAGGGCATGGTTAGAAATGGATCACTCTATAATGTAGATGATGTTCACCAGCAGGGCAAACTGAAGAACTAGATAAGTCACCTTTCCAAGTTTACCATCGATCATATGATGTCATGATCAGCTACAAGTGTGTAGGATGACGTCATAATCATTACATCATAAATGATTCTATTTGACCCGTCTTTAACTCTTAATAGCCAGACACGTACGAATTGTATGACTCTACTATTTAATATACATGCTGTTGAATATTTAGAAACTAAATTGACTGGATGCTGTTGCCATAGGCAGTAACAGCGTCCAGTCAAAATAGTTTTAAAATATTCAATAGCTTACCTGTATAATTGTCTGGAAATTGATAGTCAAGAGAGTTCAGCAATGGATCGATCCCGACACAAGCGAGATGTGGATTTAGCCTAGCTAGAGATGGGCGGGGCATAGCTTAAAATGGAAATGTCCATTACAACAAAATGAAACACTTGTCACAATGCATAGCGCCTTACCCTCCAGTGCCATCAATGATTTTGCCCTCCACAAAGTTGAAGATATCTGCGAATTCTGTCTCACGACAAGGCAACGAATCCGGGACAACTGACACATGCAGCCTGAAAAATAAATAGCGCCATTAATATCTATGTTACTCTTGTCCTGCAAACGGTTTCAAAACAGGAATGTCAAAGTGTGATATGTCTTGCCCTTATAGGCATGGATAAATTGCAATACCAAAACAGACCTGTCATGGTTTGCAAAATATATAAGTTTCTTACAGTGTAAATTTAACACTACAGATATGATCTATGCAAGAAATTAATTACTGCATATATCACTGGAATGAATTAGAAGAGAAACTTGGCACTGTGCCTTGTTGAGCCGTTGGGACATTTTGAAAAAACTAACATTCAGGACCCGGATTCACAAAAGTGTAAGTTACGCCATCACACTTACGTGTTTGACATAACTGGGATTCACGAAGACAGACTTAAGTTTTCTGTTGTAAGTTTTTTGTCGTAAATCAACGCATATCTCTCTAATACATAGATGTGCAAATTGTCGTTCTGACAAGAATGCGGAAGTGCAGACGACCTTGAATCTGACAGATCACGCTATCAGAATTAATATTAATCACAACAATGCCGAGAAAAGCGATATTTTCCGAGCATGAATTGGATTTGTTAATTGGTTGTGTTACGAGAATAACAAACACCAATATTTATATATGCGCTGTGGACACATGAGTGTAGGAACATATTTTTACCAGGGGATGGGAGGGTGCAAACTATAGGTGGGCCCAAAACCTAGGGGTGCTATAGGCATACTCTATGGGAGAAGAAAAACCTGGGTAACCCTAATCCCCACACCACCCTAAACCACACCCGTCGGCTGTTCCTACGCATATGTGAATGTGACAGATAGGCATGTGATAAATTATCAATATGTTTCAATATAATTTTCTGAGGATGAAGGCCTATATAGGTAACTGGCGGAGGAACGGTCTTTGAATTTTTGTCGCGAAAAAAAACAAGGAACAAATTTCTATAGAAGAGCTCTGCAAACGACGCATAATACCCCGCCATGACGACAAACCAAAGAATGAGAGCTATCAGAAAATATTTATTTCTTCCTCAGCCCCATCAGACCAGTCATCCTTATGAAGTGTCAAAGCGATCCTTTAAACAGTCAAGGAGGTATTGTCCGGAAACCAATTTTCAAGATGGCTGCCGCTGACTGGCGGCCAAATTAGATTTTGGCTTATAGTAAATTTTGATAAGTTTCTTCACCAGACATATTCCAACGACCCTAGAAAGTGATCCAATAAATGAAATCCAGAAACCATCTTGGAGTTCGGATCATCATCAATTTTGATAAGTTTCTTCTCCACACCTAGTCCAACCACCATATGAAGTTTCAAAGGGTATAGAAAATTAGACATGAATTACGCATGTGCCAAATAACAAGTTGAATTGTTGAAATGATGCACAATATGCCTGTAATGTTTTACTAATAATGCTCATTCAAACGAGTAATTAAATTAGCAAAAAATCCATATTTTGGTAGTTTTATTAGTAGTCAATCGATCACATATAAATATCAATCTACGCGCTACACATATAAAAAACCAGCTGTATTTATTTACGTTATGGTAACTAGGCTTTCACTGCAGTCCGCATGTGTTCAAAGGTCATGCATGTCATGACGTAAAATTCCAATTCGCTCTTCTAAATTTGTCCATTCACTGCTTTTTTGCAAGGTTACAAGTTTCCCCAGACTTACACGTGGTACATATTAGGTGTAAGTTACACCAATATTTGGGCTAATTTACGTCATTGTCGTAAGTTACACTTTTTTGTGAATATGGATTTACGACCGTCTTTAAACTTACACCTTTTTTTAAGACTTAAATCTAACTTAGACTTCTCTGTGAATCCGGGCCCTGATCACTAAATCAGGCTATCCTCAACTTGACATATGACTCAATAAAAATGTTCTATTGAATCGATGCAGAAGTTCTCAAGATATCTAATGACAAAATCATCCTAAAAAGGGCACTCATAGACAATCTAACCATTAATAATGATGGAAAGCGTATTCCAATCTGTGCTTTTTGCAATGGGCTTTTCTTGTGGAAACATGAAAACAAGCAATAAATATCCAACTTTGTTCTAGAAGTCTACTAAATTTGATGACGAAAACTGAAGGAGTGACAAATTCATGACATATTATTACGCCTCTATATAGTGTTCAGTTTATTATGAGAGAATGTTGTTCCTGCTTAATACTTTAATGGTCACACAGGCCAAAGTTGGCCATTGCAAGGATCTTGAGGACGGAAGCAGTGGTTCCAGTGATAAATAAGGCTTCTCTTGGCCTACAAATGGTCATTCGCTATGCACAAATTTGAATTTTCTCGGCCAATCCTGACCACTAAATGGTTAATTAAGACCGCAAAACCTTTTCTCACTATTCTCAAAAGTATTTCATCTACAAGACCTCTTATACCTTGCTCTAGCTTGTTCTAAAATACTCCCAGGTGTTGAGGCAGGTCTGCTCCTCTCAGGCAAATGAGGGGTGCATGGGGTCCCGGCGAGAGAACGCCTACTTGGTGTTCCACCAACAGAACTTCTATCACGCTAGATAAATCAAAAGCAAATTCATTTATAACAAATAATAACAAGCAGAGCTATATGAACATAACAAAACTTCTCAGTATATATATATATATATATAAAAATAGTACAAATATTTTGACAAAGAAAACATATGAAGTCAAGCATAAGGCAAAATAAAAAGTTAACCAGAATCAGACAAGCACAAGAAAATGTGAAATTTCAAGTCAGAATAACAGAGAATTTTGAAAAGAAATGAGTGCTGAGAGTCGGACATGTGTATCAATCGCAGTACACTACATGCAGTGACATCAGTAAATCAGTATGTCTTATTTTGTTTTGGAAACATGTTAAGTTATTTATGAGCTTTACTGTATTGATGTAAATTCAGTGATAATCCTGTACACTGAGTTTGATTACTATATGCCACATGCTTTAGCTTTAAAATAAAACTAATCATTATTGGCCAACAGTGCCATCGCTTATCCATTTGACAAATTTGATATATATCGCAGTGATGTCCCTGCGGTGCCAGTCAAGTGAGACAATGTGTCTCCCCCTAAGGAAAAAATGTGAGACATTTGCCCAAAAAAGTGAGACAGCAACTCAATAATGAAAATTCAACATGATCTTTTTTTTAGCCCTTCATTCTGGACCTTATGCAGTACCGTAACTTTAGGTTTTTTAGCGGATGTCGCAATTTTGTGACCGACCTGGGTTATGATATCGCATTGGATTAGCATACTGATTACTCAGGTTTTCCCGCGAAGTGGTATGTGTACATCAATAATTCAGGCTTCCAGTCATACTATTTTCAAAATATTCAACATAATATGTTTTAATTTGTAAAGAATTCTACCAGTATCAAAGAACTACTGTCTTACTGGCCCCCAAAACAAGTGTTCACTATACACAGGTTTGACTTATTGGAATGCGTGCAGACGGAGTGGTAGGGGTTTTCCCAGTAATGAGGCAGTCAGCCAGCCTCTCACGGTTCAGTTCAGTTTCACTTTGCAGACGACATGCGCTAGGGGATTTCCCTTAGGTCAGGAGAAATTTCCAGGAAATAGGAGAGCTATATTTAGACAAGAGGCTATGCGGCACCATATAACTACAGTAACTGTCACAGGTTTATGTCGTCCTTCCTTGATTTATGGGGAGTGATAACGACGTACTGGGTCTGCCCGCTTGTCGACCCAGGGAAGGCGGTTACCCCTATCCTGCTAGATTGATGCCTATTGGCTCCATCGTGTGGAGCTGGTGGATTCAGTGACATTCCTTTTGTCTCCTCCATTTGGTGGATGCCTCGTCCTTGGGGTCCGAGGAGAGGACCTGGATTATTCTGAATTGCATGTCTATTAAACGAAATCTAGGATTTCTTTTTTCACGAGAGAGTTGATACTTACCTCCCTAATACTTTTGATATTGCTAAATATTGGCTTTCACTCAATAAACACTCAGATTAAAACAGTTAGGTGCCCCTACTGGGCAGGGAGTCAGAGCGTAGTCTGGCGGATGCCAGCCCCACCACCGCGCATGCGCAGACTAGCACTTCCTCTGACTAGATTATTGGCTGACACACATGCAACTATTAAGAGCCTGAAGACCGAGCCTCTGTGGGGTGGAGAGGCCGGGTCCGTATCTAGGGAGGTAAGTATCAACTCTCTCGTGAAAAAAGAAATCCTAGATTTCGTTTATTTCACTTCAAGAGTATACTTACCTCCCTAATACTTTTGATATTGCCAGAATTCGAAAGTGAATCTGGCGGGAGGGAGGCGAGGTCAAAAGACCAGCTCATCCCTATACGCTTTTCTGCGTTTAAGGCACTTAAACTTCTGAAACTGTACGAAAAACAGTCAGGATTTGACTAACCATCGGATAACACCACCGATGTATGAGAGATGACCGAATGTCATATGCGCTCCCCCCCCCCCCCTCCTTCCTGGGAGGAAGAGTCGACTGACCTCAATGTCATATACGCTCTCTACGTACAAGTGCCATGTACTACAGGACAGAGACGAAAAAGCTCCATTTTCGTAAACTCTCAACAATGAACCACACAAATACACAAACCATCACCATATTAATAACGGGTAACGTGACAATACAATCAACAACGGACAACCCATGAACAAGACTGACCTTGTTGAAATGGCTGCTGACATCATCTTCCCATTGGTGAAGACTGATGCAGGCCCAAAAAAGTGGGTGTTTCCATAAATTAATTGTGAAATATATAAGCAATGAGGAAAAAACCTCCTCAAAAAATATAAACCGAGTTATTTTTTCAAAATCGACAAGGCGAGAGGATTAGAGGTGTCACGGAGATAATGGTCTGTAAAACTGGACTCACAATGCCATTGAGCCACCGACATAATATCATCCACAGGGACCCCATTAAATAGGGCAGTGGATGTCACTACGCCGCGGACACTGTGAGCCTTGGCCACGTCAACCTGCTTCCCGGTGGCGGATTTATGGCAAAACTGAATGCATTCTACAATCCACCTGGAAATGGTGTCCTTAGAAGCCCTGCCATGGGGTTCAATATATGACAACCATAACGCTGACTGGTCGGTGCGCCACTCCGCCGTACGTTGTTTGTACCGGCGCAGCGCCCGGACGGGACACCATGCTTTAGAATTAGGATCATATCTAGTTAAAGCAGGCAAAATAATAGGTTGACCTGGATATTTCAACGACTGATTTTTAGCCAAGAAATTAATCCTAGGTAGCAGCTTAAGGCCTTCCCCTGAAACCACAAAACGGTCATCCTCGGCTGATAAGGCATGAATTTCACTCCTACGCCTAGCCGAGGCCGCAGCAATTAAAAACAGTCTTCAGTGTTAATAGTTTCATAGAAATGGAACTAAGTGGTTCAAAAGGCTTATCACCTAGTACTTGAAGCACTAGCGATAAACTCCAAGACGGAATCACAGGTGGATTCCTTGGTCTTAGATTGCCCATGCCTTTAATTAATACATTTAATGTATTTACTTCATCACTTCCCCTCTTAGCCAAGCAAGGAATAACAGACATTAATGCTGACTTATAACCAGCAATAGAGTTAGGCTTGAGGCTATAGGCATCATAGAGGTGACAGAGGAAATCAGCTACTACTTGAATAGATGAATCCATTGGATCAATACATCTTTTTGAGCACCATTCTGCAAATCTGTTGATTTTATAATTATATGCTCTGGAGGTTGACCCCCTCCTGGCTTTGGCCATAAACATGGCTGCTTGCTCAGAAAAGCCCTCCTTAATTCTAGATTCCTTGACAACATCCACGCAGTCAATCTGAACATTGACGGATTGTTGTGAAGGGCCTTGCCCTGGAAGATAATATCGTCCATCAGAGGCAGAGGAACCGGATTGCAGACCAGAAGGTCCAGCAGATCCGTATACCATGATCGGCTTGGCCAATCCGGGGCGATCAGAAGCACTTGGCATTCCTCTTGTCTGATTTTCTGAAGAATTTTTGGAATCAGGATTGCTGGAGGGAATGCGTATGCATACATTCTCCCCCAGCTGATAGCTAACGCATCTGTTGCGAAAGCGCTTGGATCCGGAATCGGAGAGACGTACGTCGTCATCTTCGCATTCTTCTTCGTTGCGAACAAATCGATGTTGGGTTTCCCCCAATGGTCGAACAGACGATCCGCCACACATTGATTTAGTTGCCATTCCGTGGGTAAAACACTCATCCTTCGGCTCAATGAGTCTGCTAGCAGGTTTACCCTTCCCGGAATATGAACTGCTTTCAAGGTAATCTGGTGATCCAGACACCAACAAAGCAGTTTCCATGTCATCATACAGAGACTGGGCGACTTCGTTCCGCCCTGGCGGTTTATGTAAGTCACAACTGTTGAGTTGTCTGAACGAATAAGAACAATCTTGCCCTGAACTTTCTGTAAGAAATGTTCCAGGCCCAGGACTACTGCTCTTAGCTCCAGTAGATTTATATGTTCCTTTGACTGTTCCAGATTCCAAAGCCCTGATATCGTGGACTCTTCCAGGCAAGCTCCCCAGCCCTCCATCGATGCATCTGTATACACAGTCACCTGAGGGTGGGGAGGGGTTAGCATAACCCCCACCAAGAGATTCTCTGTGTCCAACCACCATTGCAGGTGATGAATCAGAGGCGCCAACACTGACACATTCGAGTCCAGCGAACCTGTACTCTGGGTCCATTGTGTCATGAGAAATAACTGGATCGGCCGCCTGCGTAAGGCGGCCCGAGGAATGACTGGTTCCAATGAAACCATCAACCCCAGCATTCTCAAGTAAACCCGTGCCAGGACATGACGACTGTCGCACACTGACTGAATTAATGAGATGAGTTTCTGAACTCTCTCCTGAGTAGGATAAACATATCCTGTCTCTAGATCGAAGAACATCCCCAGGTAAACAAACTTCTGGGATGGAGTCAGCTCTGATTTTGGGAAATTGATCATCCAGCCTAAGTCTGTGAGAGTTTTCAAAACAATCTCCAGACTGGCCGACAAACTTTCCCGGGTGTGCGCTTTCAACAGCCAGTCGTCTATGTACGTGTGGACTGCTATGCTTCTCCTGCGGAGGTATGCGGTGATCGCAAGAACCACACGGGTGAAAACCCGAGGAGCCGTGGAAATTCCGAAGGGCAACACCCTGAATTCCCACTGTCTGCCCTGGAATGCAAATCTCAGGAAGCGACAGAAACTCCCGTGGATGGGGATGTGGAAATAAGCGTCCTTCAAATCTATCGACGCCGTCCACATCCCCCTCTCCAACCCCGAGCGCACCGTTTCCATCTTGTAACTGGGCGTCTCGATGAACTTGTTCAATGGCTTGAGGTTGAGAATCGGTCTCCACCCTCCGGTGCGTTTTGTTACTAAGAACAGGGTTGAATAGAAGCCCGGACACCTTTGTGCCGGCTGAATAGCTCCCTTTTGTACGAGGGAATCTATCTCCTCCTCGATACACAACCTTTGCTCTGGATCTCTCGGAATGGGAGTCCAGACTGGCACTAGAGACAGTCGCGACGGCGGGCCTGTCATCCACTCTGGATGATACCCAACGGAAAGCCATCGCAAGACTAAACGGTCCTGAGTTAACCGTTCCCACTCTTGCATGTGGTCGGCTAGCCGGCCTCCCACCGGTCCACCTAGGGACAGAGGTGGACACGAGGCATGCAAGAGCGGCACTGTCCCCGTCGCCATAAACACCGGAGTGGTTCTTACCGCGGTAACCGTCCCGTCAGGACCGATAACCACGCCCAGATCCTCGCGCGCCCCGCCCCGCGCGCACCTCGGTGCGCGGGCGGCTGCCTGGCTGACGGCGCCTGAGGAACCTGCGCCCCCCTCGCTGCTGGCCGAATCGCACGCGGCCGAGGCCGACGCTGCGACAGTGGCTGGCCTCTGACTTGGCCAGCACCACCTCGAGCCTGCAGGGGACGATACGCAGGGGGCGCGGCGCGAACGTTAGCACGACGCAGCACCTCAAACTGCTCGCGCAGCGCCCTCTGGTTATTCACCAGGGTGACCGTCTCCTGGAGGTGTCGACATCCCTCACCTCCAAAAAGACCAGGACCCGTCATAGGCGTACGCAGTAGCCTATTGTACAGGTCCTGAGACGGGCACAGATTGTCCAGGGCAAACGTGCGTCTTGCCCGGACACTCCTGGTCACCGCCCGAGTCATACAGTCCAGCGCCAGGTTAATACCATCCTGGATGGCTCGCTGGACCGTGACCGGACTTGGCTGGCGCGATGCGGATGCCGTTACTACCCCCTGTAACAGCTGGGAGACGTGGGACAGAGCGGCAATCGAAGCCCTCCCACTCTCCTCCGCATCACGCAACGCGGTATTCGCCGAACGCAACGCGTTCGAGCACAAGACCCCCATGTCAGAACGGGAGCCTGGCCGCGCATCCTCACCCAAAGCCGCGCGGTCATCCACGCTGGGCTTGGGTACCACACCGTACCGCTGGTAATCCAGGGGCACGATGCGACAACGCCTGGCCACCTCGCGAGGGGCCTTCGCGAGACGTCCACTCGACTTAATGGACGACTCCGCCGCCTCGAACATGTCAACGACATGCTCCGCCAGCGGCAGAGAAGGCATAGCGTTAGCAGTCGGCTTCCCCGCTAACCACGGCCTGTGGTCACGCTGGCTAGCCGACTGCTCCACGGGCAGATCAGGCCTAACGCTCACCAACCACTGGCAAGCGTCAGACCAATCCTCCTCCGTGGCTAACTGCGAGCACTCTACAAGACGGGGGCCTTCGTCTTCCTCCTGAGCGCAAGCAGCAGAGCTTGACGGCGGGTACGCTGATACACCTGGCAAGCCAGGGAAAACATGCGGGCCTGACAGCACCGGCATGACAATATCACTGGTTTGACCAGGAGCAGGCGCCGTGGTAGAGCGCGGGGCACATACCGCCCCACCACGGGCCCGGCCAGCACCAGCAACACCCTCGGCAAGCCGAGGTATGCGGTACCGCTGGCCATCAGCTGGGCCACCACCTGAGCCGCGGACTCTACTCCAGGGTGAGTAAAACCGTGGAAGAAGCCGCCCGTATTCCCCGCGAGGGGTGCACAAACGTCTTCATCCATGTCCACGTCGTCAGACGGCGACCCTAGCAGGTAATCCTCATCACCCTGGTCAGAAAGATTAGACCCCGGGTCAGCAAAGAGAGCTAACCCGGGCTGACCAGGAACGGTGCCATAGGAGGTACTGGCCACCGCGGCGTGCGGATACCCCTGGACTGATAAGCAGCCCGCGGGTTCCAGCGACAACCGTCCACGGTCCCCTATCGGCGCGGCAATAAGCCTGCTGCCAGGGTCGTGGAACGCCCCCTCTAATGGGGCCACCTCTGAATCGTCGAACAACGGAAGCGGTCTAAGGAAAACCGATCCAGAGGCGGGGATTACCTGCTCCGAAGCCGATGATGAGGACAGTAAAGGATTTGGTCCAGGAAGCATGCCACGAAGCAACCCTGGAACCAAATCCTTTATTGTCCTCTTCATCTCTCCCAACATCTCGGTCCGGAAGGCCTCCATATCCACCGCGGACGAGGCCTTCCCCTTACCCTTCCTACTTACAACCTCTCGTTTCCGCTTCTTCTTCTTCTCCTCCTCTACCACCTTGTCCGTCGCCTGCAAGCACAAGAATTCGGACATTAACTCGCCCCCCCAGTGCTTACATATCTCACAATTACCCGATGGACCACAAGGGCTACATTGATAGCAAAGATGAGGCAAGAACTTATCATGCAGAAATCGTCCACAGGACGCGCAACCCGGTCCCTGAAACAGGGCAAAGGACAAGGAGTATGAGCAAACTAGTTAAGCTTAGACACTCAAACCAACTCAAAGAGAAGGAAAACGATCATAAAGATCAATATACATCAGAAACCAGCATTGCAACTTAAATTGCTGATAAATACATAGCCAGGCTGATTATGACGTCATTAATCCCGTGACAGGAAAAAATTGATCCCAACAAAACATCCAAGTGCAAGGACGAATTGTATGCTGAATGGATACGTCGACTACACAACCATCAGATACATATAGATAACTCTTTTCTGGCAAAAATGTCAATTATCTCCCTTTGCTTACTATAATTAACATCACCACATTATCAATAACTAGATACCTGACACCTTGTATAGACAAACCATCCAACGTGACGAACCGGAGTACTCCACCACCTGCACGCCTCTTAACTCTCTCCACCTCATGGGGAAGGAATTGGATCAAGAGGGCAAAGTGAGAAGACCTTTATAGTAGGCCTCCAACTCACTGGACATAAATCATTTGGTTAGATAACCTAACAGTGTTAGTAGGAAATGGAACCATGGTGGAGAGAAAACTAACTCTCTGCTGCTGAGATGCCACCACCTAGCGTCATACAGACCTGTGGACATAAACAGAAAGAGAAATTAGCCTTAGGTAGCACCGAGTTGACATAAACCAACTAACCAAGGCGCTTATCACGGTAAATGCGAGTCCCGGAAACACAATACACCGGGCAAAAAAAATCGCTAATTTTACTAGAAGTCACCTGATTCAAAGGTCCTAGGTCCCCCTTTGGCGAAGTGATCCTTCCTGCCATCCTAATCAGTGACTATCACTCCAAAATAACACAACCAAGTTATGAAAACAGTTTAAGAGCAAGGAAAAGCTATTGCACAAAATAAACGAAATCTAGGATTTCTTTTTTCACGAGAGAGTTGATACTTACCTCCCTAATACTTTTGATATTGCTAAATATTGGCTTTCACTCAATAAACACTCAGATTTAAAACAGTTAGGTGCCCCTACTGGGCAGGGAGTCAGAGCGTAGTCTGGCGGATGCCAGCCCCACCACCGCGCATGCGCAGACTAGCACTTCCTCTGACTAGATTATTGGCTGACACACATGCAACTATTAAGAGCCTGAAGACCGAGCCTCTGTGGGGTGGAGGCCGGGTCCGTATCTAGGGAGGTAAGTATCAACTCTCTCGTGAAAAAAGAAATCCTAGATTTCGTTTATTTCACTTCAAGAGTATACTTACCTCCCTAATACTTTTGATATTGCCAGAATTCGAAAGTGAATCTGGCGGGAGGGAGGCGAGGTCAAAAGACCAGCTCATCCCTATACGCTTTTCTGCGTTTAAGGCACTTAAACTTCTGAAACTGTAAGAAAAAACAGTCAGGATTTGACTAACCATCGGATAACACCACCGATGTATGAGAGATGACCGAATGTCATATGCGCTCCCCCCCCCCTCCTTCCTGGGAGGAAGAGTCGACTGACCTCAATGTCCTATACGCTCTCTACGTACAAGTGCCATGTACTACAGGACAGAGACGAAAAAGCTCCATTTTCGTAACTCTCAACAATGAACCACACAAATACACAAACCATCACCATATTAATAACGGGTAATCGTGACAATACAATCAACAACGGACAACACATGAACAAGACTGACCTTGTTGAAAATGGCTGCTGACATCATCTTCCCATTGGTAAAGACTGATGCAGGCCCAAAAAAGTGGGTGTTTCCATAAATTAATTGTGAAATATATAAGTAATGAGGAAAAACCTCCTCAAAAAATATAAACCGATTTATTTTTTCAAAACCGACAAGGCGAGAGGATTAGAGGTGTCACGGAGATAATGGTCTGTAAAACTTGACTCACAGTGCCACTGAGCCACCGACATAATATCATCCACAGGGACCCCATTAAATAGGGCCGTGGATGTCACTACGCCGCGGACACTGTGAGCCTTGGCCACGTCAACCTGCTTCCCGGTAGCGGATTTATGGCAAAACTGAATGCATTCCACAATCCACCTGGAAATGGTGTCCTTAGAAGCCCTCCCATGGGGTTCAATATATGACAACCATAACGCTGACTGGTCGGTGCGCCATGCCGCCGTACGTTGTTTGTACCGGCGCAGCGCCCGGACGGGACACCATGCTTTAGAATTAGGATCATATCTAGTTAAAGCAGGCAAAATAATAGGTTGACCTGGATATTTCAACGACTGATTTTTAGCCAAGAAATTAATCCTAGGTAGCAGCTTAAGGCCTTCCCCTGAAACCACAAAACGGTCATCCTCGGCTGATAAGGCATGAATTTCACTCCTACGCCTAGCCGAGGCCGCAGCAATTAAAAACACAGTCTTCAGTGTTAATAGTTTCATAGAAATGGAACTAAGTGGTTCAAAAGGCTTATCACCTAGTACTTGAAGCACTAGCGATAAACTCCAAGACGGAATCACAGGTGGATTCCTTGGTCTTAGATTGCCCATGCCTTTAATTAATACATTCAATGTATTTACTTCATCACTTCCCCTCTTAGCCAAGCAAGGAATAACAGACATTAATGCTGACTTATAACCAGCAATAGAGTTAGGCTTGAGGCTATAGGCATCATAGAGGTGACAGAGGAAATCAGCTACTACTTGAATAGATGAATCCATTGGATCAATACATCTTTTTGAGCACCATTCCGCAAATCTGTTGATTTTATAATTATATGCTCTGGAGGTTGACCCCCTCCTGGCTTTGGCCATAAACATGGCTGCTTGCTCAGAAAAGCCCTCCTTAATTCTAGATTCCTTGACAACATCCACGCAGTCAATCTGAACATTGACGGATTGTTGTGAAGGGCCTTGCCCTGGAAGATAATATCGTCCATCAGAGGCAGAGGAACCGGATTGCAGACCAGAAGGTCCAGCAGATCCGTATACCATGATCGGCTTGGCCAATCCGGGGCGATCAGAAGCACTTGGCATTCCTCTTGTCTGATTTTCTGAAGAATTTTTGGAATCAGGATTGCTGGAGGGAATGCGTATGCATACATTCTCCCCCAGCTGATAGCTAACGCATCTGTTGCGAAAGCGCTTGGATCCGGAATCGGAGAGACGTACGTCGTCATCTTCGCATTCTTCTTCGTTGCGAACAAATCGATGTTGGGTTTCCCCCAATGGTCGAACAGACGATCCGCCACACATTGATTTAGTTGCCATTCCGTGGGTAAAACACTCATCCTTCGGCTCAATGAGTCTGCTAGCAGGTTTAACCTTCCCGGAATATGAACTGCTTTCAAGGTAATCTGGTGATCCAGACACCAACAAAGCAGTTTCCATGTCATCATACAGAGACTGGGCGACTTCGTTCCGCCCTGGCGGTTTATGTAAGTCACAACTGTTGAGTTGTCTGAACGAATAAGAACAATCTTGCCCTGAACTTTCTGTAAGAAATGTTCCAGGCCCAGGACTACTGCTCTTAGCTCCAGTAGATTTATATGTTCCTTTGACTGTTCCAGATTCCAAAGCCCTGATATCGTGGATTCTTCCAGGCAAGCTCCCCAGCCCTCCATCGATGCATCTGTATACACAGTCACCTGAGGGTGGGGAGGGGTTAGCAAAACCCCCGGCAAGAGATTCTCTGTATTCAACCACCATTGCAGGTGGTGAATCAGAGGCGCCAACACTGACACATTCGAGTCCAGCGAACCTGTACTCTGGGTCCATTGTGTCATGAGAAACAACTGGATCGGCCGCCTGCGTAAGGCGGCCTGAGGAATGACTGGTTCCAACGAAACCATCAACCCCAGCATTCTCAAGTAAACCCGTGCCAGGACATGACGACTGTCGCACACTGACTGAATCAACGAGATGAGTTTTTGAACTCTCTCCTGAGTAGGATAAACATATCCTGTCTCTAGATCGAAGAACATCCCCAGGTAAACAAACTTCTGGGATGGAGTCAGCTCTGATTTTGGGAAATTGATCATCCAGCCCGTCTGTGAGAATTTTCAAAACAATCTCCAGATTGGCGGACAAACTTTCCCGGGTGTGCGCTTTCAACAGCCAGTCGTCTATGTACGTGTGGACTGCTATGCTTCTCCTGCGGAGGTATGCTGTGATCGCAAGAACCACACGGGTGAAAACCCGAGGAGCCGTGGAAATTCCGAAGGGCAACACCCTGAATTCCCACTGTCTGCCCTGGAATGCAAATCTCAGGAAGCGACAGAAACTCCCGTGGATGGGGATGTGGAAATAAGCGTCCTTCAAATCTATCGACGCCGTCCACATCCCCCTCTCCAACCCCGCCAACACCGAGCGCACCGTTTCCATCTTGAAACTGGGCGTCTCGATGAACTTGTTCAGTGGCTTGAGGTTGAGAATCGGTCTCCACCCTCCGGTGCGTTTTGTTACTAAGAACAGGGTTGAATAGAAGCCCGGACACCTTTGTGCCGGCTGAATAGCTCCTTTTTGTACGAGGGAATTTATCTCCTCCTCGATACACAACCTTTGCTCTGGATCTCTCGGAATGGGAGTCCAGACTGGCACCAGAGACAGTCGCGACGGCGGGCCTGTCACCCACTCTGGATGATACCCGACGGAAAGCCATCGCAAGACTAAACGGTCCTGAGTTAACCGTTCCCACTCTTGCATGTGGCCGGCTAGCCGGCCTCCCACCGGCCCACCTAGGGACCGCGGTGGACACGAGGCATGCAAGAGCGGCACTGTCTCCGTCGCCATACACACCGGAGTGGTTCTTACCGCGGTAAGCGTCCTGTCAGGACCGATAACCACGCCCAGATCCTCGCGCGCCCCGCCCCGCCCCGCGCGCACCTCGGTGCGCGGGCGGCTGCCTGGCTGACGGCGCCTGAGGAACCTGCGCCCCCCTCGCTGCTGGCCGAATCGCACGCGGCCGAGGCCGACGCTGCGACGGTGGCTGGCCACTGACCTGGCCAGCACCACCTCGAGCCTGCAGGGGACGATACGCCGGGGCCGCGGCGCGAGCGTTAGCACGACGCAGCACATCAAACTGCTCGCGCAGCGCCCTCTGGTTATTCACCAGGGTGACCGTCTCTTGGAGGTGGCGACATCCCTCACCTCCAAAAAGACCAGGGCCCGTCATAGGCGTACGCAGTAGCCTATTGTACAGGTCCTGAGACGGGCACAGATTGTCCAGGGCAAACGTGCGTCTTGCCCTGACACTCCTGGTCACCGCCCGAGTCATACAGTCCAGCGCCAGGTTAATACCATCCTGGATGGTTCGCTGGACAGTGACCGGACTTGGCTGGCGCGATGCGGATGCCGTTACTACCCCCTGTAACAGCTGGGAGACGTGGGACAGAGCGGCAATCGAAGCCCTCCCACTCTCCTCCGCATCACGCAACGCGGTATTCGCCGAACGCAACGCGTTCGCGCACAAGACACCCGTGTCAGAACGGGAGCCTGGCCGCGCATCCTCACCCAAAGCCGCGCGGTCATCCACGCTGGGCTTGGGTACCACACCGTACCGCTGGTAATCCAGGGGCACGATGCGACAACGCCTGGCCACCTCGCGAGGGGCCTTCGCGAGACGTCCACTCGACTTAATGGACGACTCCGCCGCCTTGAACATGTCAACGACATGCTCCGCCAGCGGCAGAGAAGGCATAGCGTTAGCAGTCGGTTTCCCAGCTAACCACGGCGTGTGAACACGCTGGCTAGCCGACTGCTCCACGGGCAGATCAGGCCTAACGCTCACCAACCACTGGCAAGCGTCATACCAATCCTCCTCCGTGGCTAACTGCGAGCGCTCTACAAGACGGGGTCCTTTGTCTTCCTCCTGAGCGCAAGCAGTAGAGCTTGACGGTGGGTATGCTGATACACCTGGCAAGCCAGGGAAAACACGCGGGCCTGACAGCACCGGCATGAGAATATCACTGGTTTGACCAGGAGCAGGCACCGTGGCAGAGCGCGGGGTATATATAGTCTCACCACGGGCCCGGCCAGCACCAGCAACACCCTCGGCAAGCCGAGGTATGCGGTACCGCTGGCCATCAGCAGCGCCCTGGGCCACCACCTGAGCCGCGGACTTTACTCCAGGGTGAGTAAAACCGTGGAATAAGGCGCCTGTATTCCCCGCGAGGGGTGCACAAACGTCTTCATCCATGTCCACGTCGTCAGACGGCGACCCTAGCAGGTAATCCTCATTACCCTGGTCAGAAAGATTAGACCCCGGGTCAGCAAAGAGAGCTAACCCGGGCTGACCAGGAACGGTGCCATAGGAGGTACTGGCCACCGCGGCGTGCGGATACCCCTGGACTGATAAGCAGCCCGCGGGTTCCAGCGACAACCGTCCACGGTCCCCTATCGGCGCGGCAATAAGCCTGCTGCCAGGGCCGTGGAACGCCCCCTCTAATGGGGCCACCTCTGAATCGTCGAACAACGGAAGCGGACTAAGGAAAATCGATCCAGAGGCGGGGATTACCTGCTCCGAAGCCGATGATGAGGACAGTAAAGGATTTGGTCCAGGAAGCATGCCACGAAGCAACCCTGGAACCAAATCCTTTATTGTCCTCTTCATCTCTCCCAACATCTCGGTCCGGAAGGCCTCCATATCCACCGCGGACGAGACCTTCCCCTTACCCTTCCTACTTACAACCTCTCGTTTCCGCTTCTTCTTCTTCTCCTCCTCTACCACCTTGTCCGTCGCCTGTAAGCAGCACAAGAATTCGGACATTAACTCGCCCCCCCAGTGCTTACATATGTCACAATTAACCAATGGACCACAAGGGCTACATTGATAGCACAGATGCGGCCAGAACTTTTCAAGAAGAAAACGACCACAGGACGCGCAACCCGGTCCCTGAAACAGGGCAAAGGACAAGGAGTATGAGCAACTAGTTAAGCTTAGAAACTCAATCCAACTCAAAGAGAAGGAAAGCGATCATAAAGATCAATAAACATCAGAAACCAGCATAGCGCTTGAATTGCTGATAAACACATAGCCAGGCTGATTATGACGTCATTAATCCCGTGACAGGAAAAATTCGATCCCAACAAAACATCCAAGTGCAAGGACGAATTGTATGCTGAATGGATAAGTCGACTACACAACCATCAGATACATATAGATAACTCTTTTCTGGCAAAAATGTTAATTATCTCCCTTTGTTTGTTTACAATAATTAACATTACCACATTCTCAATAACTAGATACCTGACGCTTTGTATAGACAAACCATCCAACGTGACGAACCGGAGAACTCCACCATCTGCACGCCTCTTAACTCTCTCCACCTCATGGGGAAGGAATTGGATCAAGAGGGCAAAGTGAGAAGACCTTTATACTAGGCCTCCAACTCACTGGACATAATTTTTCATTTGGTTAGATAACCTAACAGTGTTAGTAGGAAATGGAACCATGGTGGAGAGAAAACTAACTCTCTGCTTCCGTGATGTCACCACCTAGCGTCATACAGACCTGTGGACATAAACAGAAAGAGAAATTAGTCCTAGGAAGCACCGAGTTGACATAAACCAACTAACCAAGGCGCTTATCACGGTAAACGCGAGTCCCGGAAACACAATACACCGGGAAGAAAACTCGCTAATTTTACTAGAAGTCACCTGATTTAAAGGTCCTAAGTCCTTCTGTGGCGAAGTGTATCCTCCCGCCATCCAAATCAGACACTATCACTCCAAAATAACACCAAATAAACAGTTTAAGAGTAAGAAAAGCTTATGACTCAAAAAGACATGTGTGTTCTCTTTGCCAATAATCTAGCAAAGAGGAAGTGCTAGTCTGCGCATGCGCGGTGGTGGGGCTGGCATCCGCCAGACTACGCTCTGACTCCCTGCCCAGTAGGGGCACCTAACTGTTTTAAATCTGAGTGTTTATTGAGTGAAAGCCAATATTTAGCAATATCAAAAGTATTAGGGAGGTAAGTATACTCTTGAAGTGAAAAAACATGTGTGATCCCTCTGCCAATAATCTAGCAAAGAGGAAGTGCTAGTCTGCGCATGCGCGGTGGTGGGGCTGGCATCCGCCAGACTACGCTCTGACTCCCTGCCCAGTAGGGGCACCTAACTGTTTTAATCCGAGTGTTTATTGAGTGAAAGCCAATATTTAGCAATATCAAAAGTATTAGGGAGGTAAGTATACTCTTGAAGTGAAATCTGGAATGTCCAGGTCTACTAAAGTTCCGAGAGGAGAGACTGGAGTGTCATACCTTTCATTATTGTGGAGGTTGGTGATGGAGCGTAGGTGCTCTTGGATGCGGATTTTAAAGGTGCGTAATGTCTCTCCTACATATTGTTTCTTGCAGACAGAACATGGCAATAAGTAGACTATGTTTCTAGTCTGACAGTTGCCGATTATTTTTGACCTGTAGGAAAGTCCAGTGTGTGTGCTGGAGAAGAATCTGTCCTTCTGCATCATGTTGCAGATGTTGCAATTTTTTGTGGTGCATGGGATAAGGGGATTTCTGTGAGGTAGTGTTCTGCCTACCGTAGGTAGTTTAGCTCTGACTATTGAGTCTTTGATGGTTTTATTTTTCGTCTAAAACCAAACAATGGCGGTTCTGGGAAGGCCAGCCTGCATTTGTGGCTGGCTTCCAGAATTGGCCAGTATTTCTTGATGGTATTTTTGAGGAAGATGCCTGTGCGATTGAAGTTGCATACGAAGACCGGTTTGGATAGATTGATGTCTTTTTTAACTTTTTCTGGCGGGTGAAGGAGGTTGTCTCTGTTTTGTGCACAGGCTTTTTGCCTGGCTGTGTCTAGGATTGTGTGTGGGTACCCTCTGTTCGCGAAGTGGCCTAGTAGGGTTAGGCTATTTCTGTCAAAGTCTTCTAGATGGGTACAGATTCGTCTGAGTCTCAAAAACGGTCCGTATGGGGACGCGTCTTTGCAGACAGATGGATGCTCTGACTCATAGTGGAGGTACTTGTGGGTGTCTGTGGGCTTAGTATAAAGATCGAAAATGATCGTGTGGCCATCGTTGTTCTTGACCACGGTGTCCAGGAAGGAGACCTGTTCTCGCGAGCACTCCATAGTAAACTTGATACTGTGGTGGGATGAATTCGTGTGCATGACAAAGGAGTCAAGTGCCTCTCTGCCATGTTCCCAGATCATGAAGATGTCATCTATGTATCTAATGTAGAGAGACGGTTGGAATGGCGCTTTAGCTAGGAGTTTAGTTTCCAAGTCGGCCATAAATATGCATGTGAAGGTGCATGCTGCTTTGCTGCCCATGGCAGTTCCACCTCCACCACCCCCCCCCCCCCCCCCCCCCCACCCCCCCCCCCCCCCCCACCCACCCCACCCCCCACTTGGAGGTAATGGTCGCCATTGAATTCGAAGTTGTTGCATTCTAGCACTAATTTCAGAAGGTTTAGCTGGCCGTTGATGGAGAGGTCTACTGGGAGCCCGTTTTTTTGGCAAAACTTGGCTACCGCTCTGAGTCCCTCGTTGTTTGGGATGTTTGTGTAGAGCAATGTGACGTCCATGGTGACAAGCAAGGTGCCTGATGACGTCCTCCCAAAGCTTTCCACTTTGTTGATAAAGTCTGTGGTGACTCTCGCATAGGATTTGGTTTTTGTGACGTGTACTTTGATGTGCTCGTCAACAAAGCTGCTGATCAACTCCGTAGAGCAGCCTATACCGCTGGTAATGGGTTGCCTGGAATTAGTCCCTCCTTGTTTTTCTTTTTGTGGACTTTTGGGAGGAGGTAGAACTGGGCGGTTTTTGGCGGTTTGGGAATGAGATTGTTGGCAGTTATGTGGTCTATCTCTCCGTCCCTAACTAGCTGGTCCAGACATTTCTCCACAAGATTAGTGTGTTTCTGAGTCGGGTCTGTGTCGACCTTTTTTATAGAACCTAGTGTCAGCTAGTTGACAGTTTTCTTCAGCTATGTAGTCTGAGCTGTCCTGTACCACAGTGGCCTGACCTTTGTCTGCTTTTTTGATCACGATTGTATGATTATTCATCAAATTGCATAGGGCGGTTTGTTCTGTTGCAGTTAGGTTGCGCTTATGAGAGCGCCGGTGGACATGTTTACTAAAGTCATACTTGATTGCTCTGAAAAAAGCCTCAAATGGCGCATCCATAGTGGGTGGCGGCATTGAGGTTTTTTTGGCAGAAATTTTTTGGATTATGACGTCCTGGAACGTTGGCTTAGCCGGCACAGTCTGGGTGACTGGGCTGCCGGCATGTTGTTGAAGGAGTGAGTGTGGTGGATGCGGGCTTCGTGTGAAAAAGTGTTTAAGATGCATGCGTCTGAAGAAAGCTTGTAAATCAGTGTACAGGTTACCCATTTGTGATTCTGAGACTGTTGGGCTGAAGCCCAGACCCGTGTCTAGTAGACTGACGGTTCCCTGGTTGAGAGGGATTTTGGAATGATTGAAAACAAAAGAGGAGATGTAAATTTCATCATCCTTGTTTGAGGCATTGTTAGTACAATTCAGATTTAAGTGGTTTAAATATGCAAAGTCAGAAGAGATGGCTGTTGGAAAAACTGAGGTGCTCTTTAGTCATCTCCTGGAAGCCGCTAGATTATGGACTGCCTGTAGGAGCTGTTCAATCGCCTGTGCGCTTCTGGTGCCCATCAGTGGTGCAGGTTGGTTCTGCCTGGTGTCAACTCGTTGGTGGTTTGCTTCAGCCTGTCTAACGATGCCTCTTCTGCGGTCTGTCCCATCTGGCCTGGGATTTTGCCTTCTATATGGTTGGGATGGTCTTCTGTCTGGTTGGCGGTAGGGCCCACCAGATTCAGACTTCTGGATTCACACCGCATCCAAGCGTCAGGCTATATTACCAAGCTATTGGTTTAAATTTCTCTGACTACATCGTCATCACACTTCCTTGATTTATATCACACATCAAAGGATCGCTGTTCAATGTTTTGGAAACTATTTAACATATGGTTGTTGCTGCCTTAGGCTGCAACAACCTTCTGTTAGATATTTTTTTAAATATGCAATGCTAATAGTTATACATGACTGGCACTAATGTATGCTATCTACGGTTTATAGATCTATGGATTTGCCATTCTCCATAAATTGGTTGTTTCTCAGATACAAAAGCATTCTCTCTTTATAAGTTGAGATTCTTCTTGAGATCCCGTTTTAAGTTCCAGATTTTGACTTGCATTGGTGACTAGTGTTTCTATAGATATTGTATGTGCTCTGCTGGTATTGATCTGTTATTTTTGCAGAAAATTTCCGATATTTTCCCCAGAAAATGTTCGTAAAATTGAAAAAATATGTGTATATTTTGAACCAAAAAAAATAAAATATATATATATATTTATAGCATGCGTGTCACAGTGTATGGGTGTGTCATAGTGTATGGGTGTGTGGGTAAGTTGGTGGGTGGGTGCAGGCACAGCAGGGCTGCTTGATTGTTTGTTTGACAGACTGCCTGCTAATTTTGACCAATTTACGTGTAAAAAGAAAAAACAAATGGTTATTTTTAAATGCGACCACTGACAGTTTTAGTGGGAAAATGTCACGAAATCGCGCCCCAGGGACATCACTGATATCGTTTTTGAACAGGGGACCTAAATCTACCAAACGAGCAAAATAAATTTCAATATGGTTGACAGAAAACAGATACACGATGTCGCACGCAGGATGACGAGGTCAAAATGTATCATGTCCTCTTTGGTTATATCTACGCACATCCTGTACAGGGAAAAGGGTATTGCCTTTGGTTCTGTCTGTGTATGTCTGTCTGTGCGAGTCTGAGTATGACGAGCTGTATCTGAAAAAGTAACTATCCGATTTGGCTCAAATTTTAACACAATTAGGGATTTTATGGTGAAAGATGATTTTCAGGCCGTTACCATGGTCTGGATAAAAAACCCAATGGATCCCGATCGGATCAAGTTCTATGGATATCTCGGAAATTACTGATCTGGTTTGACTGACATCTTAACCCTTTCACTGATAAAGTCCTCATATCTCAATCTCATGACAAAGAAACAGGAAAGCTGTTGAATACTTTGAAATGAATATGACAGGAAGCCATTGCTGCCTTAGGCAGCAAAGACTTCCAGTCATATTAATTTTAAAATATTCAACAGAATATGTTATAAATTGTAAAGAATTTACTTTTTTCAGACATTTGTTGGTGAAAGGGATAACACAAAAAAGGGTGTGACCATCCACTAGGATTTCACAAACTTGGTCATGATTCGAAAGATCAGAAAAAAGATTGACAATGTGATAAAAACTGCATTACGAGGATTTGCATTGTATGATTGCTCTTGTTATCCTAGATGGTTTCTTCAACATACATGACATACTTTGGGTGTACTTTGTGTGGACTTCGGTGTTGTTGGTACATGTCGAGAGCTTGGTGTCTTTGGGCGTGGTGTACTGACTCTGCTACCTCTCCCCCTCTTGCTAGTTGACTTGACAGGTGTGTGCTCAGGTGAGGTACTTTCAGCTGAACTTGTTGGTTCGTAGTAGCTGCCAGTCTCAGATGTACCTTTTCTGAAACACAGCAAAGCAGGGTGTGGAATGAAAATAATTTGGCATGTGTCCTGCACAAATGCCACTGTAATTTTTGTTTTGTTTAACTTGGATTGCCATTTAATTAATCCTTAATGGTTAAAATTGGCTAAGAAAATAGGCTAAGGTGATTCTGAAGGATCCATTTTCAACCCGCTAAATCAGACAAACCAAACAGGACAAACACAAGTACTCTTTGGAACTTAATTCAACTGGAATCAATCAAGCAAATTGATTTTAAAATATTCATCAGGATTCATACCATTTTCATTTTATCATCACAACAGCAAGGTATATAGAACATGACAGACTTATTAATTCACCAAACATAACAGTTAATACAGAAGCTCTCACAACATCTAAGAAAGGATATGGACATACCTAATTCTTCTATGTGTATCCAATGAATAATCTGATGTGACAGTCTTGGATGCATGGCTAGGACTTGTCATAAAAACATGACTGTTCTTTTTCTTTGGCGAGGCTTTAGTACCCAGACCTATATCGTCAGTTGCTCCACTAGCTCTTCGCTTTGAAGATGATTTTATGGATGACTTAGCAGTGCTAGTGGTTCTATTTTCTGACCTTCGTGTTGGAATTACAGTTAATATTACACATTCGTCAATATGCTTTGATCTCACAGATCTTTCACTTGCCTTAACAGTAGCACTTAAAACACTTATTTGTCTACTGGATTTCTGTGTCGGAGTAACATTTCCCGGACTACCTGGATAATTGGAACTTAGTGAGGAAGATTTTAATCTGGGTGGCGTACCACTAACATTGTTTAAAACATCTTTTGCAGGAGACTGCAGAGAAACTGGAGCTGCTGTGCTATTTCGCCGTGGCCGATGAGTGACACCTGACTGATCGCTACCTTCGGAATGTACAGATACACTATCACTATCTGTATCTAATGTTGACACAACATCACTGGCACTATCACTGTCCATTAGGATGCTTACAACATCATTTCCACACAAACGCTGTAAATTCTTTCTTATTGATCCATGAGATGTTGGCGTCCCCTGAGAGTTAGGAGTACCAGGTCCAACTGATGAAGCAAACAACATTAACAATGTATTACACAGAAAAACTACAATAAAATAACTATTTAAACAATGCTACACAAATATTGCAAGACAACCATACAGAAGATGTTGTTCAATATTTTGAAAATAATTAAACTGGAATCCAATTAATTTTAAAACCAATTAAATATTTTGAAAGTAGTTTGACTGGAAGCAGTTGCTACATTAAGCAGCAACAATTTTCAGTCTAATTACATTCAAACCATGAACAGAATAATATATATTATATATATAATTGCTGTTTTGAAGTTTAGCCTTTCACTATTTTTCGACTTTTCTCCAGCTTAGAATAAAAATAGATTCAATTTAGACATGGTCAGAATTATGGAAAACCAAAGATATGGCCACAGTAATGAGATATTTTGTTTACAGCTTATTTATGACAAGTTGTCCCAAACTGTAATGAAGGCAGAGTGAAAGGATTGCAAACTTTGAATTATTCTTTGATTTTATCACTAAGTCAGCTACAAATTTTTTTTGCAATTTTCTGATTTTTTGTTATTTACATCGTAAAAAGCATAATTGGGGAAAAAAAAATCAGGATTCACAATTGAACCGAAAAATCAGAACGTGTAAGCATATTAGTTGTCTGTTTTTACAACATTATTCTTTAACTGTCTGCCGTGAAAAATTTCTGCAGGCTACATTTTCCATAAGGTTTAACTCTGGGTATGGCGAAAATTTTGCAAACATTGGCTTAGCCACCAACAACTTTCAGACAAATTGTTTTCAAAAAAATTCAACAAGTCCAAAGCTATTGCCAATTGAAATTGCATTTTTCCATTTGCAGACTTTTTAACTTTACTACTGGAGTGCATGGCTCGGTAGCTGACCAAGTAATTCCATTTGTAAATCTTCAAAGATAATCTTCTCCTGGCCTGCAAATAGACATTTAATAATCAAATTTTTTTTAGTTTTTGATGGAATTTGCCCATTTGAAACTCTGAAATCTGTATTCCCAGAATCTAAATTTCAAGGTAAGTACATGTATACAGATAAGCTGTTGAATGTTTTGAAACAACTCCCAATAAAACTTGTTTCAAAATATTTAACAGTTCTAATGTTTATTAAATCATGGTACATACATGAATTTGACCAGTTCAAGGACTATATCTCTCATTTTCAAGGATTCTAAAACTGGGCTCTCTTTACTCTTTAGGGGTTCAGGAAATTTTGCAAATTAGATGTTCTGAAACACCATCTCCTGCAGTGCTGAGTGATAATCAGCAACCTTATATTGTATGCAACTTATGCATACATAGGGTAAAAACACATTTTCAAGCCATTTTCAAATTTGTACAAACCCTATCGATTGTAAATTCATCAAAGACATACAATTGCTACACTTTAGTGATAGACTTTTTCGATCTTCGTGACAGTTACATCATTTTGGTTGCTATACAAGTAGCTCCAAGGCAAATTAGTTTCAAAATATTATAAATATATAAATAAATCAAAGGCATACAATCCATACAGCTTCATGACAGACAACTGACACTCATGACGGATGTATATAAATTCGATTGTAAAGTCAGCTAACATGTGATATAATTGAATATGATGTCAGATCTTTAAGTGACAAATCAGAAACTTTAATTATGTAAAGAATACTTACTGTATAAAAATTCTGCTGAATATTTTGAAAACAATTTGAAAATTATTAACATCAATGATGATCAGCAAAATAATAAGGCTTCATGTCTCTCTCATTGGTATGAAAACTGACATTATTTACTCTAGCTCATGCATACCTGACCCCTGTTTCCTCGCAGGTGATGCATTTGCATTCGATAACGAAGCTCCGCTTCTAGGCTTTACTGTATTCTGTGCAGTCACGCTAGTGGTCATTGAATTCATTCTTGACAGTACCACACTGCTCTTTAATGGTGAAAACAACTGTACTGATACAGAACTATTGGAAACCGACTTTCTTTTCCGAGGTGTGTCTGAACTTCCTTCAGAAAACAATGGTTTGAATGATTTGCCGTCATATGTGCGAGATACGAAGAAAACAGGACCGCCATTCTTAGCGGCATCTTCTATAGAGGGCTTTGGCTCTCCATGTACAGAAGCAGCAATAACCTGAGATGAATGAGATGCAAATTCTATTATTACCCTTGCTAAGAAGTGTAATACTGTAATAGTGCATGTGTGTAAGGAATGTTCTGTTGAAGTGGTTGGGCTTAGCCCCCTCCACGGAGCTATGAAATTAGCTTAATATGATGTGCAAAACCTCTAGGTATACATAGGAAACTAATTATGCAGTATTATTTGTACATCACTCAAAATGTACAGGAAATGGCTTCTCAGAATTACTTAATTTTGTCAAGGGAGGACCCCGACTGCAAGAGACATCCCTCTCAGACCCTCCAAAACTGAGCTCACAACCCCTAACGTACATGTTGTTTACTTCCATTGCCATTGACACTGAAGCCTGTGTTCTGCAGTCAGATATACCTTAAGTATGTAGTGGAATCTTTGTCAACTGTGCACACTACAAGCTCATAGACACAGCATTAGAAAACAAATAATATCTTTAACACAAGACACATATGTAACCAGCTTACAGAGCACTTCCCAATAACAGTCTCCACATCAATCTCGCTATCAAGGTGTGACGCATCAAGGAATACTTCACATGGCTCAGGAGGGTGACTGAGCTTCTCTAACACTTTACTGTTAATCTCCTTCATCCTCCAGTACCATTGTACAGAAGCCATTTTAGTTCCATCAACTGTGAGCAAAAAACAATTGAACACAGCAACGTCAAGACAATCTGATTTAGTTCACATAATAGATAAGGTAAGCAATTGTATACAATTATATATATATATATATATATATATATATATATATATATATATATATATATATATATATATATATATATATTACTGAAAAATACTAACCAGCAGGACAGAACCACAAAACCATAGCCTTCTCTTTTCCTCAATATGAACCGTGACTAAGCAATATCATATTGTATACATTAAGAATACATTGTTTGACAGATTTTCACAAACTCTACCACTTCAAATTTTGGTTAACCCTTTAACATTCATATCAGCCAAAAATGCCTTCTACAGTGGCCTTGAGAAACGTCCATTTGTAGACCAAGAGAAGACTATATTTGAAATTTTACCACTGCAATGACTGGGTCGATAACCGAGCCAGTCATTCCAGTGGTAAATTTTCAAAAAGTCTTTTCTTGGTCTGCAAATGGACATTTTCTATGAGAAAAGCAAAATTTTTTGGAACAAATTTGAGGCGTAAAAGGTTAATCTCATGAATTTTGATACGCAATAAAATTTTGCGGCATGACATCATTACGTGAATTATCAACCACGCCGATTCAGATTACCATACACCACACATATTTTCAAATTAGGAGAAACTGGCGTCTCATAGAGCTACGAAGCGCGACATCAGTTCTAGTTTAACAAGCTCTATAGTGTTTCTCTTGCATCTTATTAATATAGTGGTGTTTGAATGAGTTGTTGTGAGCTATAAATCATCTACAATATTATTCACACGATGACGTCATACCACAACAATAATTCCCGCGATGACGCTACTCTGTGATTCTCATCAGAAATGGAAGAAAATAACTTTCCATGCTGTAATTTACTATTAAGAAACTCGAAAATATGCAAATAATAAATAAAATTTTATTTAAATAAAACAAGAGTATAAACATGTGTGCATTGACCCTTCTCTGTTTGTGGTCCTCTTTAACCCTTGAATTTGTTCAAAAAGAATTTAAATTTTCTCATATAAAATGTCAATTTGCAGACCATAAGAAGACTATTTTTGAAAATTTACCACTGGAATGCCTGGCTCGGTTATCGAGCCAGTCATTCCAGTGGTAAATTTTCAAAAATAGTCTTCTCTTGGTCTGCAAAGTGACATTTCTCAGGACCACTGCAGAGGCTGATTTTGGCTGATATGAGTGTTAAAGCGTTAACTAAATAGAATTGAATGGTTTTTGTTATCTTTAGCATTTACCAGTAGAGATGTTCCTTTCATTAATAACAATTTGTGTAGCCGATATGCAAAAAAGTTGTTGAACGGCGTGAAAATAACTTGAATTGAATTTTAAACTACTGCTGTCATAAAGCAGCACCAGTTTCCAAACATATTATTTTCAAACTTCAACAGAATAATTCTTGCAGCCTTCAGAATACCAGATTCGCATTAGTTTGACTTATTATCAGAGTTCTTTCATCTACTAAGGAGTAAGGTACTACTTTTTTCTGGGCAGAGTGAATTCTACTGATAGTGTCTACTGCAGAAGTGATCTCCATCCAATAGCTTAATTTATCATTTGAATTATACATTAAATTAGACTTAATTTAATTGTAAACTCTGATGTTAATTAATAATCTCAGGCCTGGAAATGGCTTTTTCTATGGTCACTTCATCAGGCACCAACTACTTGGTACCTGACACAAAAAAATGTACTGCCTGTCATGATTCTTCTACTTCAGCGTTTTTACGTAACATGTTAGAAAAGTGTCAGAAAGCAGCTAGTTCAGTGTCAATGATTATTATACACATTTGCTAGCTCAATATTTTATAGTTTTGACAACACATTTATGCAGACACTTTTCTTACACATTGCAACCTCTGCAACGGTTTAAATTTGTATCTGACAAAATATCAACAACTGGCAAGACTGTGCCTGACATTTGATAGTTTTGTGCCTGACAATGTCCTTGACAGGCACCTTATTTCCAGGCTTGAATCTTATATTAACTAGACATGTATGCAATAAAATCCAAACCGTTATCATATAGGTCTTTAATCTGTGCAACAAAAGCGTTCTCAAGTGAATTGTCAACGATATCTGAATCAGCCACAAACACAAAGTCATCTTTAGTGTAGATACATCGGTAGAGATGGAATGAACTGAAAAACATTGAGTGACTATATTTATGAACACTTTAAAGCCAAGCCAGCCAAAACCAGCCTCTGCAGCAGTCTTCAGAAATATCCATTTGTAGCCTATTTTTGAAAACATAGCACTGGAACGACTGGCTCGATAACTGAGCCAGTCATTCCAGTCATATTTATTTTCAAAGATAGTCTTCTCTTGGCCTTTAAATGGAGAAAATTGAGATTTTCTTGACCAGATTGAACGCTATTGAACTAATCTGACAAATTTGTTCTCTATATAGTTATAAATGGTATAAGGGCCATAGTGTTCACTTAGCTGGTAAGGAACTGTAAACATGTTTAGATTAATTAATGCAACAACAAGCATCATTGGTCCATCAGGCAATCATAACCGTTGCCATAGACAGATCGCAATGGTCTTTAACATTATTGACGTTGGTCACAGTAAAAAAATTGGATGAGAAAATGCAAGAATATTGGTGTCATTGACATTATTGACCAATGGGAAAGGTACCATTGGTCAATGGGGCAGCCATCCCTAACATTATTGACCCATCAGATGACATTTACCAACGGGTCAATGGTCACAGTAAAAATGTGGATGAAGAAATGCAGGAATATTGGTGTCATTGGCATTGTTTACCAATGGGAAAGGTACCATTGATCAATGAGGCAGCAATCACAGACACTATTGATGAATAGTTCAATTGTCACAACACTGGTGGTCACAGTAACAAATCTGGATGGGTAATGCAAGAATATTGACATGATTGACTAACAGGAAGAGTACCATTAATCAATGAGGCCGCCAGCCATCTCTGACACGATTGCCATTTGATTGAAGTGTACTTAAGGAACATTTCTGACAAATCTGTTTTAGTCCATTACCAATTTATGAAATGTGACACAGATTGTTTTCCCCCCCCATAAGGTTGAATACTTAAAATGCTTTAAAGATCCCAAGTTATGGCTCTTATTTCAAGTCGTGGCTACTTCATATTCATAGGGCGAATAGATATTGCCTGAAGGAACATATCTGCTAAATTTGACAAAGCAATTGAATTTTAACCAAAGGGTTCAATAAACCAATGAACCAGAGTTATGTTCCTTGTTTAAAGGTGCAGCCTCATTATATTAATAGTCCAAATAGATATTTGACTGAAGAAACATATCTGCTAAATTTGATTTTAATCCACCAACAATTGACAAAACAAATGGATTTTCACCATAGGTTTCAACAGTTTAGACTTAATGAATCAGAGTTATGGCCCTTGTTTAAAAATGCATACTCTTTAAATATCCATAGTTCAAATCGACTGAAGGAAAAATCTGCTAAATTTGATTTTAATCTATCAACAATTGGCGAAAACTGAAGGAAATTTCGATTTCCCTTTCTCAGAGATCTAACAATACTCACCACTCTATTACTTCTGATACAAGCTATCCTGGATAGCTGGCCCTAGGACTATAGACTTAGTAAGCTTTACCGACTCCTGGAACCGGGTACTCGGCTGTTTGCCATGAAGCTCATATTGTTTGCATAGCCGCCAAACAAGAGATACCCATGGCTTGCCTCCGTGGGGGTCGGAGGCTGGGTCCGTAATAGAATGGTGAGTATTGTTCGATCTCGGAGAAAGGGAAATTTAAATTTCCTTCATTCGCCTTCGATCAATACTCACCATTCTATTACTTCTGATATACACCAGATTTAGACAGTAACCTGGTGGGAAGGGGCAAGCCATCAATTGCTACTTTTGGCCCTTGGAGAAAGAGCTAGACTTAAACTTATTAATTAAACAATTGGCGAAAACTGAAGGAAATTTCAATTTCCCTTTCTCCGAGATATAACAATACTCACCATTCTATTACTTCTGATACAAGCTATTCTGAATAGCTGGCCCTAGGACTATAGACTTAGTAAGCTTTACCGACTCCTGGAACCGGGTACTCGGCTCCCAACTGCCGAGTACCCGTTTGCCATGAAGCTCATATTGTTTGCATAGCCACCAAACAAGAGATACCCATGGCTTGCCTCCGTGGGGCTGGGAGGCTGGGTCTGTAATAGAATGGTGAGTATTGTTAGATCTCGGAGAAAGAGAAATTGAAATTTCCTTCATTCTCCTTCGATCAATACTCACCATTCTATTACTTCTGATATACACCAGATTTAGACAGTAACCTGGTGGGAAGGGGCAAGCCATCAATTGCTACTTTTGCGCCTTGGAGAAAGAGCTAGACTTAAACTTGATTAATGGAGACCTAAAAGGACTATCAAGTTAACGGAACTGAATCACATTTGCATCACCGCACCCCCCCCCCCCCCCTTTTTTCTCCTAAGCAAAGGGAGAGGACTCACAAACATGCATCTCGCCTGAAACACAAATATGCCAAGAGGGTTAACTGCTCTTTGCATATCTTAGCCTGGGAATGAGCATGAATATATAAGATGAATGAACATGATATATAGACATAATACAAAAAACTCTCAACCTTGAATTACATCATAATATTTGGATTTCAGACGTGGAGCCTCCAACCATTCAGTTGTCCGGCCATCAGTGACATTATCTGGTTGACATCCTCTCGCTCAACCATGTCTGCTTCTTAATTCTTTCTTACAAATGCCAAAAAAGGGAGAAGAGCAGTGTGGTCGTATAACTATCGTTTCAAAACATCTAAAGCGAGTGGATTGGCGGAGTCTGACACATCCCTCACATAGCGAAAGAGGACTCACAGTGCCATTGTGCAACAGCCATGATGTCCTCTATTGGAACACCATTGTAAAGGGTGGTCGAGGCGGCTATTCCTCTAACATCGTGTGCCCTTGCGCATTGCACCTGGTGCCCAGTCGCAATCTCATGGGTAATCTAAATGCATTCGACTACCCAATAACAGATAGAATCCATGGATGCGGTGCCATATGGTTTCTTATGGCAGATCCACATATGTCTATCATTCGACCGTAACGAGTCTGTCCGTTTTTTGTACTTAGTCAAAGCACGGACTGGGCACCAGACACTGGCATCACGATCAAACCTAGTTAGTTTCGGTATAATGATCGGTTTGCCGGGATATCTCAAAGATTGATTCTTTGACATAAACTCTGCTCTTGGCAGTAGACGCAGACCCTCTCCGGAGACAATAAATCGGTCCCTCTCTGCTGAAAGTGCATGGATCTCACTGCGCCTTCTAGCTGAGGAAGGTGCCAATAGAAAAACTGCCTTTAGAGTCAAATGCTTTAGACTAGCCGAACGCAACGGTTCGAAAGGGTGCTTGGCCAGTACATTAGAACTAAAGATAGACTCCAGGCTGGAATGACTACCCGGTACCGGTTGTCTTGGTCAGAGATTGCTCATTCCCTTCACCATCACATTCAACGGGGCCACCTCTGGACTATCCCTGTTGGCTAGACAAGGGATAACTGATGCCAAAGCTGACTTGTATCCAGCAATTGTGACAGGAGCTAGTCCTGAAAAGAACAGCTCACAGAAAAAGTCTGCTATTTGCTGAATAGTGGATTGAAAGGTATCAATACCCTTTCCTTCACACCAGTCTGCAAATCTGTTAACCTTGTTGTTATATGACTTGAAGGTTGACCTCCTTCTCGCAGCTGCGATGAAATTCGCAGCTTGTCGAGAAAAGCCTTCCGATGTGGAACGTTGTTTGATAAGATCCACGCAGTCAATTTTATCATTTCGGGAAACTTGTGTAGGAAGCGTCCCTTGGCCTGGGAGATTATGTTCGGAATCTTGGGTAACTGCACTGGATTGTCCACCAGCAGATCTAGAAGATCTGTGAACCACCCCCCGCTGGGCCAAAATGGCGCTATTAGCAGGACCAGGCACGCTTCCTCCCTGATCTTCACCAATATCTTCAGCAGAAGAATGGTGGGTGGGTACGCGTAAGCATGCATCCCTCTCCAGCTTATCGCCAGAGCATCTGTATCGACGGCATTTGGATCTGGAATCGGTGAGACATAAGTCATGATTTGAGCATTTTTCTTTGTGTCGAACACGTCCACGTTGGGTTTGCCCAAATGCTCAGAGATCCTGTGAAGAACTGGAGGGTTGAGAGAGCATTCTGTTGGCAGAATTCTCTGTCTCCGAGACAAAGCATCCGCCAGAATGTTCAATTGCCCAGGAATGTGAGCTGCTTTCAAAACAACCGAGTAATTCCTGCACCATTGAATCAAGTGCCACACTTTCATACATAGTGTGAGTGACTTGGTCTCGCCTTGGCGATTTATGTATCATACTACTGTCGAGTTGTCCGACCGTATCAATATCGCCTTGCCCCTGACTTTTGGAAGAAACTTTTCCAATTCCAGTTCCACTGCCATCATTTCCAACAGATTGATATGCAGCTGGCTCTCTTGGAGAGTCCATGTGTCCGAGTCCTGGTGTTCTCCCAGGCAGGCCCCCCCCCCCCCATCCCTCCAGCGATGCATCCGGGGTGGGGTAGGTGCAGCGAAACTCCTACTAGGAGATTCTGACGCTTTTTCCACCATACAAGATGCGACATTATTGGCTCCAAAACTGGCACCAGTTTTGACAGGGGTTCTGTTCTCTGTTTCCACAGAGACATCAGATACAACCGGATAGGTCTTCCCATCAGAGCAGCGTATGGGATTACCTGCTCCATAGAGACCATCATGCCCAGCATCTGAAGAAACCGCCTCGCCTGAATGTGGTTTCCCAATCGAAAACTCTTGAGGATGGCTAACAGACACCACTCTGGGCTCTGACGGGTAAACCCTGCCCTCCTCGAGATCGAATCGCATCCCTAAATAAACGAACTGTTGAGTGGGTGTCATCTCGGATTTCTCCTTGTTGACTATCCAGCTTAGATCTGAAAGTAACTTCAGAGTCAGAGCAGTATCCACCTCTAACCTGGCTGACGTGTCTGCTTTGATCAGCCAATCGTCTATGTAGGTGTGAAGCGCCACGTTATCTTTTCTGAGAAACGCTGTCACCGCAAGGACCACTCTGGTGAAAACCCGTTGAGCTGTCGACAGGCCAAATGGCAGGACTACAAACTCCCACACTTGATTCTGAAATGCAAAACTCAGAAACCTGTGACAACTCCTGTTCATTGGAATGTGGAAATATGCATCTTTCAGATCGATCGATACACACCACATTCCCTTCCTCAATCCTGCCATTACCGACCTTGGAGTTTCCATCTGAAAACGAGGCATATGAATAAACCAATTTAATGGCCTGAGATTGAGTAAGGGTCTCCATCCCCCTGTGCTCTTGGGGACAAGGAACATGTTTGAATAGAAACCTGGAGTCTTCTGGTTTGCTGGTTTTATTGCTCCCTTCAGAAGCAAACCTGACACTTCGTTTTGAATGGCTTCTACCTTGTCTGGTTCCCTTGGTACGGGTGTTCAGACAGGTGCCAGACAAATTTTGTGGTGGAAAATCCCACCACTCCGGCATATACCCCTGGATAACCATCCCAGGCCCAGACTGTCTAACGTCACACCTCGCCAAGCCTATACGTAACGCATGAGCCTTCCACCCACTATAGACGCATCGACGCCTAATGCGGGTATCTGGCTCGCGATCCGCTCCCCCCTCTCTTGACGAGAGAGAGTGAGAACAATTTTGGTCTTGGCGTGGCCGGTCTAACTGGCACCGCTATTCCTGTCGCACAGGTGCGCTCCAGGCAGCTACGAAGGGAGTCCTCGTACCCTCAGGTACGGTCCGCTCCCTTCTGTCCGCCCTTTGAGGACTTACCCTTCCCCTTGGAGACATTGGAGAGGTAGGGGCCTCCACAACCTTCTTGGCCTTCTTCGCCAGAGGCGGCTGAGAAGACCCAGTAGAAGCACAAGCAGCACTAGGCTTAGCTTTCGCCTTGCTTTTGTGTTTTTTCTGCTTCTTAGAAGGTTGCCCGGTTAGCGGCTTGGCTACAGCCCCTAGTGCGTGCGCCTGACGCACTAGCTCCAGCTGTAGATTAACCGCCAACCGATTCTGCACGATGTTGGCAGTGTCTTCTAAGATGGCCTGCGCTTGGCCACCAAAGATGCTAGGGCCATTAAGGGGTGTCCCAAAAAGACGCTCCCTAACGGCAGTAGCTGGACGCATATGGTTAAGGACCTTCTGCCTCCTAGACTTCGTCACTCGCGCTTGCAACCTTGCCAATGCGTCCATAGACAGCACCAGGCCGACATTGACACATGAAAGTGCCACAGGTGGCACAGGGTGGCCTGCCCCGCTTCAGCCCACACCGACCGAAGAAGGCGATAACAATGATTGACAGCACTCATTGCTACCCTCACCCCCTCATCGCATAGGGACAGGACTTCGTCATGGTGTACCTGAGACTTGTCCACCAGCGCCGGGGCGGGGCCACCTGCTCCAGCACTCTGGACACCCAGCGGTCATCCTCGGTGACCGTTGGGACAACACCATGTCTGTCATATTCCTACCCCCCCCCCCGTGGAATACGACACTTCGCCCGCACCTCCCTGGAGGCCGCAGGAAGCTGGCCCTTGGTCAGGAGTTGTTTGCTATAAATAGTATCCAATAACTCCATAAACCTTGGATCCAGTCCAATAGATCGATGCCAACGATGGACAGGGTGCATCCTCCTGGGTTGTCGTCGAAACCACAGACGGGTCTACCCTGGCTAGCCAAGCCAGAGCCTGTGACCAGTCTGTCTCCGAGGAGGACACTCCCGTGAACACGTCACCCGTTGACTTGTTCAAGGCCCTACCAGCAACGGCCTCCCGGCTAGGAGCCATTGCTGATACGCCAGGAACTCCGGTACCGCACGGTTCCGCCGCCACCCCATGAAAAACACCAGTCCATGGAGTAGGCCCGCACGGAAAACCATAACGGTTGAAGAACCGTGGCCAAATACGGGCGCCAACGGCACCCCATGCCTGACCAGGCGAGATAGGTGAGTACCACGCCTGGCCAGTCACACCCGTTACTGTGTCGATTGGCGGCAAACCAACCATCACGGGACCGGTGCCCAGTACTGGAGTGGCCTCAACCACGGGTGGAGCCGCTGCCTTGCACCAAGCCAGACAGATGGAGGACAATTCCGTCCAGGACGGAATCGACCTCCATGCTCTCCACCCGCGGCATCTCAGGCCGCAGCAATCTCTCCTCCTCAGCCTCAGACCCCGAAGAGTCGTCACTAGACGCGGAAACTGTGGACAAATCCTGGCGGACGGCTTCCATGCCTGACGGACCGGCCACCGCTACTGGACCACCCGGAGGTGGCCGCAGAGAGACAGAACCAATCAGGCCGGACCCCGACAGGACTGCCCGGAGGGAGCCGTATGAGCCGTATGAGCCGGCTCCCTCGGTGGCCATTCCAGAACCCTGTCCAAGGACAGGGTCTGAACCAAGTATGGGAAGAGACTGCACTACAACTTTTGGAAGCAGGGACGACACCAGCGTAGGCAGACCGCTATGCAAGAAGCCTTGCATAGCAGGACCAAACCACGCCGGCGGTGCCGTCTCCGCAAAATCTGGTTGCAGACGTGGAACGCCCCCAAGGGCCGAAACAGACGCTCCACGATTTGCTTTCGGACCGCCTGACCCCGAGTCAGACCCTGCCAAGTCCTTCTGCGCAAGAAACTTGACCATCATGTCGGACGACCACACTGCACAAATGTTACACCTACTGTCAAGATTAGATTTGGTACAACGGAAACAGACATGGTCCTTGAATAGAACCCTCACAAATTTATGGCACTCATCACATGATGGCGGGGCTGGCTTGCCCTATAAATAAACACAAACCTACAATAAGCAAGCGGAACGAAACATGAATGGAAGGCAGACAAATAATTTGATCATAAATTAAATGTTAACCCTCCCGCACCCCACCCCGCAACATTACAGCAAAGATCGCATTGATTATGATGACAAGAACGAAGCGGGCAATAATACACCCATAAACTGATCCTCAAGGATGTATAACGGAACCATGAATCATATCACATAGCATTCGGGGTATATTTACTAATCAATATAAATTATACTCCTAACGAAGGCCAAAACGATATGTGAAGAAACAACAAAACGTAAACAAACTGCTGTAGCACACAGTAAAACCGCAGACCACACATCTAAATCAAGAATTTTGAAACAACCGATCATTGCAAACAGATCGTGCTAACACGCAAAACCTGAAAATCCCAAAGTTTTTCTTGTACCAATAAAGTACGCAGCACCCACAATCAGATGCGCGAATTAATGAAACATTTTCTTCACATAAAAATCTGAGACAACATGGGTGTGATGTCACCCGCTCGGACCTTTCGGAGAACGACATCAGCCGATTTTCGTGTTAAAACACCGTAAAGCCAACACCTTATTTCATATCTGCCGATCGCCTGTTGGGGTTAAAGGAAGGCATTCCCAGATTCTGGGTCAGAAATTGGAACATGCGACACAGCCAAAATTTTGAAGACCTAAGTCTTTTAACTATGGAATAACATGGAATTATACAACCTGGTTATCATCGGCTCCTTCCATGGTAATCCAATATAATCCTTAGAGAGCGCACAAAGCTATCACAATCACAGAAAAAGACTTAGAAAACTTAAGACTCTAACTGCACAAAAAAGCATGTAGCTCTTGTTGCTATGCAAACAAGAATGAGCTTCATGGCAAACGGGTACTCGGCAGTTGGGAGCCGAGTACCCGGTTCCAGGAGTCGGTAAAGCTTACTAAGTCTATAGTCCTAGGGCCCGCTATCCAGGATAGCTTGTATCAGAAGTAATAGAATGGTGAATATTGATCGAAGGAGAAATGTATTTTCCCCATATATGGATCAATACTTAAAAACACCTCAATGAACCGGAGTTATGGCCCTTGTTTAAGGGTGTGGTCACTTCACATTCATAGCGCCAAGGGATGTTATCTAAAGGGACATATATACTAAATTTAGTTGTAATCCATCAATAAATGATGAAGTGTAACAAACATATTTTCCCCATAGGCTTCAATACTTAAAAATACATTCATGAACCAGAGTTATGGCCCTTATTTAAGGGTGTGGCCACTTCATCCTTATAACCCCAATAGATATTGCCTAAAGGAACATGTTAGCGAAATTTGGTTTTAATCAATTGATAAATGACGAAATGTGCCACAAATGTATTTTCCCCATAGGCTTCACTACTTTGAAAATATAGCAAGGGAAATAACTCTGATATTTGTCGGTGTGGCCTCCGCTTCTTCATAGCCCAAATAGATGTGGCCAAAAGGAACATATCTGCCAAATTTGGTTTTAATTGATCAACAAATGGCGAAACGTGCCATAATTGTTGACAGACGACAGACGAATCACGATTGTATAAGCTCACCTAGGTGAGCTAAAAATGCCAAATACAATTTAACCCTTTAATAGTCAAATCGGTCGAAACTTGCCACAAAATCCAAAAAAGGATTTTAATATTACCGATAACTGAGCCAGTCATTAGAGCAGTACATTTTTGAAAATAGTCTTCTCTTGGGCTGTACATGGATATTTACTAAGCAAAAGCTGTTTTTCACTTCAAGAGTATACTTACCTCCCTAATACTTTTGATATTGCTAAATATTGGCTTTCACTCAATAAACACTCAGATTTAAAACAGTTAGGTGCCCCTACTGGGCAGGGAGTCAGAGCGTAGTCTGGCGGATGCCAGCCCCACAACCGCGCATGCGCAGACTAGCACTTCCTCTTTGCTAGATTATTGGCAGAGAGATCACACATGTCTTTTTGTGCAAAAGCTTTTTCTTACTCTTAAACTGTTTAAGTGGTGTTATTTTGGAGTGATAGTCACTGATTTGGATGGCAGGAAGGATCACTTCGCCAAAGGGGGACTTAGGACCTTTAAATCAGGTGACTTCTAGTAAAATTAGCGAGTTTTTCTTCCCGGTGTATTGTGTTTCCGGGACTCGCGTTTACCGTGATAAGCGCCTTGGTTAGTTGGTTTATGTCAACTCGGTGCTACCTAAGGCTAATTTCTCTTTCTGTTTATGTCCACAGGTCTGTATGACGCTAGGTGGTGGCATCACAGCAGCAGAGAGTTAGTTTTCTCTCCACCATGGTTCCATTTCCTACTAACACTGTTAGGTTATCTAACCAAATGAAAAATTATGTCCAGTGAGTTGGAGGCCTAGTATAAAGGTCTTCTCACTTTGCCCTCTTGATCCAATTCCTTCCCCATGAGGTGGAGAGAGTTAAGAGGCGTGCAGATGGTGGAGTTCTCCGGTTCGTCACGTTGGATGGTTTGTCTATACAAAGTGTCAGGTATCTAGTTATTGATAATGCGGTGATGTTAATTATAGTAAGCAAAGGGAGATAATTAACATTTTTGCCAGAAAAGAGTTATCTATATGTATCTGATGGTTGTGTAGTCGACGTATCCATTCAGCATACAATTCGTCCTTGCACTTGGATGTTTTGTTGGGATCGAATTTTTCCTGTCACGGGATTAATGACGTCATAATCAGCCTGGCTATGTATTTATCAGCAATTCAAGTCGCTATGCTGGTTTCTGATGTATATTGATCTTTATGATCGTTTTCCTTCTCTTTGAGTTGGTTTGAGTGTCTAAGCTTAACTATACACCTGTGCAAAAGTTAAGCACCAGCAAAAACAATAGAACGTAGAAACATGATGGTACAACTAGGCTGCCATACTTTTTGTCCCCGCGTTAGCTGACATAATTCCAAGTACGAAATGCACATGCATGCATGACTTCACGCCGCTTGATGTCCGTGCGTGGCGGGAAACAGCACACGTGTTCAGTTATGTAAAAGTACAGTTTGAGGTGTAGAACATTACATACAGATTTAGGCGACAAGATTAGGAATTTTGTGTTCATGACCGTGGTTTATTTGTACAGAGAGAATTAGCTCTTGATTGTGAACCGCTATGGCAAGACGAAGGTTAAGTGATCGTGTGAAATGGCAAATCATAGGCATGCATACCACTGGTATGTCATGCAGAGAGATTGGCAGACAGCTGAACATTAACCATACTGTAATCAGTCGTTTGATTGCAAAACATGGGCAAACTAACGAGGTGAAGGACATGCCTAGATCTGGAAGACCGAAGAAGACTACTGCCCGTGATGATCGAGCCCTAGTACGCCTTGTTAGGAGATCTCCATTCACCAACAGCAGAGTGCTCAGCCAGCAATGGGAAACGCGCAATAGAGTGTCAATGTCTACCGTCAAAAGGAGACTGTATGCTGCTGGCATGAAAGCTAGGAGACCTGTCAGACGTCCTCTCCTCACTGCACACCACAAAGAGGAGCGTCTGAGTTGGTGCAATGAAGACACTGGAACATGAGATCCTGGAGACGGATACACTGGTCCGATGAAAGTCGGTTCCTGCTTCATGCCACAGATGGTCGAACTCGTGTATGGAGGTCCAGACGCACGGCGTACGACCAACGTAACATCATGGAAGAAGTTCCATTTGGTGGAGGTTCCGTTATGATATGGGGGTGCATCTCATTTGATTGTAAGCTGGATCTGTTGACTGTACCTGGAACACTAAATGGACAAAGATATCAAGATTCCATACTGGATAGAGTTGTGGTCCCTCATTTTGTAAATCATGCACCTGGAACCCACCCTATATTCATGGATGACAACGCCCGACCACATCGTGCTAGAGCTGTGCATGAATACCTCCGCCAGAATGCCATCGAACCCCTACCATGGCCAGCAAGAAGCCCTGACATGAACCCTATTGAGCATATCTGGGACATTCTGGGAAACATGGTGAGAAGGAGGGATCCTCCTGTGCAGAACCTACAGGAATTAACAGACGCACTCCATCTTGAATGGCAACGAATACCACAATGGCGTATCAGTCGGTTGGTGACCAGCATGAGACGTCGTATCCAGGCCGTCATCCAGGCACAAGGTGGATATACCCGGTATTAATAATGACAGTCTCAAACTCGTGCACAGATGTTAAACTTCGTTTTCAGACACCATTAATGACAATCTAGCCACGTGTGTCAACTGTAGGGCAATAGTTGTCAGTTGTGTCAACGTAACCATATTCAGGCCTCGTTTTCAAGTTCAAACAAAAACATACAGTGTTTCCCCACCATCATAATCAGCATTCCTCTAGTTGCATTATTACCTCTTGCACTAAGATGGATGGGTACATAAATGTTTATGCTATTGCTTTCTTCATAGCACATGAATATACCCTCGCATGTGCGTAAAAATAGGGTGGTGCTTAACTTTTGCACAGGTGTATAGTTTGCTCATACTCCTTGTCCTTTGCCCTGTTTCAGGGACCGGGTTGCGCGTCCTGTGGACGTTTTCTACATGATAAGTTCTGGCCTCATCTTTGCTATCAATGTAGCCCTTGTGGTCCCTTGGCTAATTGTGACATATGTAAGCACTGGGGGGGCGAGTTAATGTCCGAATTCTTGTGCTGCTTACAGGCGACGGACAAGGTGGTAGAGGAGGAGAAGAAGAAGAAGCGGAAACGAGAGGTTGTAAGTAGGAAGGGTAAGGGGAAGGTCTCGTCCGCGGTGGATATGGAGGCCTTCCGGACCGAGATGTTGGGAGAGATGAAGAGGACAATAAAGGATTTGGTTCCAGGGTTGCTTCGTGGCATGCTTCCTGGACCAAATCCTTTACTGTCCTCATCATCGGCTTCGGAGCAGGTAATCCCCGCCTCTGGATCGGTTTTCCTTAGACCGCTTCCGTTGTTCGACGATTCAGAGGTGGCCCCATTAGAGGGGGCGTTCCACGACCCTGGCAGCAGGCTTATTGCCGCGCCGAGAGGGGACCGTGGACGGTTGTCGCTGGAACCCGCGGGCTGCTTATCAGTCCAGGGGTATCCGCACGCCGCGGTGGCCAGTACCTCCTATGGCACCGTTCCTGGTCAGCCCGGGTTAGCTCTCTTTGCTGACCCGGGGTCTATTCTTTCTGACCAGGGTGATGAGGATTACCTGCTAGGGTCGCCGTCTGACGACGTGGACATGGATGAAGACGTTTGTGCACCCCTCGCGGGGAATACAGGCGGCTTCTTCCACGGTTTTACTCACCCTGGAGTAGAGTCCGCGGCTCAGGTGGTGGCCCAGGGCGCTGCTGATGGCCAGCGGTACCGCATACCTCGGCTTGCCGAGGGTGTTGCTGGTGCTGGCCGGGCCCGTGGTGGGGCGGTATATACCCAGCGCTCTGCCACGGTGCCTGCTCCTGGTCAAACCAGTGATATTGTCATGCCGGTGCTGTCAGGCCCGCATGTTTTCCCTGGCTTGCCAGGTGTATCAGCGTACCCGCCGTCAAGCTCTGCTGCTTGCGCTCAGGAGGAAGACGAAGGACCCCGTCTTGTAGAGCGCTCGCAGTTAGCCACGGAGGAGGATTGGTCTGACGCTTGCCAGTGGTTGGTGAGCGTTAGGCCTGATCTGCCCGTGGAGCAGTCGGCTAGCCAGCGTGACCACAGGCCGTGGTTAGCTGGGAAACCGACTGCTAACGCTATGCCTTCTCTGCCGCTGGCGGAGCATGTCGTTGACATGTTCAAGGCGGCGGAGTCGTCCATTAAGTCGAGTGGACGTCTCGCGAAGGCCCCTCGCGAGGTGGCCAGGCGTTGTCGCATCGTGCCCCTGGATTACCAGCGGTACGGTGTGGTACCCAAGCCCAGCGTGGATGACCGCGCGGCTTTGGGTGAGGATGCGCGGCCAGGCTCCCGTTCTGACACGGGGGTCTTGTGCTCGAACGCGTTGCGTTCGGCGAATACCGCGTTGCGTGATGCGGAGGAGAGTGGGAGGGCTTCGATTGCCGCTCTGTCCCACGTCTCCCAGCTGTTACAGGGGGTAGTAACGGCATCCGCATCGCGCCAGCCAAGTCCGGTCACGGTCCAGCGAGCCATCCAGGATGGTATTAACCTGGCGCTGGACTGTATGACTCGGGCGGTGACCAGGAGTGTCCGGGCAAGACGCACGTTTGCCCTGGACAATCTGTGCCCGTCTCAGGACCTGTACAATAGGCTACTGCGTACGCCTATGACGGGTCCTGGTCTTTTTGGAGGTGAGGGATGTCGGCACCTCCAGGAGACGGTCACCCTGGTGAATAACCAGAGGGCGCTGTGCGAGCAGTTTGAGGTGCTGCGTCGTGCTAACGTTCGCGCCGCGGCCCCTGCGTATCGTCCCCTGCAGGCTCGAGGTGGTGCTGGCCAAGTCAGAGGCCAGCCACCGTCGCAGCGTCGGCCTCGGCCGCGTGCGATTCGGCCAGCAGCGAGGGGGGCGCAGGTTCCTCAGGCGCCGTCAGCCAGGCAGCCGCCCGCGCACCAAGGTGCGCGCGGGGCGGGGCGCGCGAGGATCTGGGCGTGGTTATCGGTCCTGACAGGACGCTTACCGCGGTAAGAACCACTCCGGTGTATGGCGACGGAGACAGTGCCGCTCTTGCATGCCTCGTGTCCACCGCGGTCCCTAGGTGGACCGGTGGGAGGCCGGCTAGCCGACCACATGCAAGAGTGGGAACGGTTAACTCAGGACCGTTTAGTCTTGCGATGGCTTTCCGTCGGGTATCATCCAGAGTGGATGACAGGCCCGCCGTCGCGACTGTCTCTAGTGCCAGTCTGGACTCCCATTCCGAGAGATCCAGAGCAAAGGTTGTGTATCGAGGAGGAGATAAATTCCCTCGTACAAAAGGGAGCTATTCAGCCGGCACAAAGGTGTCCGGGCTTCTATTCAACCCTGTTCTTAGTAACAAAACGCACCGGAGGGTGGAGACCGATTCTCAACCTCAAGCCATTGAACAAGTTCATCGAGACGCCCAGTTTCAAGATGGAAACGGTGCGCTCGGTGTTGGCGGGGTTGGAGAGGGGGATGTGGACGGCGTCGATAGATTTGAAGGACGCTTATTTCCACATCCCCATCCACGGGAGTTTCTGTCGCTTCCTGAGATTTGCATTCCAGGGCAGACAGTGGGAATTCAGGGTGTTGCCCTTCGGAATTTCCACGGCTCCTCGGGTTTTCACCCGTGTGGTTCTTGCGATCACAGCATACCTCCGCAGGAGAAGCATAGCAGTCCACACGTACATAGACGACTGGCTGTTGAAAGCGCACACCCGGGAAAGTTTTTCGGCCAATCTGGAGATTGTTTTGAAAACTCTCACAGACTTAGGCTGGATGATCAATTTCCCAAAATCAGAGCTGACTCCATCCCAGAAGTTTGTTTACCTGGGGATGTTCTTCGATCTAGAGACAGGATATGTTTATCCTACTCAGGAGAGAGTTCAGAAACTCATCTCATTAATTCAGTCAGTGTGCGACAGTCGTCATGTCCTGGCACGGGTTTACTTGAGAATGCTGGGGTTGATGGTTTCATTGGAACCAGTCATTCCTCAGGCCGCCTTACGCAGGCGGCCGATCCAGTTATTTCTCATGACACAATGGACCCAGAGTACAGGTTCGCTGGACTCGAATGTGTCAGTGTTGGCGCCTCTGATTCACCACCTGCAATGGTGGTTGAATACAGAGAATCTCTTGCCGGGGGTTTTGCTAACCCCTCCCCACCCTCAGGTGACTGTGTATACAGATGCATCGATGGAGGGCTGGGGAGCTTGCCTGGAAGAGTCCACGATATCAGGGCTTTGGAATCTGGAACAGTCAAAGGAACATATAAATCTACTGGAGCTAAAAGCAGTAGTCCTGGGCCTGGAACATTTCTTACAGAAAGTTCAGGGCAAGATTGTTCTTATTCGTTCAGACAACTCAACAGTTGTGACTTACATAAACCGCCAGGGCGGAACGAAGTCGCCCAGTCTCTGTATGATGACATGGAAACTGCTTTGTTGGTGTCTGGATCACCAGATTACCTTGAAAGCAGTTCATATTCCGGGAAGGTTAAACCTGCTAGCAGACTCATTGAGCCGAAGGATGAGTGTTTTACCCACGGAATGGCAACTAAATCAATGTGTGGCGGATCGTCTGTTCGACCATTGGGGGAAACCCAACATCGATTTGTTCGCAACGAAGAAGAATGCGAAGATGACGACGTACGTCTCTCCGATTCCGGATCCAAGCGCTTTCGCAACAGATGCGTTAGCTATCAGCTGGGGGAGAATGTATGCATACGCATTCCCTCCAGCAATCCTGATTCCAAAAATTCTTCAGAAAATCAGACAAGAGGAATGCCAAGTGCTTCTGATCGCCCCGGATTGGCCAAGCCGATCATGGTATACGGATCTGCTGGACCTTCTGGTCTGCAATCCGGTTCCTCTGCCTCTGATGGACGATATTATCTTCCAGGGCAAGGCCCTTCACAACAATCCGTCAATGTTCAGATTGACTGCGTGGATGTTGTCAAGGAATCTAGAATTAAGGAGGGCTTTTCTGAGCAAGCAGCCATGTTTATGGCCAAAGCCAGGAGGGGGTCAACCTCCAGAGCATATAATTATAAAATCAACAGATTTTCAGAATGGTGCTCAAAAAGATGTATTGATCCAATGGATTCATCTATTCAAGTAGTAGCTGATTTCCTCTGTCACCTCTATGATGCCTATAGCCTCAAGCCTAACTCTATTGCTGGTTATAAGTCAGCATTAATGTCTGTTATTCCTTGCTTGCCTAAGAGGGGAAGTGATGAAGTGAATACATTAAATGTATTAATTAAAGGCATGGGCAATCTAAGACCAAGGAATCCACCTGTGATTCCGTCTTGGAGTTTATCGCTAGTGCTTCAAGTACTAGGTGATAAGCCTTTTGAACCACTTAGTTCCATTTCTATGAAACTATTAACACTGAAGACTGTGTTTTTAATTGCTGCGGCCTCGGCTAGGCATAGGAGTGAAATTCATGCCTTATCAGCCGAGGATGACCGTTTTGTGGTTTCAGGGGAAGGCCTTAAGCTGCTACCTAGGATTAATTTCTTGGCTAAAAATCAGTCGTTGAAATATCCAGGTCAACCTATTATTTTGCCTGCTTTAACTAGATATGATCCTAATTCTAAAGCATGGTGTCCCGTCCGGGCGCTGCGCCGGTACAAACAACGTACGGCGGAGTGGCGCACCGACCAGTCAGCGTTATGGTTGTCATATATTGAACCCCATGGCAGGGCTTCTAAGGACACCATTTCCAGGTGGATTGTGGAATGCATTCAGTTTTGCCATAAATCCGCCACCGGGAAGCAGGTTGACGTGGCCAAGGCTCACAGTGTCCGCGGCGTAGTGACATCCACGGCCCTATTTAATGGGGTCCCTGTGGATGATATTATGTCGGTGGCTCAGTGGCACTGTGAGTCAAGTTTTACAGACCATTATCTCCGTGACACCTCTAATCCTCTCGCCTTGTCGATTTTGAAAAAATAACTCGGTTTATATTTTTTGAGGAGGTTTTTCCTCATTACTTATATATTTCACAATTAATTTATGGAAACACCCACTTTTTTGGGCCTGCATCAGTCTTTACCAATGGGAAGATGATGTCAGCAGCCATTTCAACAAGGTCAGTCTTGTTCATGTGTTGTCCGTTGTTGATTGTATTGTCACGATTACCCGTTATTAATATGGTGATGGTTTGTGTATTTGTGTGGTTCATTGTTGAGAGTTACGAAAATGGAGCTTTTTCGTCTCTGTCCTGTAGTACATGGCACTTGTACGTAGAGAGCGTATAGGACATTGAGGTCAGTCGACTCTTCCTCCCAGGAAGGAGGGGGGGGAGCGCATATGACATTCGGTCATCTCTCATACATCGGTGGTGTTATCCGATGGTTAGTCAAATCCTGACTGTTTTTTCTTACAGTTTCAGAAGTTTAAGTGCCTTAAACGCAGAAAAGCGTATAGGGATGAGCTGGTCTTTTGACCTCGCCTCCCTCCCGCCAGATTCACTTTCGAATTCTGGCAATATCAAAAGTATTAGGGAGGTAAGTATACTCTTGAAGTGAAATAAACGAAATCTAGGATTTCTTTTTTCACGAGAGAGTTGATACTTACCTCCCTAGATACGGACCCGGCCTCTCCACCCCACAGAGGCTCGGTCTTCAGGCTCTTAATAGTTGCATGTGTGTCAGCCAATAATCTAGTCAGAGGAAGTGCTAGTCTGCGCATGCGCGGTGGTGGGGCTGGCATCCGCCAGACTACGCTCTGACTCCCTGCCCAGTAGGGGCACCTAACTGTTTTAAATCTGAGTGTTTATTGAGTGAAAGCCAATATTTAGCAATATCAAAAGTATTAGGGAGGTAAGTATCAACTCTCTCGTGAAAAAAGAAATCCTAGATTTCGTTTATTATTTTCTTGATAGTTAACCCGTACCACCCTGATGTCAATATTTTATCTTTTACTGCATTAATAGCAAAGAAACCGGTGTACATTTTTCAACAATTTTGGTGGACGATGTTGCTGTCTACGACAGCACCATCTTCCACCAAATTTGTTGAAAATTGAACACCAGTTCATCTTTGAATTTAATTTTAAATGTTGACATCAGTGTGGTAAGGGTTAAAGGAAATGACTGTATCTGGTAACCGTATGAACCAGTTCTCAGGCATCTGACAGGGATGCCACTTTCATGAGCTGCACTCAGTGATAAACAGGGACATGATCCGGACACCGTGGCTCAGCCTATCCATGATTCGTACACGAATCACTGATGATAATGGTTGAGCATTGTTCCTTTTCTCGTATGGCGATCATCACGAAAAGGCAACAATACTCAACCAGTATCTTAAATGGATGCTAATCTCATCTCAAATGTTGTATTGCACCGATAGATTATGGTTTATAGATTCCATATCATTCAGTCAAATTCCCTTATATGTATCACAATTATCTGCTTTACAATATTGCGTAACTGTTGAACTGATCTCCACCATTTTGTTTCCTCTAGCGATAGTGTGTGCTGTCATGTAAGTGCCAATGGATTACATTTTTTATTATGTAATAACCATTTTATTGAATATTTTGAAACTAATTTGATTGGAAGTCGGTGCTGCCTAAGGCAGCAACAAGTTCCAGTCAAATTAGTTTCAAAATATTCAACAGCTTACCTGTATGGTTGTTTTTATACCACACTATCAAGCTATAGATGGCACTGCTATGACTGAGCGAATATACCGAGGCAGACATGCTAGCTTTTTTTTCTGATTGGTTGAAATGTAAATCATGACAGCCATCATAACCTGTAGAAATGTACCAACATTTAGCTAGTAACAAGAATTCGCTGAATTAAATGTCTCGCCTGTCTCGTGTTTGTCACAGTGGCATTGACCTTGTGACCTCCCTGTTATCATGCTGCTTCCTAACATCATAGGTAACCATGTATCCAAGTTTAGTTCCAATACGATTAACCGAACCTGAAATATAAATGATTTGCGGAATGGAAAAACTTAAGGTTGAAAAAGCAGAGGTCAAATAGCAATATTAGAATAGAATTGACCTTTGACCTGGTGATCTCCATGTCACCATCCTGTATCCTCTTGGCATAAGCAACCATGTACCAAAATTGTGCTCGATTAGTGTTAAGCAGTCCCGAAATATAACAAGATAAGCCTAAAAAATTAACGTTGAAGAATAACAAAGTTTTGTAGAGGGCAGAATGACCGTGACCTTCGACGTTGTGACTTCAGTATCAACATGCTGCTTCCTAACATTATAGGTAACAATGTATCCAAGTTTAGTTCCAATAGGATTAACTAACCTGACAGATAAGCTAAGAAGTTTTGTTAAATGCAAAAACTTAACATTGAATTTTGTATCAAGGTCACACTGACCTTGATCTTTGACCGTGTGACCTCATTATCATCCTGCTGCTTCCTAATAGTATAGGCAACCACATAGCTAAGTTTAGTTGCAATAGGCTTAACCAAGCCTGAAATAGAAGGTGAAGTTTAGCTAAACGCAAAAACTTAATGTTGAACAAGAGCTCCGCAAAAAGCGCATAATACCCCGCCATGATGACAAGCCAATGAATGAGCTATCAGAAAATATTTATTTCTTCCTCAGCCCCATCAAACCAGCAATCCTTATGAAGTATCAAAGCGACCCACTAAATGGTCAAGGAGGTATCGTCCGGAAACCAATTTTCAAGATGGCTGCTGCTGACTGGCGGCCATATTAGATTTCCGATTATCGTAAATTTTGATAAGTTTCTTCACCAGACATATTCCAATGACCGTAGGAAGTGATCCAATAAATGAAATCCAGAAACCAACTTTTAAGATGGCAGCCCATGGCTGGCGGCCATCTTGGAGTTCGGATCACTGTCAATTTCAAGAGGTTTCTTCTCCACACCTAGTCCAACCACCCTATGAAATTTCAAAGGGATCCGATAAACGGTAACAGAGTTATCATTTGGAAACCAATTTTCAAGATGGCCACCGGTGGCTGGCAGCCATCTTGGAGTTCGTATCATTGTCAATCTCGATAGGTTTCTTCCTCAGACCTAGTCCAACCACTCTATGAAGGTTCAAAACGATCCGATAAACGGCAACGGAGTTATCATCGAGAAACCAATTTTCAAGATGGCCAAGGGTGGCCATCTTGAATTTTGGATCATTATCAATCTCAATAGGTTTCTTCCCCAGAGTTAGTCCAACCACCCTATGAAGTTTCATAGCGATCCGATAAACAATAACGGAGTTATCATCTGGAAACCAATTTTCAAGATGGCCACCGGTGGCTGGTGGCCATCTTGGATTTCGATCATTGTCGATTTCGATAGCTTTCTTCCTCAGACCTAGTCCAACAACTCCATGAAGTTTCAAAACGATCCGATAAAGGGTAACGGAGATATCATCCGGAAACCAATTTTCAAGATGGCCGCCGGTGGCCATCTTGGATTTCGGATCATCGTCAATTTCGATAGGTTTCTTCCCAAGACCTAGTCCAACCACTCTATGAAGTTTCAAAGCCATTCGCTAAACAGTAACCGAGTTATCATCCGGAAACCAATTTTCAAGATGGCCGCCTATGTATCCAAGTTTGGTTCCAATTGGATCAGGCATTGCTGAGATATACGGCAATAACATTTGTTTAATGCAAAAACTTAACGTAAAATATTAACAAAGATTATACTGTGACTTTTGACCCCCATAACCTTGACTGCATGTCTGCATCAGCATGCTGCTTCCTTTTGATGTATATCACCATGTACCCAAGTTTGGTTCCAATTGGATCAGGCATTGCGGAGATATAAACTTAACTTAAAAGTTCACGCCGCCGCCGTCGGAAAAGTGATACCTATGTCTCGATCCTGCTTTGCAGGCGAGACAAAAACTGAATCTTTCTTTGACAGGATGACACAATGCTTAAAAATTGATGCATAGTTTATGAGTGACCTATTAGATCATCTGTATATAGATACATTGTATCATGAGATCAGTTTAGTCATCCTTTAACTGCGATCCCCACTCGAAGGCAGGTTATCTAAGCATTCGGTTGTTGTACCAGATACGTGTAGACAACTGACCCATCTCCTTAAAAAAGACAATTTAAAAAAAATTTCATTAGAATGAGTGATGATGTAATGTTTTCTGTGGCTGCAATAATTTGAAAACATCCTGCAGCCACAATCAGTCCTACTTCATTAGCCACTGTTTCTTATCCTCAGTCAGAGCCCTTAACTTCTGCTCGTTCTCAGCATACCCAGTCCTGCTCCTTTGAGATTAGTAAGTAGCGCATTTAGCAGGTTTGTGCAGTGGTGTCCTCTGCAGGCTTGGAAAGAGTTAGCTCCTAATACAGCAAATTTCAATGCTATCTGTGCAGACATGTCTACTTGGCCGTTGCAGAATATGGCCAAACATAGTGTTGGGAATTGGTTCTATTTTTGGGATCGATGATTGGTTTTATATACTAAGCGATGATCAATTAATAATTGATCATAACAGGTCCTCAATTTTTACCCATTTTGAATGCAAGTAATTATAGCATGTTCAAGAATAACTACCCCTTTAAAACAAAGTCACAGGTATGACACATTCTTAATAATCTAAGAAATAATCTGTTGAATATTTTAAAATTAATTTGACTGGAAGCTGTTGCTGCATGGTCGCTTTGAAATTAACATACTATTTCAGTGCTGAAAGAATTAATGTCTTAGACTAAGGAGTAATACTATATAGTTCCAACAATTAAATCTAAATTCTTTTCCAAGAAGCATTATGGCTGTAGAAAGCATTTGTATCGTCTGCAAACAGTATTAATGAGAGATTTTTTGCAGATTTTGGGTAGTCATTCATATATAGGAGAAACAGCAGGGGCCCCAAGAACTGAACCTTGGGAAACACAAGAAACTACATTTTTGTATTCAGAGATAACACCATTGAATTGTACGGTTAGGGTACCTGTTTCTAACAGGGTTCTATTTCTAACAATTGCTCCTTTTTTTCTTCTCACGCACTCGTTGTTTTGGTGACATCGTCAAAACATGTTTATTTCAATAGATATATCATTTTCACACATTTGAGGATTTTTTTTTTTATCAAAATGTAGCAGAAATAAGTAATTATTTTACCTACATTTTTATTGGACATGTGAAATTTATGTGTCTTCACTATTACTTTTTTAGGGTCCATAAATATCTTCATAACTGGTAAAAAAAATTAAACAAATGTTCAGTTTTAGCGTCAGACGATATATGTTAGATGCTGTCAAACACGGGATGTTGATTTCACCAACATAAAAATAATTCATTTCTACAGATGCGCCGAAGGGTCATGGGGTTGATATATTGTTTTCAAATGTAGATTGATTTTTGCCACGCACATGCCCAATACAAACACGGCCATAGTTTCTATATATGGTAAAATCTAAAATAACTTTAATGTCTTATGGTATGCATAAATCCTTATTTTCATTTTAAGCACCAGATTTGCTACTTTACAAAGTAAGGATACAGAATTTTGATTTTGAAAATGGTGTTGCTGCTGTCTATGTATACCGTGTATTACGAAACATTGAATTTGACCAGTCCTAGATTTACCACAACAAATTAAGTTGTGCTCCCCTTTTAGCGGTGTTTGTATTATTATTTTTGCTGGCAAACTCTCCTGTTGTCAAATCATAGACAGTGCTGTTATATCACCATCTTGTCGCTATATAAATAACAGATTTATGTTCCTGTAAGAAACTGGTACCTAACTATACAAAAAAAACCTATGAAAACCGTTAATGTGTATTTACACACAGTAAATTTATTTGGAGGAATTAAATTCTTATGCAATCGACAAAACTGTCCATACCCTGTTAAAAAATGATACTCAGACCATACACACTGTTCCCTGTTTGACAGTAACTCTGTGTCCAGTTAAATGCAGTACCTCTTATTCCATAGTATGCAAGCTTTTGTAGTAAAATTGTATGATCAGTTGTATCTAAGGCTTTGGAAAGATCTAAGATACACCTAGCATATGTTGATTATTCTCAAGGGAGATAGATAATTTTGCATTCATATCCACAATGGCAAGCATAGTAGTGTTTTTCTCTGAAACCATATTGAGAAGGACATATGATTGAGTTTGTTTAGATATTTAGTAATTCTACTAAAATACAGCTTTTCTCTGAGTTTTCAGAAAAGTGGAAGTACCGAGGCAATATCCTTATTCTCACCCCTCGCGAAAAGTGGTAAGTCGCCTTTATTTCTACTATTTAATTTTACCACATTCTTTGTATGGCGAAAAAAGCATCATAGAAGTATTGCCGTACTCATTAAAATGTTGTAGACATTGAAAACATTATAGAGAATTTTATTTATCATCGGATAATGGGTTTTCGAGGGTATAAGCACATTTTCATCGATTTAATATAAGAGTAGGAAGTTTATCAACAAATTTGGTCAATTTCATAACTAGCAAACATTCACTGAAATAAAACAGGCATAAAAATAAAAATAAACCCTAAAATAAACTTGCCGCTTTTAAATATCCACTACCTGGTCTACAGATGCAATCTCAGTATTGCATCAGGTGTTTTCGAGGGTGATGTAATCGCGTAATTTCAGCTCTAGTGAGGCGGTGAATTGATGTCATTTTTATGATTTGAGCAAAGGAGAATCTGTCACCGACAATAATTCCATAAACGTGTCTGATACAAACACAGAACTTAATTTATAGTTGTAAATCCAGATCAGGTTATATTTCGCTTTTCGCGATAACTGGGTAGCAGCAAATTTCAACCAAAACATTAAAAAAGTTAAAATCTTTTAGTTTTTCGTTTGGAAATTTGATAAATGTAGTATTGAAAATGAACATAAGTGTTTTGCCTACCGGAAAATAGAAAAGAATTATTGAAATTTATATTGTATGTGGTAACTAGGGCCTGTTTGAATTGCCATTGTGGGTAGAGAAAAATCAATCTAGATCTGAAAACTAGATAAGAACCACATGCCAGTTCAACGCTTCAGGAGAAATAAATTATTGCTATGGCAATGGATCTGCTATGCTACTCAGGACAGCAACTGGCAGATCTTGTTGGACACAAAAACTGGACTGATTTGTATAATTTCCTTACGAGTTATCAGTATTTTTATCATGGGTCAAAAAAGTATTAGAGACCTTGTGAAGAATGGCGGCTGTCATCATCTCCCCATTGGTGAAGATTGATGCAGTCCAAATAAGTGATTGTTTCCATTGATTAAATGCGAAATATATAAAAAATGAGGAAACCTCATCAAATATGTACACCTAAATTATTTTTTCAAAATCGATAATGGCGAGAGGATTCGAAGTGTCACGGAGGTAATGGTTTGTAAAACTTGACTCACAGTGCCACTGAGCTACCGACATAATGTCATCCACAGGGACCCCATTAAATAGGGCAGTGGAAGCCACTACGCCCCTGACACTGTGAGCCTTGGCCATGTCAACTTGTTTACCTGTGGCAGATTTATGACAAAATTGAATACATTCAACAATCCACCTGGAAATGGGGTTCAATATATGACAACCATAACGCTGACGGGTCCGTCCGACATTCCTGAGTACGTTGTTTGTACCGGTTGGGTTGACCTGGATATTTCAAAGACTGATTCTTAGCCATGTAATTAATCCTAGGTAGAAGCTTAAGGCCTTCCCCTGTAACCACAAAACGGTCTACCTCGGCTGATAAGGCATGAATTTCACTTCTACGCCTAGCCGAGGCCGCAGCAATTAAAAATACAGTTTTAAGTGTCAACATTTTCATAGAAATGGAACTAAGTGGTTCAAAAGGCTTATCACCTAGTACCTGAATCACTGGAGATAAACTCCAAGACGGAATCACTGGGGGATTCCTTGGTGTTAGATTGCCCATACCTTTAATTAAAGTATTTAATGTACTTACTTCATCACTTCCCCTATTAGCCAAGCAAGGGATAACTCATTAAAGCTGATTTATAACCAGCAATAGAGTTAGGCTTGAGGCTATAGGCATCATACAGGTGACAGGAAATCAGCTACTTCCTGAATAGATGAATCCATTGGATTAATACATCTTTTTGAGCACCATTCTGCAAATCTGTTGATTTTATAAGTATATGCTCTGGAGGTTGATCCCCTCCTGGATTTTGCCATAAACATGGCTGCTTGCTCAGAAAAGCCCTCCTTAATTCTAGATTCCTTGACAACATCCACGCAGTCAATCTGAACAGTGACGGATTGTTGTGAAGGGCCTTGCCCTGGAAGATAATATTGTCCACCAGAGGCAGAGGAACCGGATTGCAGACCAGAAGGTCCAGTAGATCCGTATACCATGCAGGATTCATACACCTTCAGCGGAATTAAATTCCATACCTTTTCCAGACCTTTTTTTGGACTTACAATCAGACAAAAAACAAACACAGTTACTAAGTTCATCATATATAAACTGTATTAAACTTTATAAAACAAGAATATCAAAACACAGCGTGCACACTTTTGCCTGTGGAACTGAAGCAACCGCAGGACCCGAGGACAATAACAAACTGCATATATAAATAATTGTCACAAGAATGTCAAAGCACAGCGCGCACGCACACATATGAATTTCATTACAGCAGCACATTTTTTGTTGAATATTTTGAAAATAATTTGACTGGAAACTGTTGCTGCTTTAAGCAACAATAGTTTCCAGTCAAATTATTTTCAAAATATTCAACAGCTATCCTATCAAAACACACTATTAAAATAGGAGTTATCTTAATCTAATATAGCCAGAAATATCAACATACACACAAACACACAGTGTGTCACACATACACAGGATTTCTCATTATAAAGGGACTTTTAGAAGGTATATAGCCCCAAAATCTAGATTGGCAACAGTCTATGAGTGCTCTGGGAACCGTATATTGTCTAGGAGTGGTTCAGTGTTTTTCAGGATGCAAACCAGATATGAATTTCATTACACAGCACATTTTTTGTTGAATATTTTGAAAATAATTTGACTGGAAACTGTTGCAGCAATAGTTTCCAGTCAAATTATTTTCAAAATATTCAACAGCTATCATGCAAAGTTGAGCTTGAGACACCCACATTTATTTGTTGAGGGCCACCCCCACCTTTAGATAACAAGTTAAACCCTGCACATATACACATACACTAATTTAATTTAAATTTACCATAGGGGATCATATCGCCATAGCAACAGGAGGAATCCTCATTATTTTCACTTGATAATGCGCAACATAAGCGGCCTCGCGGTACGAAAGAGCTGTCGGACAGTCAATAATATTTTACTGTGACTCAGCGCAAAGTTGGGATCATCTAACATTGGGCGATATAAAATTGCCACGCTTCTAAATGATCGCCATAGCAACAGGAATTCATTATTTTCACTCGATGACGAGCCAACACAAGAGGCCTCACGATATGAGGGCAAAGTTGGGATCATCTAACGTTGGGCGATATAAAATTGCTACGCTTCTAAATGATTCCGGTACTATCAATGTGAAAATGTAAAATATTCTTACCTTGAACCAAAGAAATCCGTAACTTTCGGCGCTGGCTTTAGACGAACTTGTGTCAGTGTCTCATGTTTTTTCCCCGGCATGTGGCTAACAAGAGCCACTTCGCCCATATTCCTGATGTCAAACAACTTATTACAAACACAACATTTGGCACGCGAGTTTGATGTGTTGTCCGGTAAAATCCAATCCTTATATTTATCATTAGTTTCCCAAACACTAGCATATTTGTACTTTCCCATCTTTAGTGTATCACAAAAGACGGCAATCTCGGAAATAATTTCATTGTTTCGGCTTCTAACACTGTACTATTTGACAGACGACTGCCGATTCACTGATTTTTATTGCGTTGTACTTGAACATGTTCAGAACCCGTATTGCTCAACAAACCGCGAGATGTTCCCGGTAATAGGCGGTTTTCTATTGCAAGACGACACCGGGACCCAATCGAATTAGATTCTGGCAAGATTGGCGGAAACGCGAGATTTCGTTTGTAAACAAAAAGATTGCGGTCGGAAAAATTAGGATTGCCGATATTTTAATTTCCCATACATTTTCCATACCAGTTGGCCCAAAATTGGAATCTCCATACTTTTTCCAGCCCTGGAAAAGGCTTTCCTTATTTTCCATACTTTTTCCAGACTTCCATACATGCGTACGAACCCTGCCATGATCGGCTTGGCCAATTTGGGGCGATCAGAAGCACTTCACACTCCTCCTGTCTGATTTTCTGAAGAATTTTTGGAATCAAGATTGCTGGAGGGAATGCATATGCATACATTCCCTCCCACCCAGCTGATAGCTAGCGCATCTGTTGCGATAGCGCTTCGGTCCGGAATCGGACAGACGTACGTCGTCATCTTCGTTGCGAACAAATCTATGTTGGGTTTCCCCCAATGACTGAACAGACGGTCCGCCACACATTGATTCAGTTGCCATTCCGTAGGTAAAACACTCATCCTTCGGCTCAATGAGTCTGCTAACAGATTTAACCTTCCCAGAATATGAACTGCTTTCAAGGTAACACTGTGGTTCAGGCACCAGCAAAGCAGTTTCCATGTTATCATACTGGCGGTTTATGTAAGTCACTACTGTTGAGTTGTCAGATCGAATTAGAACACTCTTGCCCTGAAATTTCTGTAAGAAATGTTCCAGGCCCAGGACTACTGCTCGTAATTCCAGTAGATTTATGTGTTCTATTGACTGTTCCAGATTCCAAAGCCCTGATATAGTGGATTCTTCCAGGCAAGCTCCCCACCCCTCCATCGATGCATCTGTATACATCGTTACCTGAGGGTGAAGAGGGGTTAGCATCACCCCCGCCAGGAGATTCTCTGTCTTCAACCAACATTGAAGGTGGTGAATTAGAGGCTTCAGCACTGACACATTTGAGTCCAGAAAACCTGTACTCTGAGTCCATTGCGTCATGAGAAATAACTGGATCGGCCGCCTGCGTAAGGCCGCCCGAGGAATGACTGGTTCCAGAGAAACCATCAATCCCAGCATTCTCAGGTAACCTCGTGCCAGGACATGACGACTGTTGTACACTGACTGTATTACTGAGATGAGTATCTGAACGTTCTCCTGAGTAGGATAAACATATCCTATCTCCAGATCGAAGAACATTCCCAGGTAGACAAACCTCTGGGATGGAGTCAGCTCTGATTTTTGAAATTTGATTATCCAGCCTAAATCTGTGAGAGTTTTCAAAACTATCTCCAGATTTGCTGATAAACTTTCCTAGTTGTGTGCTTTTAACAGCCAGTCATCCATGTACGTGTGGACTGCTATGCTTCTCCTGCGGAGGTATGCTGTTATCGCAAGAACCACCCTGGTGAAGACCCGAGGAGTCGTAGAAATTCTGAAGGGTAACACCCTGAATTCCCACTGTCTGCCCTGGAATGCGAATCTCAGGAAGCGACGGAAACTCCTTGCTATAGGAATGTGGAAATAAGCATCCTTCAACTCTATTGAAGCTGTCCACATCCCCTTCTCCAACCATGCCAACACCGATTTCACTGTCTCCATTTTGAAACTGGGTGTGTCTATGAACATGTTCAATGGCTTGAGGGTGAGAATTGGTCTCCACCCTCCAGTGCTTTTTGCTACTACTAGGAACACGGTTGAATAGAAGCCCAGACATTTTTGTGCCGGTTGAATTGCTCCTTTTTGTATGAGGGAATTTATCTCTTCCTCTATACACAACCGTGTAAGGGGCACCTGACTTTTTTAATCTGAGTGTTTTATTGAGTGAAAGCCGATATTTAGCAATAGTCAAAAAGTATTAGGGAGGTAAGTATACTCTTGAAGTGAAATTTACAATTCGCTTCGAAAAACTATACTAAAGTTAACAAAATTTGTAGGAGCGATGCAAAACCAGTGTCGATGTGCTAGACAGATATAACGGACATGACACACTGCTATCATCGTGAACGGAGAGGCTTAGAACTCAGATTTTTGCTTTGTTTTTGTTCATGCGTACTGTATTTCCGTGATCTCTGTTGACCACCTTGTGTATTATATATATATATATATATATATATATATATATATATATATATATATATATATATATATATATATATATATATAGTAGTAATATGCTAATAATATGAAATAGGAAGGTAAACTTCAAATGCCGGTGATTGGCCTAAGCACAGGCATTTGAAGTTTACCCGCCTATTTCATATTATTAGTATATTTCATATACTACTATATATATAATACACAAGGTGGTCAACGAAGATCACAGAAACACAGTACGCATGAACAAAAACAAAGCAAAAATCTTAGTTCCAAAACTCTCCGTTTGGGATGATGGCGGCGTATCGTGTCTGTTATATCTGTCTAACACATCGACGCTGGTTTTGCATCGCTGCTACGAATTGGGGAACAACTAGCCATTGCTAGACTGGTCCCTGGCGCTCTGTATCTGCTTGCGGAATGCCAGCATCGTTGAACCTTTCACCCCAACACCAACAATATGCATTCAGATTCAGATTCAAATGTCGAAATGACAATTAAAATATTTCAAGTCAAAATATAAAATTTAAACTGAAGTAAAATAATAATTGATCTTGAATCTGAATCTGAATGCATATTGTTGGTATTGGGGTGAAAGGTCCAACGATGCTGGCATTCCGCAAACAGATACAGAGCGCCAGGGACCAGTCTAGCAATGGCTAGTTGTTCCCCAATGGTTTCTCGAACATTTACAATTCGCTTTAAAAAACCTGTAATAAAGTTAATAAAATTCGTAGCAGCGATGCAAAACCAGCGTCGATGTGTTAGACAGATATAACAGACACGATACGTCGCCATCATCCCGAACGGAGAGGTTTGGAACTAAGATTTTTGCTTTGTTTTTGTTCATGCGTACTGTGTTTCCGTGATCTTCGTTGACCACCTTGTGTATTATATATATATATAGTAGTATATCTCATATACTAATAATATGAAATAGGCAGGTAAACGTCAAATGCCTGTGGCCTAAGGAAAGTTAAGTTTTAGCTAAATGCCACAGTTTGGTTGCCCCATCCTACATTTAGTCTTAAGTTCTGCGATGTTCTTGAAAATTACAAAAATAACTGGGTAGGATATTGCGTTCGCCCTGTAGTATTCATATTATTTAATATTTTAGCATGACCGTTCAGCTTTAATACAAGTTATTCCCGGAAACAGATGATTCCGTAACGTACCTGTAATGTTTTTCAGTTTTTCTTCTTGAACCAAGTATTTCTGGTGGCCCAATCCACTGACATTTTTTCTCAGGACTTGTAAAAAAATGTGATGTTTGTATTGGCATGATTACAAACAAATTTGTTAGCTTGAAATGCGGGAAAACGTTCTTTTGTTTTCTTCTTCTTGTTCTGTATATTCCTCCTATTATGATCACCAATCTGGGTACCTGGTTAACTACACCTACGTTACAATTGGGGTGCTAGAGCTCAAGAGAAGTAAGCCGCATCCCTGTCAAGCCGATGCTATTAACATAGACCTACACCATACAGTCTTCTTCTTCGTTTTCTTCCAATTATGGTGACTCACCTCTTCCAGCGTATTATTACACCAGGGTGCATATGTGCGATACCGGCGATCTTGTGCAGGCTAAAAATATTTACAGGATATCATCATCATCATCATCATCATCATCATCATCATCATCATCATTAGTGACAGACATAAGTCAGATATGACTTGTGTGTCCCAGGCGTAAGTTTGATAATATTAGTTGTGGTTAAATAAAATGTCTTTATAATGTACGTCTAGCTTTGATTTAAATTGGTCTAAGTTGATGGCAAGTGCAACGTGATCAGGTAAAGAGTTCCAGTAAGGAATAACTCTTTGTGAAAAAAAGTTTTTCCTGAGATTTTTCTTGCAGAAATTTGTTTGAATTTTGAGATTATGTCCACGCGTGGTCATGGTTGCAGTGGATGGTTCCTTGACCTGCATCTAAGTTAAATTTCATATGTAAAATTGTGTAAGTTTCGATTAAATCCCCTCTAAATCGTCTGTATTTGAGTGACATTAGGTTGAGTGATTTCAATCTATCCATGTAAGGTAGATGCTTAAGGTTTGGAACTAATTTTGTTGATCTACGTTGTATTCTTTCGATGGTTCTTGACTGTCTTAATAGGTATGTTGACCACACTGAATTTCCATATTCCAATATTTACCTTACTAACGTTTTGTAAAGTGAAATGAATGGATTCTGATCCAGATGTGAAACGGTTCGTTTAATGACGGCTAATATACTATTTGCCATGGATACAGTTTTGTTGATATGTTCGTCAAAGGATAATTTGTTATCGATCCAAAGTCCAAGGTCCTTTTCTTCGAGAGCAGAAACAATCTTGTAAAATCCATCAGTATCATATGTACAATCATTTAGTGGTGATTAGTGGAAGTGGACACCCTCAAGTGCAGTATTGAAGGAGTCTAGCAATGGCTGACTAACCACTTCAGCTGGCAGCGAATCCCACAGCCTGTAGCTGTCTGGGATGTAGCTGTGCTGATGTGCTAGTGTGAGGCTGTGTGGTACTAGCAGCCTATGGTTGTTACCCCTTGTCTTGCTCTGCACTCGTTTGTAGAAGTCGAGAGGGATGTCCACAAGGTCATTCATGATACGGTATGTCATTAGCGATCTTATTTTGTACCGTTTTTCCTGTAGGCTGTCCCATCCTAACACATGGAGCATTTCTGAGATACTACTGTGTCTTTGGTAGTCACCATGAGTGAAGCGAGCTGTGTGGCGCTGGACCTGTTCACATTTTTTATGTGTTTCTGAGTGTGGGGAGACCAAATGCTGCATGCATATTCTAGGATGGGACGAGTGAGGGTTGTGAAGCATTGTGACTCAGAGAATCAGTATTCTCAGAGAATAATGATGATAGTAGTGACAGTGGCAATGTTATGTTACATCATCATTTTACGAGGCATAAGTCATTGGCTTGTTATTGCCTCAGAGTTTTTTTGTTGTAGTATGGCTTGTTCAGACTAATTCAAAAGTTCTTTCCTTGAAGTCGATTTCTAGTTTGTTCTTGAATGATTTGACTGGTGTTGCTTAATTAAGTCTCCTCGAAACCATTAGATTTTAGACTTTGGCCCTTGCCACTCTGATGTCGATATTCTATCTTTTGCTATCTCAATTACAAAGGAACTGGTGTACACTTTGCAACAATTCGGTTGATGATGTTACTGTCTATGACAGCAACATCATCCACCAAATTTGGCAAAAAATGAACACAGTTCATCTCCTAATTTAACTTGAAGTTTAAAATTCTGACATCAGAGTGGCAATGGTTAGCATTGATTTGTGGAAATACTGTGGTGCAGATGGGCATTCCCACGTTAGCTGCGGTTTGCTGCCTACACTCATGGTTACACCCTGCTGCACCTAGCATTTGTTTGCATGCTGACTTGTGGAGACCATGGTTTATCTTAATGCTGTTGTTTTCATTTTCCGTGTTCATCACTATCCAAGTCTCCTCCTCTAGGATAGTGTCTCTTAATGCAACCACAAAATTGCGGACATGGACGCTGAGATGAATCTACTGGCAATTAGAATTGTTACCAAGCATGTTCCTGTCTGTGCACAGGCTACTCCTAGATCAGTCCACTGTATCTGCGGAATTGCAGTATGACATTGTGATGGGTTGGTATACATATGGCCTGTTCAGTCAAATTCAAATGTTCTTTCTTTGAAGTAGATATATAGCTACTGGTTGCTTGAGCTGTTGACCGAGCCGTAGATACAGTACTTTAACTTATTTAATGATGTATGGAATGGCGCAGGTTTTTACACCTTGGTCAAATGTCTGAATGCGGGATTGAACCCGGCTCATTTTGGATTGGAATTCCAAGCATGTGTGATGCAAAGGCTTTACCAACCGAGCCAACAGTTGGTAATTTTAATAAGAATGATGATGATAATACTTACTGGATCGGTCGGTATGGTTCTGATGGCTTATTGGTGAAAAATCTGCTCTACAATTCTAATTACATATGTTATGCCATGCCTAATCCATGGACTGGATCTATTTACTCTTCAAAACAGCATATAAGTCAACTGGAAACCTTTCATCTCACTATTCGTCGGAAGATTCAGTCACTGCCCACTACAACGGCTAAGTATATTACCTACTTGCTGTTTGGTGCTAGACCAATCTTGGCCAAACTACATAGTAGACAGTTGTCACTACTGTGCAAAATATTGAGAAGCAACATAGCGCTAATCAACATTATGATAAGACAACTGATAATGAAAGAAGATGATTCTAATAGCGGGTTCATCAAAACCAAACATCTACTTGAAGTTCTCATCTATTTTTATAAGACACATATCCTAGCTAAATTTATGATTATTTGTTACTTTATGGGTACTTTAACCAACTAGAACTGTAGCTGCCATTTTAGATAGATATTTGCTGGCGCCATTATTTCAGACTCTATTGTCTACACCGGTGGGCAATTGTTCGTATAAAACCATTCTCGTAATGCTAATGCTAGTCATTCTTTTGCTGGCTTCTAAGGTGAGCACATAGTAAGCATAGCATAGTACAATACTAGTTCTATATTTACTATGGTGCAAAAAAACACCCCAAATATGTCTATAACACGTTTACTGAATGGTGTTGCTGCCAATAGCAGCAACTGCGTTCCGTAAAATTGTTGTCAAAATAATCAGCTGATATTACTATTGTCACTAGGCAAAGCTTTGATAACAATTTGGCTGAAAATCGTTGATGAAACAACTTTCAATCAAATTGATCTCAAAATAATCAGCAGGGTAGTCAATGTCTTCAAGCAACTTTATTGACAGTCATTTCTTTACTCAGGGAGCAACAGTGTTGTCAACCTTTTCTCAGAATAATCAGCGGGCTTTCTCTTTTTGTTAGCGACCAAATGCATACACAATAAGCGCGGCCTATATGATAAACGGAATCGAGACCCAGTCTCAGATATGCTCGAAAATTCTGTTCATTTCATTGTCAATCAGCGGGTTAGCATATTATTCTATTCATGGTAGGCATGTCAGAGGCAACCGTGCACGTTCTGGTGGACTGCTTGATCGCTGTGAATATATTTCACTCTGAAATATGCATATGATATAAGCCTAACTAATTGTGTATGCACTTGCTTGCAAACAAAACAGGAAGCCCGCTGATTATTCTGAGAAAAATTTGACAGTGTAGTTGCTGCCATAGTCAGAAATGATTTTCAGTAAAGTTGCGCAAAATATCTTCAGCAAGTCTTGCAACGTTGACTACACTGCTGATTATTTTGAGAACAATTTGATCGAAAGGTGCTGTGTCAACGATTTTCAGCCAAACGGTTATCAAATCTTTATCTGGTGACAATTGTATTATCAGCTGATCATATGGAAAAGAATTTGACGGAAAGTTGTTGCTGGGCAGCAACAGTTTTCAGTAAACTTGTTATAAATATTGTTGTTGCACTTCACTTGCACCATCGGAAGTATATAACTACTATCGAACTATGCTATGCACTTCTATGCACTCAGGTTTGAAGCCACCATAAGAATGACAAGCATTATCATTACGAGAATGGTTTTATATGAACAATTGCGCACCGGTGAAGACAATAGAGTCTGAAATAATGGCGCCAGCCAATATCTATCTAAAATACCGCCTAGAACTCTAGTTAGTTAAAGTGTCCATAAAGTAACAAATAGTCATAAATTTAGCTAGGATATGTATCTTTTAAGAATAGATGAGAACTTAAAAAAATATGATCTCCCAAACATAGATGAATTGATGGCTGCTGTGCCAACAAAGGAGAATGAGAAGTCAACTGTCAAAACAACAATTAATATATTCTGGACTCAGATGCTCTGCCCTATTGTAATACTGGTGATCTCTCACTTGGCTATCAACATTTATCTGTTAGCAGCAATGACCAAAATGTCAAGGATGTAAAGAGGGGAGCCACTAGAACTCGCTTCTTAACTGGCACATATATTGTAAAATTGATTGCAAAGCTAAGCGGATTTAACCAAAACAAAGTCGATCCTACCTGTCCTTTGTGTGAGATTGCAAGCGAAGACTATACCCACATCCTTATCCAATGTGGTGCTCTGCATAACCATAGGAAAGCACAGTTTACAATGTATAAAAGCTGTAGTGACGGAATGCTGTGGTTCCCATCACTGGGGCATCATTAGTAGTGTCCCTATCCTCATTACTAAACTTATTATAGACTGTACTGCATTGTCTAGCTGTGGAATACTACCGTATAATTCTGACCTTCTATATAATGTTGAACTACTTAGCTGGCAACTCTGTTACAGCATACATTCTGGCAGAGTTCATATTCTCAACGCTATATCAGGCTGATTAGCCTATGTCTAATCGTGCAACACATAACGAGTCTCACAACTGATCTGCCAATGCATCTGTATGTGTTGTGTTGAATTACTCTGGCCATTCCAGACATCTCCTAGGTGCATTGGACGCCTGGTCGGAGAGGAATGTATATTGTAGCTCATGGGGTTATGTGCTGGCCCGTTATGTTGCCCCGCTCCATTGCACCACATATACAGGATGCACGGGAGGGCTGGTTAGTTATGGTTCTCAGGTTTATGGATCCCGTATCGTGACTCTCCAGAAGGTACAAAGACCAGCTTCTAGAGCCGGTGGAACGATAACGGTCTAGTGGGGCCATGCGACCATTGCCACCAAGATTGAACCTCATGGTCTCATCCCAACTATTGGTGTCACTGGTATGACGGTCCATAACTTACTTTAGTAGTGTGGACATGATAATTAATCAAAAATATATTACTACACAAACAATGGTACTCGTTTGCTAGTAGACGAGAGAAAGTATACAGTACATAGAACCAAGTTGGTGTCTTGTTTATGCCGGATCGTCAGAGGTACCTCACAGATCCGTATATATTCGAGTGGTATCCCTGCAAGGGAGCGTCCTAACGAGGCTACTTATATAGTTTAATATAAACCATTATACCCCTAACAAAATAACATTTTTGTGAGAGGAAAGTGCCTCGCATGGGCCTCCATTACAGGAAAATGCCTTCAACGCCTAAGTGGAGGAAGAGAGCTGGCAAAAAGGGCCACTCTCTTGTTCAAACAAAAACCTATGTGTAGTGTATGTCAAACTAGTGAAGTTATAAATTAATTGTGATGCACGCTGTGTTATGTGAAGACGGGCGGATGGTTTCCGAAGAATTCAAAGGCCACTGTCTTATGTAAGTACAAAGATACTGCATTGGTAGTTGCCGTTTTATTTATGCAGGCCTTCTGCTAAATTCTAACCTACCATTTAGTTGTTAGATTCGCTTCCAAGCTTTGGTCGCAAGTGGCAGGGATTCCTACCTACCTTTTGACACATGAGTCTAACTGGCGAAGATGGCCGGCTTGCCGAAGGTCACCCCACATAGCATCTCCCTCAGAAAGGCAGCGTGCGGACATGTTACAGAGTGACAGTTTCAGAATCATATAACGATCTGGTTACATATCACCCCACAACCACATATAACATCACTAGGACAAGTTACCATTCACATAAGCAATTTAGAAAGCGCATAAGTGTTTTATGGCAGGGAATAAGAGGCAGATATCTATCCTTAGTGACTTTCCCGTGAGGGCGTGGTGGGTTCTAAGACCGCACCCATTCACTGTACAGAGTTGGATGGAGATCTGTGTCCTGTCCATCACCCGTGTGTTGAGGGACTAACATTTGCCTGTCACTAGGGTTAAGTTTCAGAATGCCAAGAGATGCATTGCAGGCCGTTTTTTAACATAATATTTATGTCTTTTCGCAGTGCTTCCTTTTTGGGTGGGGTTATCTACACTAACTGGTATCCGAAGATACAGAGGGGGAAGGATGCAAAATCGACACTTTGCTCTTCACCACTCGGAAACCCCAATAGTTTCCCAGAGTCAGATCATACCAATGTGTCGATGGGGAGTCCAGACAATTATTAAGCTTTGCGGCTGGAGGAGCGCAGAAAGAGACAATCGCTCGATACTAATAAGAGGCCCTAAGGTATTTGGCCAATTTTATACAATCTTGCCGGTGTGCAGTGTTACATATCCGCTACAGCTGGAAAAGAGGCATACACAAATGTCTCTTATGGAGAGATTGTCCCTAACTACTTTAAACCTATCCTATCGAGCTAGAATAGCCACGTTTAGTCGATGACAGGTCAGGCACGAGCAATGTGAGCATGAACAGTGATCTCAGTGTTAAATTGATGCTGGGGGGAATAGTGATGCAGATTTAATATTGCTATATAGTATAGCCCAGCATACTGCGTCCTAGAGTTTTTATATAAACAAAACAAGATAACTAGGATGGCTATTTGCCATATATGTAGCTAACTCTCACAGTGCTAACAGTATATCAGGTCATAGGACCTTGCGGTGCTTGTTAGTTGTAAGCACAAAAATAAGGATAATATATACAGTATAAAGATAGAAACTATAAAATGCATCTCAGACGACTGGTGAGGTACCTATTAGTCATCAGTACCTATAATGGAATAAATGAATAAATAGTACAATAGTACTTGAGTACTTATTGCTCATCGGTACGGAAAGAGTTCATAAATCACTGTAGATGCTGCATTACAGATGAGGAATGCGGGGTGGCACGATACTGAAGTTGCTGGAAAATTTCCGCAGGCGAACTGTTGATGCGGCTCATTTTCCAGACGGTGAAGAAGAACGACTGCAGAGAGATGTCCATTAGATAGGCATAATAACTGGTATGTTAATGTACACAGCAAGTTAGAAAGTGTCCATCTGGTGACGGTAGTTTGAAAGTTGCCTGTAACAAGGAGGGCTACAGTTGTAATTATTGCGTGTACATAACTGGGTACACTGTACATGATACATCGCATAGCTCTTGTGGTGTACTGTGGCCTAAAGGTTAATCAATCACATGACATGCTGCGCAGAAGTTTGATACCACTTTTCAGCATGGTCCGGAAGAGTTGACGAGTTATCCATCAAGAATCACCACTTGTTCTACATGCTGTAGAGATTACAGCTGGGCCGCGTGGCCCCTCCGCAGGAAGGCTCCTCTTGAAGTGTTGTAGTGAGGAAGTCTCTTCTATTTATTTAGTTGCCTCCGGATGGCCGTCTGAGGGCTTACAAAACAGAGTGATTGCAAATGTCGATTGCTGACCCGCACAGGAGAACTGAATTCTGAAAGGCACTGCTGCAGTATAGGCTACCATGTCAGTAAGCAGTTGCCCACGTCTAACACTGCACTGGTTCAACAACCTGCCACTGGCTGTCTCTCGCTGAAGCATGGTCTCGATTCTTGATTTTTTGCTTCTTTTATACTACTCGTGCCGTCAAAGGCAGGACGCCCAGACAATCAGCTGGCGCCCTGTAGCCAATCAGTGTGCAGCCAGAAAGGGTGACGATGCTATCACGTGATAAGTGCATTTCCCATTCATTCATTTAATACATACACACGATTTGCGACATCCCAGTAATATTTTGAAAATAATTTCAATGAGCCATTTAAGGATAACTCGGCCATTTCAAAATTACGTGCACCAACTCGGTACACTATAAGTATGCATTCTCTCCAACACTGATACGTGTAGTCAGGGAAGCTCTGACGCGCGCATGCGCGATGCACGATCTCACGGACTTAGCCGTGTTATGGAAACCTCTCTCATATGGCTTTATATACGCGTACTATCCTACCCAGGAGGGCGTGCTTAGAACGTCCCCGAAGTGGTCATTCCGTATACAGCCTAGCTGACATGGTCCGTAGCCGTCTGGCCGATCCACGTTACACCACCCCTCCTAATTTGATACCCCTGAGAAACGATAGCGCATTGCAGATTGAAAGCATTGGAGCATGCTAGGCGAGAATTATAGACTTCTCGAGTAAGCGCGTAGCCGAGAGGAGTAGTGACGCACATAGAGGTGCGAAAGAGTTTGGGAGGGAGGCATACTTTTAGTTTTGATTTTTGGCCTGGTATTTATTTTTCCAAGCCTTTTTTTTTTTTTTTTTGTCGTGCATGCTGTTTTATTGAATTAATATCATGATTACGGCTAAGACAATAGCTTGCATGGGCATTCTCCTGATGACGGATAATTAGAATTCCGCCGAGAATGCTCAAGCTCCAACGTACCTAAATCAAGTCATAAAAATATAATAAATAAGTAAAACATATATTTTTAAAACATACAATAGTAATATCACAGTAAATATGACAGTAATTATGTATGCATACCGAGTGTATGAAGGTATGCATACAGTGCAGCCCGTTTTGGTGGGTCCACACGGATAGCTCTCGCTATCCAAAATCGGTCTCATCATTCTAACGCGAGAAGAAAAATAATAAGAAAAATAATATATAATAATAATAAACTGGTTCATCAGGCAGCCCCCGGCAATAACTGGGATGGCATGACGGGAATAAAAGATTTATATGCTGCTGTGTGTTGTATACCTACATCTCACCCGATATGTTTACAACGCAGGAATCCACAGCGATTTTTTGGTGAGACACAGCTTTGCAATAATTTTGCGTAGCTGTGTCGGATGACCGTAGTCAGCCAAGGGATGGGGTTTCAGTTTTAAAAACACATATAATAAGAAGAAAAGTATTTAAAAAATAAAATAATAATAATTCTATCTTCTGCACACCTATTCACACATTCTGCTGCATCCATGACAATAATGTCCACAAACGTCTGCCGAGAAATTGCCCCAACGAATTTGTGTCCCACGCTTCATACTTGACTGCCATGGCGGGTAGTCTTCGGATGCTGATATTTCATTATTTATGTTAACTATGTCTGTGGAACCTAAGTTTGATGAAGCTGTGGATAAGTTAGCGGATGTACTAGTGGTTATGGTGACGATGATGAGTCCTGACTGTTACTGGTTCCGAAGTTGCTGACATCACTATGGTGGTGGTGGTAGTGGTGCTTGCTTGACGTCGGCTGAATGATGCGGAGATGCTTTGTGATGGTGTCGCTCCAGTGGATGTGGATATCTTCCTAATTTTTACAGCTTTAATCAGTTTACTCACGGATGTTTTGGGTATCTCCCGGATCTCTAGTTGGTGAGCTATGCATTGTTTCCCCGAGTATGGTCTGTCTGGCATAGTAGATTTTCTGACAGCAGGATCTATTGGAATGATGGTGCTGCATGTGGATGTCGGCGTGCTGGTATGCGGCGTTGTATTAGTGATGGCGGCTTCCATAAGACTTATCTTCTCGTTGATAACTAAACTGAGCGGAGATATTGAACTGATTGAAATGTCCTGTAAAACTGGATCAGGGAGTTTCACAGGAGTTGTTATCATTACCGAAATTGGCTATCCTATCATGGATGCGGATGGTGATGTAGTGCTGCGTGTTACCGGTGTTGTCACTGTGGGTGCTGCCAGTGTGGACGCTACAGTTGGTATCAATACCGATGCTGCAGGCGCTGCCAGTGCTGTTCTTGAGGGTGCTGCTGGTGCTGTGTTGCGGATGCGGATTCTGAAGCTATTTGTGGAAAGTCAGGTTGTTGTCTTTTCGTTCATTTAGTTTTGCCCATCTTTCCAGTCGGAATAACTACGATTGGAAATGCCCTGTAGGTTGGGCTTAGAATACACCTTCCATATCCTCTGCGTGTCGTACGAGGCGACTAAAGGAGGTAAGGGTGAGGTAACCCTGACAGAAACCTCGAGTGCTGAAGACGGAGGTTCCAGGCTGCACGGCACACTCTAATAAACCATGGATCCACGCACTTAACGCTTATGAGCATGTCGATAGTCACTTACAGGACTGGCGGTATGATCAGCGAACGAAAAGAATAAGAAGAAGACTACAATTGGAAGTCTATTTTCAAAGCGTGGCGCGAGGATATTTATGTCCTTGTTCTGCTCACCAGGCTTTAATGTCACAGCCAACACATGATGCTTAAATGATAATGCGTGTGTTACACCGTACTGTGTGGCTGAGTATAGGTACTTGCATGCCACTTAGAATGCTCTCTGAAGCAAATGGTCGCGATTGACAGGAAATTTCAAATCTGAGTTTCTGGAAAATGCACACTTGCAAGGCTGTCCATCGTACGATAAGGAAGCATGAGAAACAAAGAAAGAAAGTACACAGATATTTCTTGCCGATGTTCGCAGGTGCTGATTCTTCCGAGCTGTCAGACAAGGCGAGATCTTCCGCAAGCGACATGCTATTCCCGCATGGTGGTTATTTGCGGAACTGCATGAACATAACTAAACTTTCCTTCATAAACTTTCATGGCCAAATTATAACATAAAATAATAATAAGAAGAAAAGCAGCAGAATTTGGTTTGCGACACGAAAATGGCCTAATGACCAATCTTCCCTAGTGTCGAGTTTGGAGGGAAGATGAAATTTCAGTGCACACTTTCCTCCTTTTATGCTTTTTGGTGACGTCACAGGAGGGCGGAGGACCACACCCGAAAGTTTCCGAGTGAGTCAGTCCTTCCAAATATGGAATTATTTAACTTTCAATTTCCTGGAGTCTGATTATATTTTCCCTTCGTAAGACGAAGGCAAATATAAATATAGAAAGGCAGGATAGTTGCTTTCATCTTCACTCAGCAGGAAATCGTGTCTCCGATCAATGTAAAAATCTGGAACTATTTATTCCTGTGGACCCTCACCTTTTAATTAGCGTGAAGTTGGATGCTTATAAACTCGCCTGTTCAAATTTCAGGCTGGAATGCCCAATGGGGTGTGGGAGAGTGTGATGATATCAGCGGCCGTGGCCCGACTCACCACCTGTCGCCTCCTCCATCACGATGTGGTAAATACGTGAAGGGTGGTTCTTTTGTTTATAGCCTTTGATCCAATTTACTGGAAAATGGAGGTTATGATCACTTGATTCTTGTTTTGAAAGCATATGGTTGATCGGAAACTTAGGCAATCTGTATATGGGTGGAGTTTTGATGTTGTTGACTATACGCATTTGGTGTGAAAAATAGAAATATATGTTTTCTTTATTCTGTTCCTTAGAACAGCGTCCCTTTATATGTGTGTGATCTTACACATGCGCCGCCTCCTGTGTGTAGTAGATTTATTCCAGCCCATGTTGATTAGTGGATGGAATATGTAGGTAAGAGAATATTTGAAGTTTTCCACAGTGTTATACTGTCTAAGTTTTGATGCTGCTTCGTCAGCCTGTGCGCTAATGATTTGTATACACAGTAGAACTGTCATGTTGTTAATCAAAATTAGGACAGCATAGCTGACCGTAATTTATTGTTTGGTTTAAACAGCTCCATGTCTTGCAGATTCCAAGTCTACTGACCCCCCAAGCTGGACTGTATTTACCAGGTGGGTGGACTGCCAAGCATCCTCCTCTATGGGTGGGACTCGTCCTACCTCACCTATTAGTTATTACGGTACAGCTCGGAAAGTGCGTACCTCAGTTTACAATTTTATAATACCGTCATATGGAGATTGCAATACAGCCATCCTGAGTGTCTGTGTCTCTGTCATGTTGGTGAATTTGATTGATACGTGGATGGAGAGGGTCATCTCCCATTACACAACGGTTGGTACTCTGTCATAGTTTTTAAGTACCGAGAATATTCGAGCCGAGAGTCTGCTGAACAGGCTGCTTCCCTGCCCACCACCAGCAAAATGGGGGGGGGGGAGGGAGGAGGTAACTGTGGTGCGGGATGTCACCTCCTCTGTAACAGCTGACTCTCTCATATCTGAAGATTGACAGTCAACAGACGATGAGTGGAGTGTGAAATGGTCCAACTTCTTACCTACTACCACATAGGGGCCTTTCCACTGGTAACTCAGTTTACTCGGCACGTTTGCAGAACATCACGAATCATGAACCCAAACCATTTTCCCGCCTCATACAGGTTTCCATGCGCTCGCCAGTCATGCCACGTTTTCTGATGCCAGTGTGCAGTGGATAAAGTTGATCTCACTAGCTCATGGGACTGTTCTATCCATTGCCGCATGAGCTCTATGTAGAGAGATGGTGAATTTTCTCTCCTGGAATCCGGGGCATGGCCAGATCCAGGGATAATGCTAATTCATGGCCCAACATTAACCGAGCAGGGGTATAACCCATGCTAGAATGTATTGAAGTGTTGCATGCCATGAGCATGTATGGGAGTTGTAGATCCCAATCGCGTCAATCAAGGTGTCTTTCCTTAGTCAGCATTTCTGCTAGAGTTCTGTTGAATCTCTCAACCATCCCATCGCTTTTTGGATGATAGGGGGTGGTGCATGTTTTGACTATATGAAACAATTTGCATAACTCGGAGATCAGCCGGCTCTCAAAATTACTTCCTTGGTTGGACTTCAATTCATAGGGCATACCAAAGCAGCAGAACACATTGCTAGTCAGGACCTCTGCTACTATGGATGCCTCTTGGTCCGGCTAAGCAAATGCTTCCACCCACTTCGTAAAATAATCTTGCAATATGAGGATTTCCTTCATCCGTCATATTCAAGGGTCTGAGCACATCAATAGCCACTTGCTCCCACGGTGCACCAAGAATTTTAATTTGTAATGGTGCGGGATGGTGCTGGCCAATAGCTCATCTTTGGCAGGGGACACATTTTGCGACTCACACCTTTGGTCTATCGCATATCCTGATCCAGTGGAATCTCTGTTTGATGCGGTCTGTTGTATGCTCCATGGCCAAGTGCCCAGCGTTATCGTGTAGTTGTTGAAGAATTATCTCACAGAAACGCTCAGGAATCACTATCCGGTTATTAATGTAGAGAATGCTACCTTGCATATGACACTCTACAATCCTCTGATAGAAATATTTTGCCATTGTGGAAAGCAGTGTAATAGAGTCCTTAGGAGGACGTACCCCAACCCCCTTCCCCCCGGATCCATGCGTATATGTTTCGTGTTTGTGTGTCTGTTGCTTGTTCGAGAGCTACTGTCTCCATGTCCCACTCTGTGCACCGCAATTCGGGGGAACAGGGGAGATGGCTGTGTCGCATGTGTCATGGTGGTGGCCACTTCCTGTTTATCCTCGAGCCCGATTCTGCTCAAGGCATCTGCATTTCCATGCAGTTTGTCGGGTCTATGAACAACATTGAAGTTAAAGGCCTGCAGGGATTCCTGCCACCTCGCTACCTGGGCCTCCATATTTTTTAGGTTTCTGAGCCAGCGTAGCGAGGCATGATCTGTATGCAGGGTAAATTGTCACCTGTACAGAAAGTGTTTATAATATTTGACGAAATACACCACAGCTAACAATTCCCTCTTAGTGCTCGCATAACGTTTCTCTGTTTGTTTAGAATATGTGAACCATAACCCAGTAGCTGCTCTGTTCCATCTTCTGTGACCTGAGGTAGAACTGCACCTATGGCATAAGCAGATGCATCAGTGTCTAAGATGAAATCGAGGTTAGGGTTAGGATGAGGAAGAATTGGTGCGGTCGTCAAATGTTCCTTCAGCGGCCTGTAAGAATCTTCACACTCACTCGTTCACTCGAATGCTCAACCCTTTTCGGTGATCCTATATAATGGTGATGCAATCTCACTAAAATGATGGATGTATCGACAATAGTACTGGCAGAGGCCGAGGAAACTCCTCGTATCCATGACTGTGGAGGGGGGTTTGACACTGCTACTGCTTTACTTTTGGATGGATACCGGATACGACGTGTCCCAGGAACTCGACACGCTGTCTGAAAAGATGACACTTTTGGGTTTGAGCTTGAGGTTAGCGGTATGAAACCGCATTAAGACCGTGACCAAACTGGACAGAGTCTGCTCAAACGAGGAGCCAAGGACGATTATGTCGTCGATGTAACCGAGACAGATCTCCCATTGCAGGGTAGTTAATACCTGCTCAATGAGATGCTCGAACATTCCAGGGGCATTGCACAAGCCGTAGGGCATCTTGCAGAACTGGAAAAGACTGTCTCTACAGCCAAGTGCGGTCTTCTCCCTGTCAGCCTCATCCATGGCTACCTGCCAGTACCCACTAGCTAAGTCAAGGGTACAAAACCACTTGGCTCCGGACAAGGAATCTAAGGCCTGATCTATCCGAGGTAACGGATATGCGTCCTTGATGCTAAGATCATTAAGGCGGTGGTAGTCTATACAAAACTGCAAAGATCCATCCTTTTTGCCTGCTAGTATGATGGGACTGGCCAAGGGGGATGCTGAAGGCTCTATAATGCCTGTCCGCAACATGTCGTTCACTTGTTGATGTGCCTCCGACTCCTTGTGAATGGGAAGACGTCGAATGGGTTGTCGAATGGGTCGGTTGTTTCCGGTGTCAATGGAGTTTCTCCCATATCCATGTCTCTGGCTGAGAAACTTTCACGATACTTATACAATAATTTCCATATGTCACGTTTATGAGATGGCACCAATCCAACTATGGCACGCAAATATATGTCATGCAGATGTTCCGGTAAATCATTAGAAGTTGTTACTGGTGTAGGTGTCGTAGGGGGTGTCTCCAGTGATATCACATCCACCAGATGGCCACAACGAACTCCCAGTACAAGAGTCATTGGGTCCGTTGCACCATTGAATACTCTGGACAGTATATGATCCATTGGTGGTGTCCATGATCATTCAGGGACTGGCACATTGTGAGGCGATCATGTATTCAGGGTCGGGTTTCAGCATAGCTATGTGTGTGTTGTTTCCTAACTGTGGTTCGGTGGCTCATAAAATTTCCTCCTGTCCTGGCTGAACGGTCGCCGTAGATGCCAAAATCTGTATTATGAGGTTTCTTTACCAGCCACAGGAACGTCGGCTCTGGTAGCTGTTTGTGAAAATATGTTTGTAGGCCTGAGGGGTGGCTTTTTATGAGGTAGGATGCTCTCATATAAGCACTTGTTGAAGACGGCGATGGAAGCCCCAGTGTCAATGGTGTCACTGGTTGAAACGCCACTAAACAGACAAGCACACTTATATATTACTTTGCAGTGTGCCTGTGGAAGAGTTTCCAATGATACTGCCTGAGGGATTACTTTTGGTGCAATATCATCCTGTATGTAGTCGGTCTGTTTCTGAATAGCTTCCATAAGTGCAGTATGGGGCTGAGTAAGGAAGGGGCCAACCCGTCATCGGTGCTGCTGCGATTGCTTAGGCAATGACGGAGCTGGGGGTAGCAATGGTGGTGTTGTTGATGCTGTTGTGGTGTACTGTGAATTGGTGTATACAGCAGTCAGGACAGGACTGGTGCGGTCATGGACAAGGGCTACCTCTGCGAGCCACTTTTTGCAATGCATCATGGGATGTTTTGTAGATGCGCAAAAGAAGCAGTGCTGGCGCTGAGGTTTGCCGCTCTTAGGATGATGCTTCTTCTTGTGGATCCATGATGCCGAATGCTGACTGCAGTCCATGTCACTATTACTGCTGCCGGATGTAGTGGGTGATGCTGTCAGGACATGTGACTTGCATACCACCAAGGAGCACTGCCTGTTATGTGCTTTGGGTCGTGCTGCTTGGATAAATGTTGTTCAGTGGAGGTGCTACAACCAAACACTGCCGTTTTACATAGGAAAGAAGGTTTGTTAGATCTGAAGGTTGCGGGGTCACAACCTCCGGCAGAGGGAGATGTCAGTGCCGTAGATGCAGTGTGCAATGTTGGTACTGACATATATGACGCAGGGTGTGTGTGATTGCGTACTGTCGTGGAAGGGTGATTTGCCATGTTGGCCACCTGACATTGTTGTCCAGAGGCTGCAGTTGAGCCGGGTTGTGAGAGTGGGCACCGAAGTGACTCTATAATCGGTGCCCGTTCTAGTTTAATGGTGTCTCAGGCTGCGGCGTACATCAGTCAACAGTAGGAATTGTAGACGATTTGGACATCAGTCCTTCCAGTGGCCCAGCTGACCACATCCAAATCATGTGTTTGGTGGCTGTGTAGGCGTTACCATATTTTTTGCTGGTCGTGTTGTCGATTGTGTGGCGACAGTGGTGCTGAGTGTGGTGTTGAAGTTGGTGAGTGCAGAGATCTGTTTCGTTATCTCTTCTAACCTATCATGCATGTTCTGTCGATTGTTGTTATTGTGCTGGTTCCCCCATCCTGGGGAGTTGTTGTGCCCCCCCCCGATGGGACTGGCCATGCCATCTTCCTCTAGGCGCATGATTTTGACCAGTGGGTTGTTCCAATTGTGTGTTGTGCGGGTCGGGTGCTGATGCAGATGCATGCTGATGCAGAGGTGTTGTCGGCGGCGATTAGGAGGTTTGCATCATTCACTTCATTTACTGGATGCTATTGGCGGTGATTTGTTTTCTCCCACTCAAAGAAATTCTCCATCCAAACCACAGTTGCCGTTAAAGATTGAAGGATACTGTGTTCTATGAGAAAAGATTTTTCCTTGAGGGCGGGTTCTCTGCTCAACGCGTTGATGGGGGTATCCAGATGTAGATGCATGACTCCCATGTGATTCGTGCTGGGGTAGGCATGAGTAACTAGTCGCCGAATATGACTAGCGAATTCCGATAATGTCTCCTGGCTCATCTACGCAAGTTATTGAGCTGAAAATGACTCATTTCACCAAGGGCCATATCTCCGAATCTTTCCGACAACGTGATTTCCAGTTCCGTGTATGTTGGCGTGTGGTCTGATCCCAAATCTGCCAGGACTTGAAGAGCTTTTCCCGACAGTTCCGTGGCCAGATACTCTCCCATTTGCTGGTCTGTCCACCGGTTTGTACGACTAATAATTTCGAATTGGCACTTATAATTAACCCAATCATTCTCCACGCTAAATTCAGGAGGGAGAATGATCTGGCCATGACCATGATATGGTGTTATACGTGCGAATCCAGGTGGTGGTGCTGGAGAGAATGGTGTGAACGTGGATGCTGGTATGCGTGTTGATAGTGCTGTTGGTAGCAGTTCCTGATGATGTTCCCGCTGATGCCGTGTCCATGATGGTGATTCCCAACGATGGTGTTGAGCACGAGATGCTGGTTCCGCTGAATACCGTGCAAATGCAGCTCCATAGACTGGTGTTGGTCTATAGACTAGTGGAGGTGTGCTGTGTAGATGACGTGGACGTTCTATCGGCTGTTGTGATGGGTGTTCCTCGTATAGAGGTGGTCCAGGAGACTGATGGGGGTGGTGTGTGCCGTGTGATGTAGTTTTTCTGGAATATTATTGGAAGGGAGGTGCTGCATCTTCTGATTTGTACCGCGATACCGAAGGATAGTACAGCAATGAGGTGCAGGCCATTGGTCACCTTGTGATGACATTGGTGAACATAATGGCTGTGAAGTGTTAGTATTCCCCCGTATGGGTCTTTGTCGTGGTTGACCGTGATCCGGTAAAGGTGTGGGTGCCTATTATGGATATCAGACAATGTGATGTATTGAGTACCCACCTGCGAGGCATCACGGAATGCCCCCCTCACTGATCGGCGAATACTGTAAAAACAGTGCTGGTTGTTCCGCACCGGGGAAATTTCTAGCATAGTCAGTGAGCATACGTGCATTCCTTCCGTCATATGAAGCTACTTCCAGATCCAAGGAGTGCTGACTGTCTGATGAAGGAGACTGAAATGCGTGTGTGTTGAGTGTTGGCATGGGTTCACTTCTCATTTGAGCCCCACATTGGGCGTCATTTGTAGCTCATGGGGTACGCACTGGTCCTTTATGTTGCTCTGCTCCATTGCACCGCATGTACACGATGAGTGGGAGGGCTGGTTAGCTATGGTTCTCGGGGTTACAGATCCTGTATCGCGACTCTCCGGAAGGTACAAAGACCGGCTTCTAGAGCGGGTGGAACAATAACATTCCATGGGGCCGTGCAACCATTGCCGCCGAGATTGAACCTCATGGTCTCATCCTAACTATTGGTGTCACCGGTATGATGGTCCATAACTTACTTTAGTAGTCTGGACATGATAATTAATCAAAAATATATTATTACACAAATAATGGTACTCGTTTGCTAGTAGACGAGAGAAAGTATACAGTACATAGAACAAAGTTGGTGTCTTGTTTACGCGGGCTCGTCAGAGGTACCTCACAGATCCGTATATATCTGAGAGATATCCCTGCAAGGGAGCATCCTAACGAGGCTACTTATATAGTTTAATATAAACCATTATAGCTCTAACAAAATAATATTGTTGTGAGAGGAAAGTGCCCCATGCAGGCCTCTGTCACAGGAAAATGCCTTCAACGCCAAAGCGGAGGAAGAGAGTTGGCAAAAAGGGCCCCTTTCTTGTTCAAACAAAAAGCTATGTGTAGTGTGTGTCAACCTAGTGAAGTTATAATTAATTGTGATGCACGCTGGGTTACGTGAAGACGGGGCAGATGATTTCCCAAGAATTCAAAGGCCACCGTCTTATGTAAGTCCAAAGATACTGCATTGGTAGTTGCCACTTCATTTATGCGGCCTTCTGCTAAATTTTAACCTACAGTTTAGTTGTTAGATTCGCTTCCAAGCTTTGACCACAAGTGAAAGGGATTCCTACCTATCTTTTGACACATGAGTCTAACTGCCGAAGATGCCCGGCTTCCCGAATGTCACCCAATATAGCATCTCCCTCAGAAAGGCAGTGTGCGGACATGTTATGGGGTGACAGTTTCAGAATCATGAAACAATCCAGTTACATATCACCCCGCAACCACATATAACATCACTAGGACAAGTTACCACCATTACAATCCCTGCTAGATGGCAACTGTTCGTGTGTGGAGATTTCAACTCCAAGCTGGGTAAACTCGGAATTGTGGACAAAAGTTCAGGACTTGGCTTATGCACGGGATCCTATGGAGAGGGCACACGCAACAGCAGTGGAGATGCACTGGTGGCATTCCTTAGTTCCAATGGTCTATTTGTCACAAATACAGCTTTCAAACACCCATGCCATCACCGGACAACATGGACTGGACACATTACTGATCGCAAAGCCCCAAAAGGTTCTAGGGCTACAACAGCTGTCTTCAACCAAATAGACTTCATACTATGCAAGACAGAATCAAAACCATTACTCCAGAACGCTCGTTCATATGGAGGCACAGACCTCAATTCTGACCATAAGCTAGTCATTACACACCTTCAGATGAACGATCTCTGCCTAATATATAAACACCATACCAGTAAGAAGATAGAGTCACTTACAACCTACCCAAGCTCATCAGCGACACTGACACTCAAATGTCATACAAAAAAGCCCTCGGGGAGCAGATAGCTAACATCAATGTCAGCTCCGATCCAAATGAACCTCTAACCAAAATACTGAAATCTATGGAATCATCCGCTAGCAGCACCATGAAGGACACATTATCGAGACTGACCAGGGAAAAGCTGAAGCGATCCGAGAATGGTTCAAGGAACCGTTCACTGACAACGATGATGAGCCCTTGCACCCATTCTCAGGAGACTCCAGGCCATTACTAACACCAAATAAAACAGCAGAATTTGAGAAAGCACTTAAAGCCCTGAAAAACGGACGTGCATCTGGACCTGATGGCATGAGCAATGAACTATTAAAATAAGCAAGTGACATTATCTCAAAACCGATCACGCACCTAATCAATTCAGCTTTTATGTACCACTTTCCCATCAATGCTGTAGGCCAAGGCACCCTTATCGCACTACCCAAGCCCAAGAAGCCAGCTGGGCCCTCAGCCAATCTGCAGCCCATTGTGCTCCTCAACAGCATGCAGAAAATTCTATCCAATGTTACTCTATGCCGCATCCGAGACAAGATCGATTACTTCACGGGATCATGTCAAAGTGGCTTCAAACATGTACGCAGCTGCGCAGACATTGTATGGGCTCAACGCATGCTTGTGTCGGTAGTCATGTCCAAACACTGGGAGTTCCACAAAATGGGCATTGACATGTCACGAGCCTTCAACACAACTAAACGCTCAAAATCCTAGATGTACTATGCCAGGCCAGTTGCAATGAAGATGAGCTACAACTAGTGAGACTACTGCTTGCAAACACAAAGCTGAGAGTACGAGTCAAGTCAGTGAAGCCTGTAGAGTTTGAGACATTAATCGGCTCCCCACAGGGAGATGGTCTATCTCCAGTACTTTTCACCTGCTACCGTGCTGTCACATTGAAATCTGTGCGGGAAAGTTCCACAAGACCACTCCCACCCCCCCTCCGCCAGTGTCAATACTGGGCATGCCGCTAGAGATGGAATATGCCGACGATGTGGACTTCATAGACGAGGAAAAGAAACCCCTTGACGAACTTCTCCCAATAGCTGCAAGCAAACTAAAAATTGGGAATCTCTATGAATGAATCAAAAACAGAGTTCGCCCACATATACCTATCGACAAAGCATGAAACCATAGAATATTGATGACCCACTTCATGGTGGCGAACCATGGAGGAAAAGTAAAATCCTGGGCTCACTGCTTTGCAGTACTGCCGGCATTTCTGCATGCTACGTCATGGGGAACATATCTTTCCAGTCCTTCTGGAAGCTATGGATTCGTAGATCAAAGATGCCCTTGATAAAGAGGCTACGTTTATACAATGCAACCTGCATATCCTTGTAGTCCAGTCAATCTAGGCCAAAAATATTTTAACCCGGAACAAATTGCAACATAATTTTTTTACCTCGCCCAGTGTATAGGGGGCCATCATGTACAACATATCAAAAGTCCTCCAAAATTCCAATAGGGGAAAGGGTAAAATTTGCATAATTATTACCAGATTTGGGCCATTTCACCTGAAAAATCCATTTTTCTTTATTTCTTTAAAACCGGTATGTAATATATGTGTGACTGGATATTTTTGGACTTTTTTTAGTAATAAAGGAATACGATTGACATATTCTCCACAAATTAAATGTATTGTGTTATGCCACTTGCATGAATTTACCTAATACCATCATTGATATTCTTTCTTCTTCTTTTCGTTCGCTGATCATACCACCAGTCCTGTAAGTGACTAGCGACATGATCATAAGCGCTAAGTGCGTGGATCCATGGTTTATTAGAGTGCGCCGTGCGGCCTGGAACCTCCGTCTTCAGCACTCGAGGTTTCTGTCAGGGTTACCTCACCCTTACCTCCTTTAGTCGCCTCTTACGACACGCAGAGGATACGGAAGGTGTATTCTAAGCCCCACCTACAGGGCGTATCATTGATATTGATACAATACATATTACATTTTATTATGTCACGGTATTGTGTGTTTCTAAGCTAAGCTAAGATGAAATAGTATGGCATAGGTACCTGGTTTCTACTGATTTCATCTTGCATCAATTATCCAAGTCATCTTCCACAATGAACGTTATTGAATTCGAGCAACTGAGACCCTTACAGTCTTCGCAGGCGGATGTGCAGCTGAGCCCTGGTTTTCTACAGGTGCATCTCTTTGATTCACAGCCAGTTTTGCAGCTGCATCTAAATGAATACAGTAAATCGTCAGGTGCTGCCAGCATGTCAGTCTTAACAGGCAGCATTTGGTGGTTGAGAACTTTCCAGCCCCATTCTGTTGGATCCATATCTCCAGCATCTCCTCTCCAAACTTGAATTTGGTAGTACACGCGAAGACTGTGAAACTTTGCGGATGCGGGTGTTGGTGGTAAATCTCGTGCTTCAACATGCTTGGAACTTTTTGCAAGCTTCTCCCTGAATAGCTTGTACCGCAAAGCAACTAGACTATCCATTGAAGTGCCATTGTATAGAATAAGCATTGCCTTCTCACCTGCTTTTATCACGTCATCTTTATTCGCATTACTCATTGTAAACACTTCAGCAATTTGAGAGAGTTCTTTGCAGCACTGGATTTTGCTAAGGGATGCAGATTTTCCAATTCCATAAAGCCTAGATGTTGAGTCACAGCCAAGGATAGCATGGATAAATAACAGCTGTGAGCACAAACAGAACCCGAGTTTTTCCTTTGCCATTTTGATATTCCACAGTCGGGGTTTCTTTGCATTTTGCTTTGGCTCTGGTCTAAAAAATAGCTGACAGCCATTCATATCAGTATGGTATAGAAGCAACACCAGTAGGTCGGTATCGTCTCCAACAAGAGCAGTATTTGTTGACTTTGAAGCCAAGATAGCCGTTTGCGTAACTAAGACATCAGCATCACCGCTTGCCTTTATCGTTAAGCATCCAGCCTGTTCGAGAGATGAACTTAAGATTGATATGAACCGATGTTTGTTCTGCTTGTTACTAAGAAAATCAGGCTTACTCAGAGTTACAACTGTTTGCGGAGTCAGTACAACAGTTGCGCCTGATCCACGAGTTCGCCTCTTATGTGTTACATCTTTTATGTCTGGGCCCTGGTCATAACCATCAAAAACTACTGTAGCCTTTCCATATTTGCTTATGCAATATTTTACATATCTTTGACAAACATTTGCAAATGTCTCTCCACGCTGCCATGGAACACGGTGTAATAGAGCTCCTCCATCAAGCACATACGGACAGAATCTGGAAGGACTGCATCTTCATTTTGAATTAATTTCCACAATGCATCAGCAAGTGCCGGCTTATTTGCTTCCCATGGAAGAGATGAATTATCAAAGAGTACGGGCGGATGAGTGCACAACTCATACTCAAAATAAGATGATGGATTCCCTTTTGATCCATTTGTAGCAATTAAACTGAGTCTTTGAAATAGGAGTTGTGGATCAATTTGTACACATTCATCATCAATCTTGGGAGATGTTTTGGATGCTAAGGTAATAGCTTGTCTCTTTCTCTGGAACGAAATGCTTGATACACATTGGCCACACATCGAATTAATAATTGATTCTCCAATATCTTTAGCATCGTCAACATTGACTGATTCATGTGCAGACAATCCACTAACAAGTCCTCTAAGAGAAGGGTCTGGTCCAAATGGATTCAGTTCACTAAGGATTTTGAGAATTTTGTAAGTATCAGCCATATCACGCTTTATTCGAGATTGTGTGGAATCTTTGTGTTGTTCACTTGAACCACAGTTTACCCCAGAGAGCTCTTGCATTGCATTACACACATCTGCACATGCGGGCATAGACAACAACCAAACAAGACGCTGAAGTTCTGTCATTCCACGACCTCGTGTTAGACCACCACTTGACTTTACACTTCTCATAAGGACCTGCTCAATAACTAGATCAGTAGATAACCGTGCCCAATACCTATCACTTCGATGAATGACATGATGACCATTGAGGAAGCTGGTGTGTATATCTGGATGACTTTCAGGTATTTCTAACATCTTTTGTAAATATACATATGCAGACTTGGCGTACAGATTATGCCCAGCGGCTGCAAAATATGGAAGTATCTCACGAACGGTCTGAAGGTGCATGTTCCAATCACCAGTTCGTTCTGCCTTAATGAATTTGTGCAGAATGTCAACCAACTCCATATACAAAAGCCAGAGTCGTGCAGTCCTCTTATCTTTCATGACCACCTTCTCTGAGTCTAGTTTGTCCTTGACATCATGTAATGCATTTTCCGAGGACAATCTTGTAGCTACATACGGATTTTTGATAATGTCATCATAGAGCTCTCCAACTTTAACCAGACTTTTATTTAGGGAACTTTCAATCGTTTCATGTCCTGCAACATTATCATCATTGTCAAACAATTCTTTTGAATGCATTGCAGCGGAATATTCTACTGTGTCAACTTCAGCATCTGCAATTGTAGGTAGTGGTAGGTTGTATGCATTTGCAATCAAGATTGTACTGAGAGAAGCAAAAACCATGAGGTGTCCTCGAACTGCTCGAGAAATTGCCTTTCCACTAAGAATGTGTTTGACAGCATTCTCAGCGTAGACTACCTCTAGAATAGGCGCAAGACCGCTTCCTGCCATTAAGTGACCAATGCAGCCAAGGAAGCTCATCTCCATATGAAGACCTCCGAGTCTTAGAATAATTTGCTTTAATGGACTCCAGCTCGGCTCAATCTCTATGATAGTCATAGCTTTCCAAAATAAGGGCTGATCAGATGTAATCACGGGTGCAACATGGTATCGGTTTGCCTGTTCACAAACATAAGTCAAAGTGGAAAAGATGCAGGTCATGTTACTTGGCTCTAGATCTATCATCGGAAGGAAAATAACAGACGATTTACCTGGATAAACTCCTAGGTGAACAGTTTGCATCATGCCAGACCATGACTGTCTCCTTGAACGCAGAAACAATGAGAAATCCCAGAGGATGTCAATGTCAGCTGTTGGGTCTGTTTGTTCCATCGCAGTTAACTCCTTAAAGGTCAATGGGAAGTTCCTGGTATGTTGAGACTCAAAGTTCCTGATACAGATCTTGCCAACTTGCTTGATATCTTCCGTGACCATGAAATTCAGAGCTTAGACAACATTTCTACGTCGTTTATTTGCGGAATGAAGCAGGTAAGGGAAGTTTCATTATTTGGATAATGGCGGTAGCTAAATATGCGAATTTACCCACTTTCCCATCGAGGGATTTTGGAGGACTTTTGATATGTGACACCTGGCAGTCCCATGAATGCCGCAGAAAAGAAATAAATTCTTTTGCAATTTGTTCTAGGTTAATTTGTAGTTTTACTGGACTATTGATGATGTATAACTGTAACAGCAGGACAGCTCCAAAGGCAGCTCTAGACAAACTCGATGCCTGCCACCGCAAACACCTATGCACCATCACTGGACACCGATGGCCAGACAGCATAATTTCCAACGATGCACTATACAAGATGTGTAATTCGTCGCCGCTGTCTGTAAAAGTCGCCCAGCAAAGATGGTCCATGTTTGGCCATGTGCTAAGGATGCCAGAAGAGACACCAGCACAGAGAGCCTTGGAATTCGCCCTACTCGGAGCCAGCAAATCCAAAGGCAGGAGAGGACGTCATTGCATAAATCTGCTAAGCGTGCTACGAGGTGACCTCAAGAAAGCAGGACTCCGTACACTCAAGTAAAAAATGGACCTGAGGAAGCTAAGGATTTCGGCCGAGGACAAGACACAGTGGGCAAAAGCGAAGAAGGACTGATTGCAGATGTAGGATGTTTCTACTACTACAGCCGCAGAATACAGTAATCATACAGGACAAGTTACCATTCACATAAGCAATTTAGAAAGCGCATAAGTATTTTATGGTGGGAAATAAGAGGCAGATAACCATCCTTAGTGACTTTTCCGTGAGGGCATGGTGATTTCTAAGACCGCACACAGTCACTGTACAGAGATGGATGGAGATCTGCACCCCGTCAGTCACCCGTGTGTCGAGGAACTAACATTTGCCTGTCGTTTTTACATAATATTTATATCTTTTTGCAGTGCTTCCTTCTTTGCCGGGCTTATCTACACTAGCTGGTATCCGAAGATACAGAGGGGGATGTATGCAAAAATTGACACTTTGGTCTTCACCACTCAGAAACCCCAATAGTTTCCCAGGGTCAGATCATGCCAACGTATTGATGCAGAGTCCAAACTATTATTAAACCTTGCGGCTGGAGGAGCACAGAAAGAGACAATCGCTCAATATTAATAAGAGGCCCTAAGGTATTTGGCCAATTTTATACAATCTAGCTGGTGTGTGCTGTTACATATCCGCTACAGCCGGAAAAGAAGCATACACAAATGTCTCTTATGGAGAGATTGTCCCTAACTGCTTTAAACCTATCCTATCGAGCTAGAATACCCAGCTTTAGTCGATCACAGGTCAGGCACGAGCAATGTGAGCATGAACACTGACCTCAGTGTAAAATTGATACTGGGGGAATAGTGATGCGGATATAATGTTACTGTATAGTATAGCCTAGCGTACTGTGCCCTAGAGTTTTTATATAAACAAAACAAGATAACTAGGATGGCTACTTGCCATATACGTAACTAACTATTACAGTGCTAACAGTATATCAGGTCATAGGACCTTGCGGTGCTTGTTAGTTGTAAACACAAAAATAAGGATAATATATACAGTATAAAGATAGAAACTATAAAATGCAGTCTCAGACGACCGGGGAGGTACCTATTAGTCATCGGTACCTATAACAGAATAAATGAATAAATAGTACAATAGTATAGTTACTTAAGTACCTATTGGTCATTGGTATGGAAAGAGTTCATAAATCACTGTAGATGCTGCATTACAGATGAGGAACGTAGGATGGCACGATACTGAAGTTGCTGGGAAATTTCTGCAGGCGAACTGTTGATGCGACTCACTGTCAAGACGGTGAAGAAGAACGACTGTAGAGAGAGTCCATTAGATAGTCATAATAACTGGTATGTTAATTTACACAGTATGTTAGAAAGTGTCTGTCCGGTGATGGTAGTTTGAAAGTAAACCAGGCAGAGTCCCACCAGACTGTGGTCTAAAGGTTAATTAATCACACGACATGCTGCGTGAAAGTTTGATGCCACTTTTAAGTGTGGTCCGGAAGATCTGACGAGTTATCCACCAAGAATCACCACTTGTTCTACATGCTGTAGACATTACATCTGGGCCACGAGGGCCCGCCGCTGGAAGGCTCCTCTTGAAGTGTTGTTGTGAGGAAGTCTCTTCTATTTATTTAGTTGGCCCCGGATGGCCGTCCGAGGGCTTACAAAAACTTAATGATTGTGGCTGTCGATTGCTGACCAGCACAGGAGAACTGAATTCGGAAAGGCACTGCTGCGGTGTAGGGTGTCACAGGCAGTAAGCAGTTGCCCACGACTTGCACTGCACAGGTCCAACAACCTGCCACTGGCTGTGTCTCGCCGAAGTGTGGTCTCGATTCTTGATTTTTCGCTCCTTTTATACTACTTGTGACGTCAGAGGAAGGACGCCCAGCCAATCAGCTGGCGACCCATAGCTAATCAGCGTGCAGTCAGAAAGGGTGACAATGCTATCACATGATAAGCACATTCGCCATTCATTTAATACATACACACGATTACGACGTCCCCGTAACATTTTGAAAATAATTTCAATGAGCCATTTAAGGATAACTCGGCCATTTCTGTTCCAATTTTGAAAAGCTAAACAGTTTTAGAATCCTCGTCTCTATCAGCTCCTGGTTGATACCAAGGGTGGCGAGAATGGAGTGATTTGAAGAAATTACGTGCACCAACTCGGTACACCACAAGTACGCATTTTCTCCCAAAGCTGACACGTGTTGTGAGGGAAGCTTTGACGCGCGCGCATTCGCGCTACATGATCTCACGGACGTAGCCATTTTATAGAAAACCTCTCTCATATGGCTTTATACACACGTTCTATCCTACCCAGCGGGGCGTGCTTGGAACATACCGGGAGCGGTCATTCGGTACCCAGCCTAGCTGGGATGGTCAGTACCCATCTGGCCGATCCACGCTACACCATCATCTTGTGTGGTTCAACTATCTCGACACCACCCGGTGTAGCAGATGGAATTGACAAACTTAGTTTTAGTATCAATACAAACTTGTGATGATCAACCAATTAATACTGGATGTATTTTGGACTTAAAAGCCGTCTTGTGTTTTGTTAAATTGATTAATGCTTTAGCGCTTTTATTCTATCAAAGCATCAAATAGTACATTTGTACTTTATTTTAACTCAAATATTGTTTTGAACTTATGATAAACTCTTAAAAATGAGTGTTTGAGTGATAGAATTTTAGATTGCTCTTGTTCAACCACTCTGCCTAGTCTGGTGTGTTGTTTTATTCTGTATTGGTCTTGTTCAATTACTCTACCTAGTCTTTTTTTTTACTCTACCTAGTCTTAGGGTGCTGTTTTATTCTGTATTCTTATTTTATTTTCCCTTGTTTATTACTTGCTATTGTTGAATTTTACTTTCCTTTGTTTATTATCTGATTTTAACTATTACCACTGTGTTGGGTGCTCCTATCAAGAGGAGGATTATACGAACATAGCATAACATAATGCTAATATTGATATCTGTTATTACTTGTTGTGGTTCTTGCTGTTATTTTTAGGGTTCCAAGAACGTAGTTCTAGTTATTTAAATTCTAATTGTTGATAATGATTATTATAGTGAAGATGATGAAGATGAAGATGATGATGATAATAGTGATTTCTCTGGTGCCCATTCTGCATCTGATTTCTAAAAATTTTCTGGAAATCCAATGAAACACCACCCATAATATGATATGATATGATATGATATGATATGATATGATATGATATGCTTATTCTTATACTTACTTATACTTATGCTTATACTTATACTTATCTCATACTGCCTTTAATAGGCTTTAAACCTGTAGGTAGATCCTAATGAGGACTTATTTAGGTTTTGTAATTAGGCACTGTTTGCAGGAGAATATTTTATGTGTATAGGCTTTTGAATATACCAGAAATTACTCCAGAATTTGTCTAGTTTGTTTTTAAAACAATTTAGACTAGGCGCATTTGCTACAAATTCTGATAAGTTATTCCAACTGTTGATAATAGGATTTGAGAAAAGGTATTGCCTTATTGATTTATTTGATTGTTTCTTATTCAACCTTAGATTGTGACTCTGTATATTGGAATCCCCACCTAATTGTACCACTTGTGACGATGCTAACGGCGGTAATATAGAGATGGGAGATTTAAAAGTTGAAGTCTGTGTAAATAGGTATGCTTTTAATGCAGGTACCATTCTCGAGGCTCTATGCTGTACAGCTTGTAGTATATCACAATTCTCATTGAGTAAGGGCAACCAGGCACCATTACCGCATACCAGGATGCGTCTAATAAGTGATGTATGCAGTTTAACAAGAGCTGGTCGATCTGTATACGATCTTCATATTAGCCCTAAAATTATATTTGATATCTAGTTTGAATTGCACAATGTTCACTAAATTTGAGCTGAGAGTCTATGTTAATACCTAAATCCTTTTCAGTGTTGGTTTCGTTTAATTTTACACATCTGCCCGATTCCTTTGAATAATATGGGTATTTTGCATTGTTTTTCCCTGAGTGTATAACACAGCACTTATCTGAGTTTAACTGAATTTGTCAAGTGAGGCAGCAATCTCCGATTAAAAAAATATCATCCTGAAGACTGGATACATCACCTTCAGAATGAATTACTCTGTGGGTTTTGTTGTCATCAGCAAATATGTGGATCGGTGAATGTACAGTCTCATGTAAGTCATTGGTATAGCAAATGAATAGTACTGGCCCAAGGACACCCCCTGCGGAACACCACTAAGAACGGGTGCTTCTCAAGATTTTGTCCCATTGACAACAACTAATTGATGTCTATCACACAGAAATTCTCTAATCCAATTTAAGATAGTACCTTGAATGCTGTAATGTTCCAGTTTGATTAAAAGTCTTTAATGTGGTACAGCGTCAAAAGCTTTGGAAAAGTCTAAGTAGAGCGCATCGATGGGCGTATTACAATCCAAGTTCTCTGTCCATGTCTCAAGGACAGCAATAAGTTGGGTAATACATGAGCGACCCTTGACAAACCCAAGCTGGCATGATGATATCAAACTGTTTGATTCAAGATGATTCATAATGAAGTACTTTATTATTGATTCTAAAATTTTACAGACAACTGATGTTAGGCTAATAGGCCTATAGTTATTCGTTTATTGTCTATCACCTTTTTGAATAATGGTGTGCAAGATTCCTTGTTTCAATGAATTTGTAAAAGGGTGTTGTAGGGTGTAGGCAATAAGACTGTTGAGTTCTCTTAGTACACGTGGGTATGCACCATCTGGGCCAGCAGACTTGCTTATATTTAGTTTTTTTTATAATCATATCCTCGGTAATGTTGATATTATCTAAAACTGTATTGTAATGTCTGTGGCTGAAGCTCGGCAGGTGTGATTTGTCTTCATGTGTGAATACTGATGTGAAGAAACGATTTAAGATTTCAGCTTTCTCACCATCAGCAGATGTAAGCGTTCCATCAGTATTTCTAAGATCACACACAGTGTCTTTAGTTTTTAGTTTGCTCTGGGTATAACGAAAAAATGCTTCAGAGTTTGCTTTTGACTCTGTCGCTCTCTTTTGCTCAAAACTTCTTTTTGCCTTTCTGCACTCATTCGTTGGTTGATTTCTGGCTTTTGCATATTCGATATAATCATGGATATCATGAGAAGACTTCCATTTTAGAAATGCAAGTTTTTTATTCTTAAGTTTCTGAAAAACAATTATTTAAATATATTGCATTCTTTTTTACTATATCGCACCCTTGTGCACTTTAACTCTGGTCATTGTGTGATCACCACAAGGGAAAACACTCACAAAGCATTCTACAGACTGTGGCGATTGTGCCTTCAAAGAATTGGCTTCCTCCGATGTCCCTAGTAAAAGTTGTGCACATTTCAAATAAAGCTATAATAGCTCTTGATATCCTCTACTGAAGCGCCGTTTCTTTTGCGGTTCAGTATAGTTCCGTCATGGCTTTTCCCTATGGGTGCAGTAACTGTCAACTTTTCAACCATATTGCCTTCAGTTGACATAATTGGGTCTATTGTGTTAATTGTTTGGCTGCTTCTGAAGTGGGTAGGCTCTTTAACATGTTGGAACATGTATAAATCTTCAATGGTTTCTAGAAACTTAGCTTCAATTTCATACTCTGTGGGAGTGGACTCGATTTGCGAGTTAATCTTACTGTAGTTAAAGTCTCCCATAATAAGGAGATGACTCAGTTTTAGATTTACAACATTTCTTAATAGGTCGAGTAGGTATGCATGATTTTCAAGTTGATTATTCGGGGACTATTAGATACACCCTATGATAAGTTGATCCGTGTTTTCCAAAATGATCTGACATCATTTGCTTTCAATGAACATGTCATCGCCGGGAATTGAATTGGACTAGCTAATAATGTATTCTTAATATAAATAGACACCCCTCTATGTTAATCCTCACTAAGGTTTGTAAATAAATCATGATTTTATATTGCAAACTCGCTGTCTTGTGGGTCTATCAAACTATTCTTTGCTGTTATTTCTGTTATACCAATTATATCATAATTATGCATTAGAATCAGAGCATTAAGCTCAGCACATTTATTGAGTAGACTGTCAGCGTTGGTGTAAAAACAATTGAGAAATCTATGTTTAGTTCCAACATCTGAGGATCCTAAATGATTGGATACATATTCTAGATATGGGACTGTCTTGTTGGGAGGTCATTACCCCGCTGGACATCTTATATGTACGAGGAGTAAGCCCGAGCACAATTCTTGTTTGAATACCAGGTGAGCTAAGAGACTATGTCACTGTGTATATTTAGATGCACTGATCATCGGCTAGAGCATCTTATTATTTGGATATATATTATCAGCACTGGATGACTGGCAGCAGATACGTCAGCTAGTGCAGGTACAGTTTCGCCGAAACTGAATCGAGCATAAAAGATAATGGTTGGCACCAGGTGGGAATCAATCAAGGGATTAGATACGACAAACGGACTTAGTTAGTTACGTAGCGGTCTGTGTTCTCATGGAGCGTGGGACCAGATAAGCCGAGAATAACCCGGCTATGAGGAATGGTAACTCGTGTGCCGATTAACTCTAGCATTCTACAAGTTGTCGACTAATAGGCAATGAACATGACATGGCCATTGTAGCGTCCTGTAGGCGGTAGGTACACAATCGAAAGTTATGATCAAAAACATATCAATTGTAGAGGTGTGCTAGGACACAATCGAGAGTTATTATCAAAAACATATAAATCGAGAGGCGTGCTAATCCACCAGCAAGCCTTGGTATCAAACCAGCATTCGTCATTTTGGGCAGGTCATTCGTCAGGAATGACATGGGAAGCCAGCTGGAATTCTAAAATAAAGTTAGGGGAACGACAGATCCCATCACTCAAGAACCAGCCAAACCGCAGGTGCTAGGTAGAAAGCACCCTCCCGGGGAGGGAGGGTCGGGGTCTTGATTGGTCAAAATGATGTCATAATCCAATGAGAATCAGAGCAACCTCTGGCGGTGCGAAACCAAGATGGAGGGAGAATAGAAACTGAGATAGTACATAAGGGGGACTTTAACTTTAATCGAGAGTTCTGTCCGCCTCGCACCTTGTGAAGCTCTTTGCTGAATGGTTTTAAGTAGGCAAGAGCTGGTTGAAAGTTAGGGAAACTTAGGAAACATTGAATTGTAATATTTAATGATTGTAAATAGATCGCTAGGTAACAGTAAAAGTTACCAACTTTGTAGAGAGATTGCCCCTAACCACTTTAAACCTATTTTATTGAGCTAGAATAGCCAGGTTTAGTCGGTAACATGTCAGGCTCGAGCAATTAGAGCATGACCAGCAACCTCAGTGTAAAATTGATGCTGGGGGAAATATAGTGATGCGAATATAATGTTGCTGTATAGTATTATCTAGCGTACGGGCGTCCTAGAGCTTTTATATAAAAACAAAACATAATAACTAGGATGGCTACTTGCCATATACACAACTAACTAATACAATGCTAACGATATATCACAGGTCATAGGATCTAGATGGTGCCGTTAGTTGAGAGCACACAGAAATAAAGATAATATTTACAGTATGAAACGGAAATCATAAAAATGTGGTCAGAAAGACCGGTATGTAGCTATTAGTCATCAGTACCATTTGCAGAAATTATTAAATGCACAATAGTATAGTTACGTGAGTACCTATTGGTCATCGGTACAGTAAGAGTTCATAAGTCACTGAAATTGATATGCTACCATTGAGTAGCGCGAGATGGCATGATCTTGAATGCAGGGAAGATTTCCGCAGGCAGACTGTTGATGCGGCACACGCTCATGATGGTGAAGGAGAACGGATGATAAGGATGTCCATTAGATAGTCAGATTAACTGATACATAATTTAAACAGTTGTTGTAAAGTTTCCGTCTGGCGATGGCAGTATGAAAGTTGGAAGTTGCCCATTAACAGAGAGGGCTATAGCTATGACTTAAATATGCATGTACACTAACTCGGTACACTGTGCGGGATACGTCGCAGAGCTCTTGTGGCACACCAATTAGAGTCCCATCAGACTGTGGTCCAAAAGTTAATTAACACACGCGAAATGCAGCGTGGAAGTTTCATGCGACTTTTTGTGGTTGGAAGATCAAGTGAGTTATTTACCAAGGATCACCATCAGCTCTACATCCCGTAGAATCACATCGGGCCCGCAAGGCCCTTCTGCAGGAAACTCCTCTGAGAAAGTTCTGTAAAGGGAGTTCTTATATCAGTTTATAGCTCCCGGATGGGAGCTTCCAAAATTGTAATCGTGGAAAAGTCTTAAGGCTACCCACCGGCGCAGGAGATCTCAATTTCGAGAGCCACCACAGTGGTGTTGGTACCACCGTCAGCTAGCAGTTGTCCTGCATCTTGCACCGCGCTGGTCCAGCAGCCTTTATGACTGTGTCAGCTTCCTGCCGATGATGCTCTCGATTCTCATTTTTTCGTCCCTTTTATGCTACTCGTGGCGTCAGAGTCAGGCACTTCGGCCAGCCAGAGGGCGAGCAGTAGCCAATCAGCATACAGCTAGAAGTGGTGACGTGGCTATCACGTGAACAGCACATTCCCCATTCAGTTAATGCTTACTCACGATTACGGCGTCAAAGCAATATTTTGAAGATAATTTAAACAATAACTCATTTCCAGTCTGATCTTAACAAAGTAAAAAGTTCTGTAATCCTCATTTCATTCTGGTCCTGATCGGTACCAAGAACGACAAGAATGGTGCGATTTGAGAAAATCACAAATACCAACTCGGTACACTATAAGCATACACTCTCCCAATCCTGAAACGTGTTGTCAGGGAAGTGCGCGCGCTATGCGTTCTTATGGACTTAGCCGTTTTTAATGAAAAGCTCTCTCATAGGGCTTTATACACGTTTACTATCCTACTCAGGGGAGAGGGGGGGCATGCCCGGAGCGAATCTGGAATGGTCGGCCCGCCCTCAGCTTAGCTGGGATGGTGCGTGTGTACCCATCTGGATGATCCGTGCTACAGAAGGACCTAATGTTCACATTGACGCTTTTCATGGAAAAGTAGCAACCACTCATTTTCCGAGTGTCGTGCTTCATATGACTAGAACATTTTCCTTCATTGTGTGACTAATACTTGAATGATGCGAGGTGTAGTTTGGATACATTATGTAGTTGTTTGTATAGGTATCCTCTCTAATAAATACATTTGTATTGTACAATGGTTCTATTGTTGTTGGGAATTGATTGGCTGCTGCCAGTATGCACTCTGTGTGAATTTTCGTTGTGCATAGGCTGCTTGTTTATAGGTATGGTCTGACTATAGGTGTGATTGGAGTGGTTTGTTACCTGTACATGTATATTTGTAGCTATTTCATTATAGTGCCTATATGGTTGTATAGAAATGGGCATTATTGAAGTTTGCGAGTTACTTGTTGAAGTTTTTTCGATTTGGTTAGTCAATGATGACGATTTTCTATTTGATTGTGTTGCTCAGTTTTTATAGCTGCACGTGAGCTATTGTTTACCTGTCTGAACTGACCTGAGGTTCCGTAAGTGAAGGATACTAGCGGTATGGAGATTAGTGACTTGTGTTTGCAGATTTATGAAATTCTTTTTTCATTTTACTGATCTCGTCTAATATTACCGTGATAATTTCTTTATTAGGGTCACCTGCGGTATTGGCACCTACAGAACCCATGATAATAGTAGTAGGTGGTGGACTGACTTGTTTATGCACCTTATTTGGGGCACTATTTTCAGACATAACATCAATAGTGGCTATAGTGCTAATAATCTGTTAATTTGACATTGCTTGGGCTGCTTGTGTGTCAGTAGCTTCAAGTGATGGACACAATTGTGAATGCACATTGTCTGAGGTGTTAACATTAGGCACATTATCGGTAGTTTTAGTAATAGGCAAATTAGGCATTGTTTGTCTTGTGTGTGAGTCACCGATGGAAGCGGTTATGGGTGACATCACAGTTTAGACAGGGGTGCTAGGTATCACTATTTATTCTGCAGTTTCGGCATCGACTATGGTTTCTGTTGCTAAATATGAGTGTTCAAGCTCTGCTAAATACCGGGATAGGAATTCTTCTACACATTTAGAGATATTAACACAATCACGACATGAGAATTTGAAGAGGTAAGCATGCTAGCCATATATGCAGGAAGATTAGTACATGCATAATGAATCCAATTTCTACACAAACTGCATTTACTCATGTATGTTGAATCAGCCTTACCACAAGGGCATCATGCTTTAGGCCTAGTTCCATCATACGTGTAATCGCCTGCCAACCCAGCGGAGATGACAGTAGGAGACATATTTTCAGTTAGAGGCAATGTATCTGTGGTGGGTGATGAAGGTAGAATGACATTATCATGATATTCCGAAATCGCTAGTTTGTTAGGTGCAGCAAGTTTGGGTGGGAATCTTATGTTGTTACAATCATCGCACAACATATCATCGCATTGCCGGGTAAACGCAGAAGGATGCTTAGACCTACTGTCATAACAGGGCTCCATGCTTTGACTAGTCAGAATGTATCATCAGTTATTTAGATATTATTGGTAGGCATACGAGTGTACATGTACAGCTTAAACAAATTGCTAAACGTGCAAAGACACCACAATGAAAGAATATTAGTGTTATCATCTTTGCCCTGTGGCCACTTAGGGAAAGGAATTGACAGGGGACAGCCGGAAAAATGATAGAGCTCAAAAAGAGAATTTTCATTGGTCACAGAGATTGGACAGACAAGTTCAGTTTAATATAATAGTTTAGTTCTAAGTTTATGTGAGCACATTAACTGAAGAAACAAACTAAAAACATACAGACTATATAAAGTGTTCTTTTATTAAATTTTATATGATGATTCAGCTTTATGTGTGGATACACTAGTAAGGTTTTCATTTTTTATGCGACCTTTATTTATTGTAGCATGTCCAATCTGGGGATAAGGTAACAAACTCGTGTCTCCATTTTCAACTGTACATTTAATAAACAAAAATAGGTAGATTCGGTGAAACGATAATGATCCGCACGGGAATGATTGGCAATATGTTATACACACCAATTGACAAACCAAAAAGAATATAAATAATTAGCAATGTGATAGCAACATGATAACAACAGCATACTTCTTGCATATAGATATGTGGATTTGGTAGGGCTCTACGACATTCATATTTTAATTCAATCAGGGTATCGCTATGTATTCAGTAATTATCGCTATGTATTCAGTAATTAATATGAATTCGTATCAGTTCACAACATCCCCTTAACCATTTGCCTATATTTACGTGATGACATAACGACAATAAATAATAACACTGTTAAAATAAATATAACATGAGATTGTCACGTTCCGTGACATTGACCTTGAATTTACTGATATTAACCATTTACTTGTCATTAGCAAAATATGCATTCATGAAAGGACCAGGAAATCGCTGACACATTTCCAAATTAGCATTGCTGACAACTGTTGGCATCGACGATAACAACCGCTGACAGGAAAAATATTTTGGAGATGCATATTACAGTTCCAATAAGGCAAACTAATGACAATGATGAATGGGGAAAAATACTGTATGGACGGACTAGTGGACGGACATGTAGCATTAATGTAACAGCCTAAAATAAGGCTCTTATACAAGACTATACACTATATAACGTCTAACAGTAAAATTGTTACTTATAAATGGAGACATAGACGTGGTATTGCCAAAGGGAAATAACACCCCTAGCCATATATACACAGTTAATGCCCCTGATGTGTTCAAAATGACATCTTTAGCCGTTTACGACGTCATGCTACCAATATTAATATTCACATAGTTTACTATATAGTAAGCACTATCCTGGTGCACACATTGACTATTTAACTAGCTAATGCACATACTGAAACAGCACTTAAATGAACAGCAAGTTTTTTGACGGGCTAGTTTCAATGTGAACATTACATACCACACATTTAATAATGGACATGGGAGAATCAGCATAATATTGACAACATAAATAAGTTACCGTGATAAACTCACCATAAGCGAGGTCAGGACTGTACAATTTGAAGATCAGGTAAAACGATTCTCAAAGTGCCATGTTATAAACTTGGATATTCTTCAAAATGTTGCAAATTTATAGATCACTTAACGTGTTGTTGTCGGATTCAATAACTGGAGTGATTGAAAAATGCCTACATTCAAACTACATTGACCCAAGCCGACTAATGCGCCACAATTCAATGACCCTTTTCTATCTGAACTCCCAATATCTAAGAACAATTTATGATACGGGAAAACTGTTGAACATTTTGAAATCAATTTGACCAAAAGTCGTTGCTGTCTAACATATCAACAACTTGCAGTCAAATTAACTCCAAAATGTCCCACATGACATCGCTCTAATAAAACAAACACTTAATGGAGCTAAAAGAGTTAGAGTTGTGTTCACAAAATATAACTATATAATAATTATATATTTGTTCATGAAATTATTGATCAGCATACCACCAGTCTGTGTAGTCACTGAAATAATAAACCCTATACACAATCTTTAAAATATAATGACTATACTATGAACAATATTACATTGGTTTAGAGGCTATATACATAGTGGCCAGATTGGGGTTAAACTTGACAATACGTAAAATCTGACTTGTCACATTAGCTTATTTGATTATTGTTATGATATGATATAATATGATATGATATGATATGATAGATATGATGATATGATATCATATACAGCTACAAAATAATAGGCCATAGGCCTGTCAGCCGATCCTTGCATTTTTTACCAATACTTCTATCTTGTATGCAATTTTGACCCCCTTTCAAGGAGAACCACATTACACGCACTTAATCAATTTTGTCTAACGTATAAACTCGCCTTCACTACATGTATATTTGAATATATTAGTAGAAAAATTAACGTTCTCTACTTTGTAGCCTCTTTTGACCAGTCATGGTTAAATCTTAAATCACATCGTATCAATATATAAGGACATGCGGCCAAGAATAAATAACGCACCTAAAATAGCATATATATATATATATATATATATATATATATATATATATATATATATATATATATATATATATATATATATATATATATATATATATAGTAGTAATTTATGGACTTGTATTTAAATTATTTTATTTATATTGTGCATTAAACACAGGATTATTGAGTTATTTACACCAATTATTCTTAACTCGGTTGTATACATGCAGATGTCAGAATTAGACTTCACTAGGTTATGATGTGTACAAAATGCAAATGTAGAAACATTAAGGTCATATACATGCATCAATTGGTGGATCTGTGTGTAGTTTGTCCTTAATATACATTTGATTCATATAACTTAGACGTAATAGAATCCCGGGCTTACTGTTTCCAATAAATTTTATGTTATATAATTGTTAAATCGTTAATATAGCTGATAACATAACATTGTGTTATTTTTAAATTTTGATATAATGCAATTGTAAGTGGATTATTAAAGTTGTGAAATCATCAGTTCTGCACAATAAACTGTAAGGCTGTGAGGTGCAATACGATATCTAACTATGCAGTGTGAGCATGATGACCTTCTATACATTAACTATACCATGTTAGTATGCTAACATTATAAGCACAGAACTCACATGAACTCACATGAATCCTCTTCTGACAGCAGGCATCAACTGGCCTCTGACGCCAGTTCTGGCCTGCATACACTGGTGAGCTGACTCAGTTGCTGGTTATCTTCATATTGGTAGTTTATTAGTGAATCTTTAAGGTAGGTAGTGGTATGAAAGATTGGTTCAGATTCGAAATTGAATAGCAGTGGATGCTTACTCCATAGTTTGGCTATTCTAGATTTAAAAGAGTTGATAGATGGTGCATTGATAATGTATTCTGGTAGTTTGCTCCATTGGTCTGTGCATCGTGAAGGGAATGCGAGCTTTCTAATATTTAGCCTAGATCTAGTGTTCTTAATTTTTAGACCATGGCCCCTTGTAATACTATTATTGTCACAAAGCTTTATACGGTTTGATGGTGGTTGATCGTATTTGTTGTGACGGATTTTGTATATTTCAATCATATCTCCACGTAGTCTTCTAAATGTGAGTGTTGGTAAGTTAAGTTCTTTGAGTCTTTCATTATAAGGTGGGTTAGGCATATCTAGAATAAGTTTAGTGTCACGCCTTTGGACATTTTCTATCACATTTAAATGGGTTTTTAGAAAGGGGCCCAAACTACATTGGCATATTCGATGTGAGGCCTGACAAGAGATTTAAATAGGTGTTTGAAATTGTCTTTATCTATATAATTAAATGTGCGTCTAAATAGTCCCATTATTTGATTGGCTTTGTTTATTTTTTCGTTTATATGTTGATCAAACCTTAATTTTTCATCAATTATGACAGCAATGTCTTTTCCAGTTTTCTATTCATGTTTTTGCATTTGTCAGGTGGGAGCTTTAGTAATGAATTCTCTGTCCAAAGTCACATCGAGTCTATATCTTGCTGCAGCGAATCACAGTCAGCTTGTTTAAGGATTGATCTGAATAATTTTGTATCGTCTGCAAACAAAAATATGTCTGACCCACAACTAATTGCTTCAGGCAGGTAATTTATGTACAATATAAAGAGAAGTGGTCCGAGGACTGAGCTTTGCGGTATGCCACTGGTTACATTTAACAGTTTAGAGTATGTTCAAATTATTGACTACCTGTTGTTTCCTCCCAATTAGGAATAATTGGATCCAGTTTAATAGTTTTCCGTCAATGCCATAAGCAGCTAGTTTTTTAAGTAGGCGTTTGTGAGGGACTTTATCAAATGCCTTCAAAAAGGCGAAGTAAATAACATCTACCACCCATCCATTACCCACTGCATCCAGCCATTTTTGCAGTACTAACAGTAGATTGGCCGCTTTTAAAACCAAATTGGGTGTCTGCCATCATGCAGTTATTAGTTAGATGTTCCATAATTGAGTCTTTAATAATTGATTCCATCAATTTGCACACCACAGAGGTGAGACTAACAGGACGATAGTTGTCAGGCTTTTTTTTTTTTATTACTTTTTTATTAAAAATAACGGAGATATTCACATTATCCCAACATTTGGTATTTTGCCTACATTTAATGATGTATTAAAGATAGCGGGTGGCGGAGGACATGACACAGCTCATATAGTAATCTGTTGTGGATTTTGTCGGGTCATGGGGATTTTGTGTTTTTTATTTTGGAAAGTTTATCAAATACAATTCCAGGTGGTATGTAAACTGAGGTTATCTGATTCTGATTTGATTGTATTTACAGATTGGAGATATTCAGCTAGAACATTTACTTTCTTCTTGTCATTTTTGGTGAATTTTATCGCCTCAAAGTTATCAGATACATGTAAATCTGGGATTCCAGGCCTAGCTTTCGTCTTGGATTGGACAGAACTCCAAAATTTCTTAGAATTTTGCTTAGCACTTTTAGATATGGTCTTTTCATGTAGTTTAAGTGCCTTTCTAGTTGCCTGTCGGACCTGCTTTCTTGTCCAGTAGTATTCTTCGTAGGTTGTCTCACTAGCGTTTACTAGGTATTTTTTCCAAAGGGTTTTTTAAAAGATTTATCTTAGATCTTGTAATCCTATCAAGGGGAAATTTATGTTTCTTATTTTTAATTTTTCTCATAGGGATGTATTTCTTCTCAGCTTACAAACACTTTTTACGCATTAATCTCCACATATGATCAATGTCAACATAACCGTCTAGATGTTTCGTCCAGTTTATGTTCATGAATGCTGCCATAGCTCCATAATTATCCCTATCATAGCAAAATCTGGTGTTTAGCTTGGAAATGATGTGTGGATAATGATAATGATAAGTGGATTATGGTTTCAATCTTGGAGTGATAACTTTTTCCGAGAGGTACAGCATGGTAGTAGATATCATCAACTAGGTCAGAATTATTAGTAAACAATATATCTAAGATTGAAGGTTTGCTTGATCCACGCCTTCCGTTATTCTTTGTTCAAAGAAACAGTCATGTACTACTTCAATAAAATCATGTGTAAAAACAGGATTCAGATTTGTACCATAACTACTGTATGTGTATAATGACCAATTGATGGGTGGCATGTTAAAATCACCTAACCTGACTGTATGCATATTTTGGCACATACTTCATGAAACAGTTTTACTAGCTCTATGTTGTTTTGGCTGTTCGAGCTTGGGCTCCTATATACCACTCCGAATCTCAGCATTTCTTGTTCTGATCGAAGGTCACAGATGATACATTCTTCGAATGAGTTCTGGGTGGTGTTTACCAGTCTGTACGATAGGGATTTCTTATATATAGAGGGATGACTCTACCTTTGGTACTGGAGACATTTACTTCTTCAATAATGTAGCCTTCCACGTTGTATTCTAATAAATTTGGTTGGGTTTTTTAATATAAATTTTTGGTTTAACCTCAGTATGGTTACAATATTAGGGGATTTATTTTGTATTAAATCTATGAGTTCACTTTTCTTTTCTGGAGTGAACACATCAGCATTAGTATAGAGAACTAAGATGTTGTTTTCCATTCTGGTTTTAGTGTTGACTAACATATGAGGTATTTGTTGTTTTTGTTTGGTAGTATTATAATTTAGGAGGGTTGAGAAGGTTACACATTTATACTTGTACCATACAGACACGTCTTGACAAACTGAACACTGATTATCATTTGCTGGTGTTCTGTCTTTCTTTGGTCGTGATGTTTAATACTTGATAGGTGGTCATACTGCAGCATACAATGGTCGTCAATAATGTGTGTACATGCATCTTGAAGTAGTGAAAATGTATTTCTGGTTGACATAGGTGAATGCACTACCCTTGAATCATGATCCTGCAATGGATTTATGACTGGTCTGATTAGGCTAGACACACTATTTACACTTATAATATCATGCAATGGGTTGGAGTCCAGTCTAGTTAGGTTGGAGAACCTATATACATATATACAGGCACAATCAAGCTTGTCTAGGCAGATTACATAACAATTACCATTTACTAGTTGTGATGAGGTATACTCATCCTGTGTATCATCCCATTGTAAAAATGTGAATCATAGGACTGGAAATTGACTGGGTAAGTATGTGGGTGGATAGGTTTGTGGCTATAATGTGAATAGTTTAGTGAAGAGCTTATGCAGTTGATTATATTCTCACATAGGAGTCTGGTACCAATTACGTTTGGGTGAATGTGGTCCCAGAACAGATCCCGGATGACCTGACCACTTGGATCGTTGAAGAGCTGAGAATGGTCCACAAATGTTACATTTAGAGTTTCAGACATGGCATAGAGCATGCAGTTAAATTGTAGTGTGAGATTGTGGTGGTACTCATTTTGTGGTCTGGGTAAAGGAGATGATACGAAGATTTGTATGTGAGATGCAAAAACTGGAATATGTTGGATCAGGTTTGTATAGTTTTCTATAATGTGCTCTGTTTTCGGTTAGATATGTCATTGCTACCAACGTGGGTTACAATGACATCATGGCTGTTGGCAGAAAGATGGTTCTCTAACTTATTGCTCAAATGGATTACTCATGTTGTTCTCAGTGTCCGTATGTTCACATTGAGGTCACCCATAGACATATATCTACCACTCAGTTTCCTGAGAGTAGAGCTACCTACAAGCAGAACTCGTTTTCTGGAGGGGCTCTCTGTTCAGGTGTATGCCTATCTAATGGATTGGAATACTTGTTAGTGGATAATCTACATTTGTATGTAACATTGGTTTGAGGTTTTGAAGTGTATGGCGTGATGTTGCCCCTGGAATTGTTGCTTGCAGCAGATGGGTGGTGCGGTGTTGAGGCATTGGAATGGGCACACCCAGAAGTTTGTTTGAGAGGAAACATGTTATGCAATGGTGTAGCAGTGGTGTCACCCCTGGTTAATATTGATATTTGTCTAGTATCAGTAGGTATGGCACTCATATACAACGGAATATTTGTTGTCCTGGTTGATTGCTTTTTTGATTTATTATGCAAACTGGTTTGATTGTTACATGTTGCATCATGGTAGGAGGTGGCTTTCTGTATGTGATTAGGTTGTAGATTTGTCTCTACGTAATTTAATTTCTTTTGCATTGTGTCAAAGTGTATTTGCATGTGTTTCATCTGTGTTGTTAGGTCTTGTAACATAGATTTATGAGATGAGGATGGTGCGGTGTTCAGTGAACTGGCTGGTGTATTCAACAAGGTAATAGGTGATGGGTTGGTCAAGTTAGCTGAGGTCTCTATAAGCATATTGTCATGTGCCTTGTTGTGTAAAGCTATGGTAGATGTGTGGGTTGTGTGTACTTCCTTGTGCTTTGCTGCAGTTTTGAGTACTGCATGATTGACAGATATAGGTATGTGGGCAACAGCAGCAGTAGAGGCAGCTACGGTTGTGCCACATTCAATTTCACCATTGCTTGTTTGTTTAGCAGAGGCAGCAACGGTTGTATCCCTAACATTGTTGGTTTGATGAAGGTCTAGCCATTCCAGATACTCTTCGATGTGCTTTGCTACAACCTACATCGTGTACTGGTTAGGTTTGAGAGCATATATGATGGGAGTTTGGAACATGTATAATGTTGCCAGTTTTTACATGTGTGGTACATCAGCATGTACTTGGTGTTTGGCTTCTCACATGTACATAGGATGCGACCATTTGATACATCTTTTTCTAGGCAGTCATCACAGTAGCGAAGGGCCATCCTTTTCAAATTTACTCTAGCATTTTATCTGTGTAAGCTGTAAGTCTAGTCTAACATTCTATGTGTGCATAAAGTTGGTTTATTACATTGAATAACATACACGGTTGTAGTCTTTTCATTACATCAATTTATGGGGTAATCTTTGCATTATGTCTGTTCGTATTCGGGTGGTTTTTACAGTTCTTTGTTTGATTGGATTATGTGTCTTTGTTTGTTTAATTAGGTACAGAATGCCACATTAAGGCTATAGCCCTATATGTTAGCAGAGTTTTCATAGCGTTATGCCTTTGCTCTGCAGCCACTCAGGGAAAGAGTAGACATGGGGTGGGGGTGGGGTGGGGGGAGGAAATAATGACAGTACATTTATACAGAGTGTTAGAATAGATACAGATGGACATACAAGTGCAACAAAATACAGATACTCAACTAATAAATAAGCAAACAAAACATAATAAGGATAAGTATTCAGAGTAAGTGAATGAAAAGACAAAAGCTGATGAAACAAAACTGTGTAACCAATCAGTGTTACAATCTGTGCCTACAATCTATCAGATATTTATGTCTGTAATGACCGTTGCTATAGACAACGTTGGTACGGTCGTATACAATAAACGAAAATTGGTATTTTTAAAGTTTTCTATTTCTTGGAAATTGCGAGATTTCATTCATGTTTATATAGTTTAATCCTTTAAACTCTAGAGACCCACAATCTTATTTTAAGACAAGCATACAGGTGAGCTGTTGGATATTTTGAAACATATCCGACATGGACCCATTGCTGCAATATGAGCAACAGCGTCCACTCGCAGCAATTTCAAATTACACAACATACTACTTTTTTTAATGCAAACGGTTATTGGTATTTGGCCTTTTAGGTTCAAAGGGCTAGACAGCTATAACATTGCAATTTAACATACACTAACACTAAAACACTGGTTATTTGTTATTTCATACACTTTTAACCTTACAATTTCAGTACACTCTATTACTTTTTAGTGGATTTATAATACTGATTTGCTCAGCTATTGTGGATACCACGCTAGCCTAAAACAGCATTACAAATTTTATAAACACTAGCACTAATACTGGCTATTTAAATTTTTTAAGTACAATTCTAACATTACAAATTTTGTACACTGCCAATAATTGATTTTAATAGACTTGCGATACTTATTTACATGTACTTGATATTACATTTTCTGTACACTGTCTGTAGTCAATTATACTGTATTTACATTACTGATTTGCTCCGCTATCATGGATACCATGCTTGCTTAAGGACAGCATTGCAATTTTCCAACCACTGACCATAATAGACTTTAATCATCTTACAGTACTTATTAATTTGACTATTACGGATACCACGCTAGTCTAAGGAATTTCAAATTTACTTGTGTATATGTGGTGACCAAGCATAACCGATTCTGTAAAAGTACATAATTTACTTGTGGGCTGGCTCAGATACCAAGCACGGCCTATGCAGTGCTTATAAAGTACAGTTCACTCTAGGCTGTACATATGTTGGGATCCTTCCTTGTCCAACCATGCTGGTAGCAAGTTCCATCTTTCAACTACCCTTGAGGCAAAGAAGTTGTGTCTCAGTGCTGCCCTGCTGTAGGATTTTTTCCATTTTATGGAGTGGCCACAAGTTTTTACATATGCATCAAGACTCACCATGTCACTCTTCATGTCATATATTCCATGCAAAAACTTGTAGACCTCGATCATATCCCCTCTGGCATGACAGAGGACCAAGCTGGGGAGTTTAAAAGCTGCTAATCTGTCTTCATACTGGAGTAAGGACAACCTTGGGATCAGCCTTGTTGCTCTCCTCTGGACACTTTACAAGAGTTTGGCTTTGATGTGCCTAGGCCAGCGCACATGTCTTCAGTACTCGAAGTGAGGTCTTACTAGGGTTAAGAACAGTGTCGTTAAAGTTTCCTGTTCCAGGTAGACATATGACTGCTTTATCCGTCTGAGTATCTTGTTTGCCTCATCCTCAAGCAACAGCCCGGCTTCAACAAAACATAAATGGAAGGATCCCATGGTGATGAGCTTCAGCACTGCTTGCAAGAATCTTGATTTATCCAATCTTGTTGATGTCCATTTTGTACTTTCTGAAAATCCTCTCAAACGTATCTCCTAAATCACTTGCCAGCTTTGTCCAAATTTCGCCGCAGGAATCATGCAGTGGTGGCCTCCAGAACCCCTCTTCAGATTTTTTAGCTTTCTGAATCACTGAAAGGTCTAGTCAATGTTAATTATGGTAATGATGATGATGATGATTATCATAATAATCATTAACGATAGTAATAGTTGTGATAATGCTACCTGTAAAATAATGTGATCGGGAAATGGTAAGGACTAGCCATCCCCGAATCAGTAATCCGCCCTCCATAACGCATTTGAACATTCTGAGGACGCCTGTACCTAAAGCATGCACGATGGTGAAAATGTCTAAGACACAATTTATCCTCTCTGTGCATGCGTCTGGCCACTGGGAGTACCACCGTAATAGACAGGGATTTCTCTTTGGTAGGGTTTATGACTGATTGGTTACTTTTAGTCTGTACATATGATCTTTGCACATCATCTTCCTCGCGTAATGGCCATGATCACAAGTTTCCGAGAATGCTTGGTACCTTGGAAAGCTGGAGGTTACCGAGTCATGGGTCAAAATGGAAAAGGTGCAACCTTTAAACAATGGATAATCAAACATTCCCTGAGAGGAAAATAACTTGAAACACAACTTGCCATTAAACGCGGTGCCTCCAGATGAACTCTATGGAGACTAGCGTGAATATAAGAACAACCCCCGATTGGCTGTTGTTCAGTAAGGAAAGCTTCCAATTTACTGATAGATAATGAGATGCAGAGCCTGAGAACATAAAAGCCAATCGGTCTCCACCATAAAAGAGCCACATACAGGTCGTCCTAGGGCTGCCTCGATAATGACCATGGTCGACGGTTGCTCCCTCCGCTCCCTGATCTAGAAATGATGGAGAAATTGCACTGCAGGTTTTTGGGACTTCGGTCGCTTGGAGCAGGTCGACATTTACATAGGCATGGGAGAGACAAATTTTTATAAAGGACGCTAAGAAAAAATGGCTTAATTTAAGAACTTATAACTGCAACTACAAATTCTTCTGCTTCCAGAAATCTCTGCTGTGATCCCAGCCACTTCAAAAGACCCAGGTGATCTGAAAAATCCTGCCTCATCTCCTGACAAGCATAGATTTGATTGCACTCCGGCAAGACCTTCGACTTCAACCGTGCTTAAGAATCTCGCCTTGGAATGGTTCTGCTGCCCTTTCGTCTGCTGCCTAAAAGATTCGGGAGGAACCTCCACTCCGGTACTCGTGTCCGACTGTGGATGGTTTCCCAACTAAAAGCAGAATGTTCTTATTTCTGTGACCATTGGTTCCAAAATCTACTGCTCCGCCTGGTGTACTGCCTTGTGTCGCCAGATTCTAGATGGACTATTCTCTCTTATTTCGTGGCGTCTTTCTGTGACTGTATTTCATGTGAAGTCTCACTGAACTTTCGCCCATGCCAAAAAGGGTAGCATCTGCTTGGCTTATTGTGATCTTTAGCCACTTAGGATTTAGACACAGCGTGGCATTGTGCCTCAGGAATTTAACTACCGAGGCTGGTTAATAGCTGACACCCCATGCAATAGCAAAACCTAGAACCTGCGTTGGACGGGATAGTGGACAGTGACTACTAGACTTTCTACCATGCTTAAAAGTGGACTGAATCATGCATGTTGTCTCTATGTGTTAAATGTACACACTAATCTAATTTGCTTTTTCTCCATAGAAGTTAGATTTTACTGCCTTAAGAGCCATTTTGTTGTTTTCTTCCGCTGTTAAGTGGCAGTTCCCTCTTCTTAGCTTTTTCGATCTTGAATGTCTGAAAAAGGGACCATGAGTCTTAACCATTTTCTGCAGCCTCTGCTCCCGCACTCCGTTCCGCCTATTAGAATCCTACCACCTTTCCCCGTTAGCGCCCTTCTTAAAAAGTTGCTGCACTTGGTGCGAGTGCAGGATCTCCCCGATCTGTGCGGCTTCGAACTATTCTTCGAGTAGGAAAATTATAAGTTAGGATGAGGAAAGCTGAGACCTTGGTTCACCGCGCTTTTCAGCTCACCTTCTCCAGCTCCAAAATGGACACGTAGCCGCTCTTGCTACCGCCTGCCATGAATGACTTTGACATCACGATACTGACTCATGCTACATAGGACCATTCCTCGAAGATGTTTTCTACTCTAGAAGCTATGACTAGCCTCCGCCACCCTTTCGGCCACCCAATGGGTCTCGCGACCCTTTTTCTAAAGCTTTATTTCACTATTCAAGAAAACCATCTGTTGTCATCTGCCGTCTTAAGTAAGAGTCGATGCAATGTCAGATCAAACTCCCTTCGTGTTTGGTCAAAGATTATGTTCTGGAAAAACAGCAGGGCTCTTCGACGTACATCTGCTGTTAGTGGTAGGACACCTATCAACCCATATAGAGCAGGTGATACAACATTATTTAGGTCTGAACATAGACAACCAACTAAATTCAACACCCACTGTCAAATTCAGGCATCCAAGGCAAATAAAATCTTAGGACTGATAAGAAGATCACTAACCCACTTAGACCACCCAACACTAGTAAGGCTCAACACTTCGCTGGTTAGACCTATACTTGAATATGGGAATGGTACACAGACACCTATTTTTTAGAAAAACTTCTGTTATTCCTGAAAACTTGCAGCGATGAGCCACCAAACTTACCCTCTATAAAAAATTACACATATGAAGAAAGGTTAGTCTCTAAGACTACCAACTCTTTACTATCATTGATCATGTGGTAACATAATAGAAACCTATAAATACCTTCATGGCCTTTATCATGTCCAAAGCCCATTCCTAAAGCTAGATAAACAGACCAACACTCTGGGTCATAGCTTGAAACTGATTAAGAACAGAAGTAACAAACTGGTTAGGCGAAATTTCTGTTCAAGTCGTATTACAAATAGCTGGAATAGCTTACCAGAAGACATAGTCACTGCCACAAGTCTAAACGTATTAAAAAACAGACCATATTCGTATTGGTCTGAATTCTTATATATTCAACAACATGTACATGATGATTATCTTGCTTCTGCTTCAAAACAAATCATGGACTAGTTAACATTTAAGTAACCACAATATACCTACAGGCATTAGCCAATATAGGTAGCATATTATAAGCATAAGCATAAGTATTACCTGGAAGGGGCGAGTAATTCCTGTACAGCTCTCTCAATCGCAACATACTCCTTCTCACTCACCATCCAGACCTCCATGTCATATATAAGGCATGGCTGAATGTATGTTACCCACAGTTTACATGATATTGCAGGATTTACGCCACTCTTTCCATGAAAGTCAGTGCCAAAAAGCATATATGCTGTATGCTTGGCTGTGGTTATGTTGCTTGCTAGTAATTTTGTGCTAAGTCCCGTACTGACCATTGGATAACACCAAGTAACTTGTAATTTATCTTAGCCTCCTTTCTAGATGAACTGTCTAGGCTGTCATCTCTAACTCTCAGCGACATGTCCGGTACTTATTATTACGAGAGTACACTATTTTTTATTTTTTATTTACCATCACCTACCATTACCATTTACCACATTGGGATGCCACTGAGATCAGAGATGACAACCAGCCATGCTGCTCAGCCTTAGCCACAATCAGGTAGCAGCCATCTTCTGTGTGGTGAGAGGCCCGAGCCTACATGCCTGACAACTGACTTTCCTATCACAGCGTATTCACAACTGAGCTCCCAATACAGGGCCTGACACTCAGAGTGAATTCTTTTACTCCACACGGACACCACCTGAGATGGGACGATGGCTTTACGTCCCCTTCGAAGGACAGTGGACTGCACAGGTTTTTACATATATTTGCATGCCTGAGTGTGGGATGAACCTGTAACATTTTAATTCGATTCTCGTTGCAGAAATGAACACTCTAGAACACTGTTTGTTTTAGAGATGCCTATTGTATACTGGTTATCTGAGGCATAAGCAGCAACTACTGAGACAACTGCTTGCAGGTCAGGGGTTAGGTATGGAGTGAGATCTGTAATGTAATCTGTGGTAGTCTCTACAGGCACAGGTATGTCACCAATATGAGCTCCAAGACCAGACTCCTCTAATTGAAGAAGCATAGCGTTGTTGAAGATCTTGTAATTCATAGTTGAGAAAGTTCTCCCATGACCTGTCCCTAATTGTTGAATTGACAATTGTTTGGAGAAACGATGACCTTACTTTACTCAAGCAGAAAGACCATTATACCATTCATCAAGGATAGTCCACACAGGTAGGGTTATCCACATATTGGCTCTTGGATGGCTGCTACCTGTTGTGTAATTACAAATTATACATTTTATATCAAAATAAATGAATTTCAATCAATCAATCAATCAATCAATCAATCAATCAATCAATCAATCAATCATCATATTCCATTTCTGTGCGACCGCTAAAAGCCTGTAATGACAGATTCCTAATTTCCTATTTCAATTTGGTAATAAAGTATGGAATTTATATTGCCAGCTAGATAGTTATAGTATAGGGGTTTATTATCCCATAGGTTATCTAATTTTGTTAAATGATACCACAGTTGTTGCTTCTATAGCACGTGTCGGAAGGCTGTTCCATAAGTCCATGTTCTATGTTTAAAGGAGTATTTTTGTATGTTTAAACATAATCTGGATTTGTATAGTTTTTCCCTGGTTCTTGAGTCTTATCGAAATTCAAAAAGGTTGCACACATCTGGATCATATTTTTTGTTAGAAAGTTGAAAGCTTCAATAATGTCTCCTCGTACTCTACAGTATACAACAATTGGTATATTAAGAACCCTGAGCTTAGTCTAATAATTTAGGCTTGATAGTCCTGAGACACTTTTAGTTGCCCTTCGTTGTACATTTTCTAACAGCTCTATATGTTTCTTGATTAGCAAATTCCAGATGTGGCCACACTAATGATGTATACATGGTTCTAAATATGTTTTGTCAATGGATACAAATGTGAGCAATATTACACCCATAATGGTGTTGGGTTTATTAACTTGATCTATCATACGCTTCTCGGAACATAGTTTATCATCAATAATAACTCCTGTATCCTTGGGTTAATATGGGACCCTTCTTTACCAAGTTTATAGCTATGATTTTGTAAATTGGTTTTGCCAATTTGCATAGATTTACACTTATCAGTATTAAATTTGTGTAACCATTTACTGGCCCACTCGTTTTCGTTAGCATCATCATTGGATTTTATGCCATGAAAAAGTTTGCTGTCATCTGCATACAGGTATACTTCACTATTCTTCGCTATCATAATAGGGTATATCACTAATGATTACTCTCTGGCTATGCTGTGACAAGAAGCTTTCTATCCATTTAATAATCTGTGGGTTGATGTTATATAGATTCAGTTACTGTACATGCCTACGGTGGGGAACTATGTCAAATTTCTTTCAAAAATCAAAATAGAATTTGAACTTTAACTTGATAGTGGAACTCCCAAGTTGTTGTACAACTTGACCATTAGGGCATCATGCCAGACAACGTCAAATGCTTTTTTCAGCATCCATAAGTACTTTATTGCCAGATCCTTCCACATTCCCCTGTACTCTGCAATTGTCTCAGTGACTAATAAGGAAGTGAACAGGTATCTGGCACCTCTTGGGTCACCAATCAAGTGTAGGACTATCCGTGCAGAATAAGCCATGCATAAAACTTAAGGAAGAGGCGGCGGAGAAAACTACACTGAAATACCTAAATACAATTATAAAATCGGTACAGCACACATGATGTGGAGTAGCTGTGGAACAGATAAAACTTCACTATACAAAGCAACCATCAAAGCCAAATTACTCATACAGAGGTACCATCTATTTGGTAGCTTAACTAGGAACAGAAAGGCAATAACCAAATGTCCAGTGTGTAGCATCTAAAATGGAAGCACTTCCTCCTGGACTGTCCTAGAGCATGTTAGAAGCCCAACTATGACAAAGATCAGAACATTAATGCAGGAACAGAACATCGTGACTACAGACGAATGTTGTATACAAATAATATTGGATGCAAGTAAGCTTACGGATTCATACTTCGAGACATTCGAAAAATACACAAATACGCATGCATTAACCTACATAAGAAATGCTCCGGTCTACTCCGACCTAACCGTAATAGAAATCGTCCGTGAAACTAAATGACGTCGTGATTAATTGTAAATAACGTATAAAAAAACAAAACAAACCCCAAACGAAATAGTAATAGGAATACACTCCATATTTGGATGTTTGTCTGAAGGGAAACTCCGAGAGGCGGAATTTACGTAACAAGAATAAGAATAAGAATGGCAAACAGAACCGTAAAAGATGCTCATACGATTAAAGGAACAAATCCCCAATATCTAATTGAAAAAATTATCCGAACTCGCATATATGAATCGAAATACTGGAAGGAAAATTGCTTTGCTCTTACAGGTTCGGTAAAACTATTTATATTTATATAAATACCAGTTTTCGTTAATAAGATTCTTTTTCAAGTTTTTGTTGACTAGGCTCGTTCAACATGCTGAAAATTCTGGTGGTTTGTGTGTGTCTACGCATGCAGAACATGGGTCAGAAAAACGATAAGTGATATACTTGACTTTCAGTCAAGTTTTTCCCAAAATATTTAACAGGTCCAGAGATATTTATAACACAGCTCATACTCATAGACACACTAGATTACTGTACCAAAGCTGTTGATGACGGTGATGCAGTCAATGTTATCTACCTTGAAGCTTGATTTTGCTAAAAACGTTTAACACTGTTCCACACCAAAGACTATTGAGCATCAGTGGATCATGCTCCAATTGGACTCCAGTGTTAAGCGGCATTCCACAGGGCAGTATGCTTGGACCAATACTTTTCATCTGCTTCTTAATGACATGACAGGAGTAGTAGAAAGTATGATCAAGCTATTTGCAGATGACACCAAGCTGTACACGCGAGTTAACTCCAGAACTGACCATCATCATCATCATTTTGCGAGGCATTGCAATTGGCTTGTTATTGCCTCAAGAGCTTTTTGTTGTGTTATGGCTTGTTCAGTTTAATTCAAAAGTTCTTTCCTTGAAGTCGATTTCTAGTTTGTTCTTGAATGATTTGACTGTTGTTGCTTAATTAAGTCTCCCATTGGATTTTAGACTGACCCTTACCACTCTGATGTCAATATTCTATCATTTGCGGTGTCAATAACAAAGAAACTGGTGTACACTTTCCAACAATTCGGTTGATGATGTTGCTGTCTATGATAGCAACATCATCCACCAAATTTGGCGAAAAATGAACACAGTTCATCTCTTAATTTAACTTGAAGTTTAAAATTCTGACATCAGAGTGGCAAGGGTTAACACTGATTTGTGGAAATACTTTTAGAAAATACCCTGGCGTATATAATATTATTTAGACAGGCACAGAACCCATGCCCGATCCAGAAATGCAAAATACAGTAATCTTGCACCCAACATATCCTAATGTATTACCATTGTTGGACAGACGCAGAACCCATGCCCGTCCATAGTATCAGATTGCACTAGATAGTTTGATTACAATCAATAGACAGGCACAGAATCCATGCCCCATCCAGAATTGCAAAATACAGTAATAATTGCATGGCACATGCCCTAATGTATTGATTAGACAGGCACAAAACCCATGCCCCATCTAAAATAACAAAATACATTAATAGTATACAGAACATACCCTAATTTTATTCGTTGGACAGGCACAGAACCCATGCCCATCCATAATAACAACATACAGTATATACAATTAATTACAATCATTATAGATAGGCGCAGGACCCAAGCTCTCTTCAAGTTGAGAGCCTACTAGGCACAGAAGAACCTGACTATAACTCATACAAACTGTGGCATGGTATTCACCACCAACTCACAGAGTTTAAACTGAGAGATCATCATCCATGTGCTGTTAGACGTGTAGTTAAAAGCTCGTCTGTCGTGTAGTCATACTTTATTTCTTGGTCCTTTTCAAAATTTGTCTAGTCTTCTTTCAAGACAGTCAAGACTTGCAGTGCTATAACTTAACATTTGGAGATTAATGTGATCAGGGCATGCTAAAAATTAAACAGAATGCCCTCATTTAACTTAGGCTGTCTGCATTATATATCATATAATAAATCGGTACACATACGTGCATTGTTATAAAATATTGTATCAAGATTCAAAGTGACCTTCATTTAGGGTTGCACGATTAATCATGAACTATATTAACTACGTCAATGCTACGTAGAGGACGTTATTATGCTACTGCAGATTGTAAGATTATGGGTTAGGCACTTGGGTATACATACATGGACAGAATACGCTAGTTGCTGATTGCAAACAAAGGAATGTATCAAGATTTTTCTAGATAGAAAATGGAAGGTACCATATTTTGCTTAATTGTAGCCTATGCTCTAATAGAAGCCCACCCCCTAACTTTGACATATGAGCTCCAATGATTTCTTAGCAGTTTCAAAACAGCAAAACTCTGTATTAGAAGCCCAGCTCCTAAATCCTAAAAAATTTTTTAAGAGAAAATTTGTAAGAATAGTGTGTATAATAATAACAATCGTGTCACAGGGTGTCTACTTCAGACCGATCTCTACCCTGATACATTTCCGGCCCCTCTAGAAGTCAATACAGGCCTCAGATTTGTAAATCTCGACCACCTATTAGATTAATACTAATAGTAGGTCACGTATGTTCAAGATATAATAAAGTTTATTCCACCACACATTTGGAGTCAAAAGTCTTGGCGTGATTAAATACCTTCCTTATAAATATATTTTAAGACCAAATTTATGTACCAAACAAGTACGGGAGAAAATGTGCATCAATTTTGTAACGCCGATCAACATTAAATGATCCAAATTCAATTTTTATGAATGATAATATAGGCGGCTTCTTAAGTTGGCGAGCTAGCAGCTCTTTTGTGATGGGAGGCGGCGTGTTCTCACGAGATATTATACGCTAACGGTAGTTTATCAAACGGGTACCCGTTATTCAGATCAGTATAATACTTATATAGATATTCCCGAGTTCCGAGTCCCCGATTCCAGAATATTTATATCCGAGTACTCGCTCTAAAATAAACTCTTCAATTGGAGGCGAATCACATGATTTGGATTTTTTCCGCGACACCATTTTATATCAAATTGTGGATTAATTTTGATGTAATTAACAACCTTTATTAAAGGATACGCAATATTTAGGTGCTCAAATCAAATAATTTCACTTCCCCGGTGAGGTTTTGAGGTATACATTAAACATAGGCGTAGGCGGTGAGAATTTTTACGTGAGAAAATGTGTTGAATTTCCGTGGTATCAGTTTTAGAACTTTTTTGGGAAAACCGTTAGTGCATAACTATTCAGAGAATGGGGAATGCGGGATAAGCGTGTGTGATTACAACAACAATGACAAATAGCGACCAAGCGAACAATCTTTAGTCATCTAAAACTAACCATGAGTCAATACAAACAAATCAGTTATTTATTTAGTTTATTTACTCATTCACACATTCGGCTGATAGCCGGATGTTTGTTTCCATGATTGGTAACGCGAGCAGAGTTTCACAAGCGTAAAAGTGTCTTGACAAAAATCTCAACATGGCGATTACACGATTATTTCATTTTATAATCGTCCACGATCATTTTGAATTATATAATCGCGGTTAATCGAAAAATCATGCAACCCTACCTTCATTCTGAAATTGCCATTGTATTACACAATGATATGAGATAAAAATCAACAAACTGGATTAATAAATATTCAAGGCACTGATGTTTTTCCTGCAAGCACGAAAAAATTGACATGCTTATGAGGGCATCTGACTGTTGAGATCCACATGCCCTCAGTGATTTTCAATTGCATTTGGATCGAGGCACTCACTGAGTTACAGCACTGACGTGGCGCATTGACAACTTCATATGGGAGACTATTCCAGACATCGGTAACGTGGTTGACAAATGCATATTTCCTAATGTCTAGTCTATCGTAGTGTTTCTGCAGTTTGTAGTTATGTATGTCCTCTGATATCCGGACTATTAACCTTGAAAATATTCCCAGCATGCAGCTATGAAACCATGGATAGTCTTGTACACTTTGATAACGTCACCTCGCAGTCTCCTGTATTTCAATGTTGGCAGCTGGAGTTTCCTCAGTCTCTCTGGGCAACTCAAGTGTTTCAGTTTTGGCATACACTTAATGGCTCTCTTCTGAACATTCTCTAAAGCCTCAATGTCACCTTTCCTGTAGGGGGAACCACACGCTACCAACATATTCCAGCTGTGTTCTAAGGCTGTGTGTAATAGGCTGAAACAGGTCTCATCCCCCCCCCCCCCCCCTGGGCCCAGGGGGTCAAAGGGTCAAAATTGACCAGTAATTATCGATTGTAATGCAACTCCTTGACCATTTCAGATAGAAGCTTGAAACTTTGGGGATGATTGCATATATGGACAGGGATGTGCATGACCCTTTTGAGATTTTGGCATGACCCTAGGGGTATGGCCCTGGAGGTGGGAAATGTGGGGTAAAAAATAAAACTTCCAGTGGTTGTTATGTCGCGTATCATTTTCAAGCCAATGATGAGTAGGCTACAGTACAAGGAATTATTTTGCTCTTGGGTCAAACTGTGGGGGGGGGGTCAAAAGTGGGCACCATCGATTGTAACGCAACTCCTCCTAGACCATTTCAGATAGAAACTTGAAACTTTGGGTATGATTACACATATGGCCAGGGATGGGCATGACACTTGAAATTTTGTTATGACCTCCTCAGGGGTGGGGACTAATTTGTGATGGCATGCCATCGACTGCATTTTAGTTGTTAGTATCATGATGTGGCTTGACACTTTGTCTTACAGCGGAACTGCTGGTGGACAAAGCAATGCAGTTGAAGTTTATTGGTGGCGTGTATGGAGGTAATGTCAAGCCAACGCCATTCCTGTGTCTGGTGCTGAAGATGCTGCAAATACAACCAGAAAAGGATATCATTGTGGAGTTCATTAAAAATAACTATTTTAAGTGAGTGTGGTTATATATGTACAGAAAGTAACAGAATACATGTAGTTCACCAATGGAAACATCCAATCTGTAACTCAAGTACCTGCTAACATGTAATAATCAATTGCGTCATTTATTAGCTGATGTCACAATCAAAATGTTCGAAACTGGGAATGTCTGTTTGAAAATGTCTGTTTGAAAATGTCTGAATTTACAATTTAATAAAAATCTTTTGGATATCTTGAAACTAATCTGACTGCTGTTGCAATGGATTCAATCATGTGTAAAAATTGGGCAGAGCTTATCTAAAAATGGGTGGGGCATAAGTAGAAATGAATCCCTCTGATAACTAACACATGCTGTTAAAACCCTTTAACACTCATATCAGCCAAAAACGGGTTCAGCTCGTGTCTTGAGAAATGTCCATTTGCAGACCAAGAGAAGTCTGTTTTTGTCTCGCCTGTGAAGCAGAAAGCGAGACATATGTGTCACTTTTGGGACGACGATGTCAGCAATGTTAAGTTTTTGCATTTAGCAATTGTCAGCTTATATTTCAGGATTGGTTGATCCTATTGGAACTAAACTTGGATACATTGTTACCTATAATGTTAGGAAGCAATATGTTGATATTGAGGTCACAAGGTCAAAGGTCAAGGCACCTTGATACAAAACTCTGTTTTTTCAATGTTAATTTTTTGCGTTTAGCAAAACTTGAGGCTTATCTTTCTGGAATAGTTGATCTTATTGAATCTAAACTAAAGCCGTGTTCTCACTGGAGAGTTAATTGGGAATAACGTCATACCTCAGTATTGCATTACGCCAGCTAAGTCTCTAGTGAGAACACAGCCTTAGATACATTGTTACCTATAATGTTAGGAAGCAGCATGTTGACACTGAAGTCACAACGTCAAAGGTCAAGGCCATTCTAATATTGCTATTTGACCTCTGGTTTTTCAACCTTAAGTTTTTCCATTCATCAAATCAATTATATTTCAGGATTGGTTAATCCTATTGGAACTAAAATTGAATACCGGTACATGGTTACCTATAATGTTTGGAAGCAGCATAATAACACGGAGGTCACAAAGTCAAAAACGTCAATGCCACTGTGACAAATAGGAGACAGGTGAGACATTTAATTCCGTGGAATTTTTGTTTTTAAATTTACCAGTGAAATGACTGGCTCGATAGCCGAACTAGTCATTCCAGTGGTAAATTAAAAAAAATATTCTTCTGGGTTTGCAAATGGACATTTTCTATGAGAACTTTTTGAACGAATTTGAGGGTTAAAGGGTTAAGCCTTTACTGGTCAAGGTTGGTCAATATTTGATCTAGATCTAACATAATTCTTCATTGAATTGAATAATGTTTACCCTTGTAATTGTCCAATTTGGTCAAGAACATCTAATTATTTGCTTAAGTCAATGTCCATTTTCAGGCCAAGAGAAGACTATTTAAAAAAGTTAACACTAATAACAGGCTCGGTTATTGAGCCAGGTATTCCAGTGATAGATTTTCAAAAATAATCTCTTGATGTGCAAATGAACATTCCCAAGACCTGCCAACCATTATGGTAAACCAAGCATCACCTCAAACTTGTCACACATGCCTATATTGCACACTTCGATAGCTAAACAATGGGCGCTATTCATCGTGTTGATTAATAATACCGGCCATTTCTTATAAGATGTCAACAAACTTGAAATCTCGTCAGTCTCGCAAAATCCTGTAACTGCAGCGAGACCTCTCTACTTTACTTAGAAAGTTTAGATTGGGTCCCGGTTAGTGCTAGAGTGACATCACTAAACTCCGTAGATAACCGTACCTACATCCGAGATACATATTGGGAACTTATCACAATTGAGTAATATTTCTCTGAATATCGTAAAAATCCATTGTTTTCGTGAATTTCGAACATTGAATCAGTTGAATTTAGACAGCTGTCATGAAAATAGGGATGAATTGTGGGTGGTGGGGTATATTTTTTCCCCCATAAAATGTTAACTTAGCCAGTCAGTCCAGTGACAAATTAAAAAAAATAGTCTTCCCTAAGAAGATTAATTTGAAAATTTGTGTTAAATTTTCAAAAAATATCTAGATCTTAAAAGCTGTCTTGAATAAATTTGAAGGATAAGGGTGTGTGTGTGTGGTGTGTGTGGGTGTGTGTGTGTGTGTGACAATTAAAGAGTAATTTTTGTTAATTTGTCCATTTTCATGCTTTTATAATTGCTTTATGTGATTACTGAATTATTGAAACACTCTGAAAACTACTGAAAAAATATTACTGATTGACATGGTGAAATTACTGAAAATAATTGTTTTCCCATTGGAAGTTACTGATTGAGTTTATAGGGTGTAGGCAGGTCTGACTCCCCAAGACATCTGTTTTGGATGGCTTGACCAGCAAAGGGCTAATTTGTCTAAGTCACAAGAAGAGGCAGTTTACATTGTCTTGTCTGTGTTAATCTTCCTATTCTATGACGATATAAGTCTTCTTCCTTGGTTAACTCTGGAATTTAAGTACAGTACAGCTCAGAAATAGCTAAAAATGTCTCCAAAAACAAAAAATAAAATGTACTGTTGAATATTTTGAACATATTTGGGTTGGAAGTCATTGCAGCAATGTCTTCCAATCAAATTATGTTCAAAATTGTACTGACATGTTTTTGTTTTGAAAACATGTTAGCTTATGAGCTGTAGTGTATGCGTTAAGAAATCGATAACCGAGCCAGCCATTCCAGTGGTAAATTTTCAAAAATAGTTGTCTCTTGGTCTGCAAATTGACATTTTCTTGAAAAAATCTAAGGCTTAACCCTTTAATGCTCAGAATTGGTCAAGAAAATCTAAATATTTGCTGTTTGAATGTCCATCTGCAGGCCACAAATGTACATGGTGTTCTACACTGGTCTTGAGACATGTCTATTTGAAAGCCAAGATATCTTGACAATTTTTTCCAAATTTACCAATGGAGTCAGTCATTCCAGTGGTAATTATCCCTACCCCTGTATGAGGAAGAGGGTATGGCAATCAGGTGTGTGTGTGTGCGCGCGCACGTGCGTGTGTGCTTGTTCGTTTCCGGAGCTATATCTAAAAACTACTGATCTGATTTGGCTCAAAATTTAACATAATTAAGGAACTTGCCATGCAAGAGGATTTACCGATGTTGACCCTGGTCTGGATAAAAGTACACAGATCGGGATTCAATCTGATTGCCCTTGTTAAATAAAATCATCTTGGTCTACAAACAAACCTTCAGCAAAGATGTAAAACAAGTGCAAAACGCTTAGTTACTGATATATATATATTAGTAGGCAGGTGTGTCAGAATTGTAAAACTCTGGCAAAACATCAGATAGACCAACTAAGAGCTCCATCCTTTGGCTCCAAAAGTAGGTGCCCATAATGGACATGTTTCTATTTCAGATATGTCCGCGCATTGGGTGCTGTGTATATGAGATTAACTGGCAGCTCATTGGACTGCTATAAGTATTTAGAGCCATTGTACAATGACTATCGGAAGTTGAAACGTATGGACAGAGATGCTAGTAAGTATTAGATCTGTTCCATTAAAGTTAGCAGCTAAATTATTATGTATGATACTGTTTTATATTTTATTCTTAAAGCGGATATTTAGGCAAATTGTAAATTGATGTGTTGTAATTAATCTTTTCATCTCCTTCAATAAGAGCCAGATAAAAATTGGTGGAACTCAAAGGTAGGGCTCGAAATAAGCCAATGCAATTAAAATACCACAAGTGCATACACATGCATCTGTCCTTAATGCATTCCATTTTTGCCAGGCAGCCTTTGTTACCTTGGTACCCATAACACAATGCTAAATAAAGTATCCAAAGTTAATTTTGAAACTAATTTGACTTGGAGCTGTTGCCTATGGTCAAGTTCAGATGGCTAGCTATAGTTAACTAGACACCAACCTAACTTGAAATAGTTAAACTTGAATTAGTTGAACTATAGTCGATCCAGCACCCGAGCTCGGGTTCACAAAATCTCAAAATGGCGGACACCCCATGCTTGCCACGAATAAATGCATATATTATAAAAGGGTGAATATTTCACTAACTAACATAGGTTTGATGAAATTATACTTTCCCATTATATGTCAATGCTCCCAAGACCCATTTCCTTCCCACTTTATCTGATGCGGACACTTTGATGTCTTAGTGGACAAAAATCATCCATTTTCACAGGACATCTAAATGGACGACAGAAACGGTTAATCGACACTGGTACCAGTCTCCAAATTTTCTGCAATAATAATTCAATGAGGAATAGGGTACCAACTAACTATAGTCGTCTAAACAGCATTCGCTTGGGCATGGCAACAGCGCATGTTCAGTAAAGCAGCAAACTGACTATAGTTAGTCATCCAAACTTGACCGAGGGCTCCCAGACAAGCTCATTTCAAAATATTCAACACAATATTTATTAAATTGTAAATTCACCACAAGTCAGATATTTACTGTTTGATCTCTGCCTTTTTCATGTTGGACCTACCCCATTTAATTATGACCTCGGCTAACAAGTGACATTTTTTATGATCTTAGGATGTCAGATACTTGAGTGTCAGATCGGGTTCTTCCATAGGTCAATAACCACTATACGCAAAGGTGACCACCCACCAATTTATAAATAAACAAATCTTTTCGCCTCATGCCAAAATGCTGAATATTCCCAATATGTGCTTTCATATGATCTTTATAAAATTTATGAGATCTGTTTTAAATCAAATCAAGACACATGGAAAGTCATGGATAGTATAATGAACCTTTCCAGTTTTAGCTATGCCCCGCCCATCCCTAGCTAAGCACAACCCACACCTCGCTCGTGTTGGGATCAATCTATCGCTGAACTCCCCGACTATCAATTTCCAGAAAACTATACAGGTAAGCTATTCAATATTTTGAAACTAATTCGACTGGGTGCTGTTGCAGCAACAGCGTCCAGTCAAATTAGTTTCAAAATATTCAACAGCATGTTTATTAAATGGTAGAGACATACAATTTGTACAACGTGTCAGACTATTAAGAGTTAGACGGGCCTAATAGAATCATTTATGACATAATGATTGTGACATCATCCTACATGTCACTTAGTTAATTATGATGTCAGATGATAGATGGATACTCTGGAAAGGTGAATCGGAGTACCCGGTCGTAACATGCGGTAAATATTGTAGTCATGAGATTTTTTTATTGTCAGATACAACCTTAATTCACATGGATGAATTCATCGATGAACTCCTGCGAGAGGAGCGGATATGTGACGTGATTCTGCCACGCCTCCAAAAGCGCACTGCACTGGAGGAAAACAATCAGCTTGAACCACGGGTCAGTGCTTTAGAAGAGGACTTGGATGAAATGGCAGAATCAGATGAGGACGAAGACATACCAATGGTACATTTATTGTTATTTATCCGTGCTTATCAACAGATCTTTCAGATTATAATATTATAATGCATCACTGCAGATAATGCCAGGATTTGAATGTCTGAGAAACATATGGAAACATAAGAAACCCCTTTTGTGCGCCTTAAAGACTATGGAAAAGCAGACATATTATGCTACTTGTATGAGATATTACCCTTTGTGATTCTCGCTCTTGCATAGTGTTAATAGTCTCTGAAATGCCTTTGACCTCAGCAAATTAATTTGACATTTTACAGTATTTAATCTTTTATAAAACTGTTTGAAGATACCATAAATGCGTATGGCAATAGCTCAAATAAATTTTGAAAAAGCATGAACCTTTGTTCTGGAGGTATATACATGTATATCCTGTAATACTTCTGATGTTGTTATGTTTCTGTAATTCTATTGGCACAGGACCAATACAAAAACAACAATTTTCCTTTGCAAAAATAAAATATTGAAATAAATACAATTTTACTGTAAGGGTCAGAAAAATTAGTGTGACACCATGCCTGCCTTTAGCCCCTTATGAACAAATTGGGATCAAGAAAATTCTTCTGGCCTTTAAAGAAACCAGTTTTTCTCCTTAGCAATTCTGTTAGTGTTATTAGATGTCATTGTTACTTTTGATTAATCTTTAATTCAAAGGTTCCAACTACAGAAATTGTCAATTTTCTATCTGGTCTGGATCTTTCATCATGCTGAGGTTTGCTATAGTGATAACTGTAATCCAAGTTATCCTATTACCATAATGGTGTAATTCATTACAGAACATAGGACATTCACCAAGTCCAGAGCAGCGGCGTGGATCATACAAAGATTTAGATATACCAACACGCAGTCCTTCACCAAGATTTCGCAGAAGTCGGAGCAGATCACCTCATAAAAGGTAGGTGCATATACAAACATATCCCTATAAAATTGTAACGGCTAGGTTACAATCTTAGTAATACATACACATATTTGCTTACACGCTCAGAGACACTTAAGTATGATTTTTTTGGCAATCTGCACCGTAATAATTTAATGCTTAGGCCAGACAAAGATAGCTTCTGCAGTGGTCCATTTGCTGACCAAGAGAAATATATTTTTGATAAATTACCACTGGTCTGGCTGGCTTCATAACCGAGACAGTTATTCCAAACATGGTAAGAGAAGCGCCACCATCACCCTCAAAAAAGTAATTCCCTACCTACTTATCTGAATTGTTTTCGGCATGTAATAAGAAACATGTATATGTTTTATGTGGTCTTTAATAATCAATGGAGCCCAAAATTACTTCTGATGAAGTGTTGGGAAATGTCTACTTACCGGTACATAAGGGGGGGGGGGGGGCTTTAGAAAACTTAACACTGGAATGACTGGCTCAATAAGGGAGTCAGTCATTCCAGTAGTAAGTTTTCCAAAATAATCTTTTTGATCTCCAAATGGATACTCGGAGAGGATTTCTATATTCCTTGACCACGTTGACTATTAGATGTTTAATCTGTGTGATTAAGCACATAGCTGGTAAGGTAAGATGATTTATATGTGCAACATTCTGTTTGTTACATAATTAACAGTTGATATTCTTCTTGTCAGTCGTGATCAACACAGAACTGAGAGGAGCTCGGGTAAAAGACGTAGTCGTTCACGAGAGCGTGACAGGGGCAGAGAGAAACGACACAGATCTCCTGGTAAGTCCTATAAGTGCACTTTTACTGCTGAGCAAATGCTGAATATGTATAACATGATAATTTATGATCAGAAGTCCGCACAGTGTCAAAATATTATTGTAATTACCATGCTTAGGTAGGCGGGTTCCTTTGGCATTCTGAAGAACTCTTGATTTTGAGGCAAACCTAAACTTTATCGGGAAGGTGCTGGTGCTTGATTCATAATTCTCTATATGCTTGTTTGCATAAATGTAAATTTACTTAACTGGTGATAATTAACCTGGTTTTGTAGTAGTCTTGAATGTCTATTTACATGCCAACAGAAAACTATTTTTGAAATTTTACTATTGGAATGACCGACTCAATAACCGTGCCAGTTGTCGGCAAAAATAGTCTTCTGTTGGTCTACAAATGTACATTGACTAAGCAATAAATTGCAGCATTCTTGACAATTAAATTACTAAGAGATGGAGTGAGATATACATGTATATCTTGTTACGGCGATTAGGAGAGATTGCCAGAAAAAGGGAGAATTTGTTAATGTAACCTCTCAGAGCTAATAATTTCATTCACAATTTTTATTCATGATCTTTTCAAGGCAGCTACACAGGACAGTTGTCAAATAGTTTGAAAAGAATTTGACTGGAAGAATTTTGTGTGAAGCCGACAGTAACTTCATACCGTATTTCACCTAGTTGAAGCTCATGCCCCATCCCCAAACTTTGACATATGAACTCCAATGATTTCTTAGCAGTTTCAAAACGGCAAAACTCTGTATTAGAACACCCCCCCCCCCCTCAACTCAGCAGATTGTAAAGACCAAAAAATTTTAACACCAAATTTGTAAGAATAGTGTGTATAATAACAACAATCGTGTCACAGGGTCTCTCTACACCGATCTCTGCCCTGATAAATTTCTGGACCCACTAGAAATCAATACAGGCCTCAGATTTGTAGATCTCGGTCACCTATTAGATTAATATTAATAGTAGGCCACATATGTTCACGATATAATAGTTTATGCCACACTTTTGTAGTCAAAATACATGTAAAACAGGGCGTGATAAATAAGGCTTATAAAGATATTTTCTTTTCCCTAAAACTGAATTACGGCAACCTCATGGAAATGCATTTCAACAGGTCTCCATAACAAGACAGGCCTGTATCTGGTAGGTTGGATTAAGAGGGTTAACACTCAAATCAGCCAAGCTTGATCTTGGGAAATGTCCATTCGCAAATCAAGAGACGACTTGAAAATTTTAAATAAACAATAACCAAGCCAGTCTTTCTAGTGGTAAATTCTCCAGAATAACTTTGTGGTCTGAAAATGGATATTTTCTATGGGAAAGGTTATATATTCTTGACCAAATCTGAGGATTAACCCTTTAACCCTCGAATTTGTTCATGAAAATTTCAGTTTTCTCATAGAAAATGTCCATTTTCAGACCAAGAGGACTATTTTTGAAAATTTATGACTGGAATTACTGGCTCGATTATCGAGCCAGTCATTCCAGTGATAAAATTGTAAAAAATAGACTTCTTGGTCTGCAAATGGACATGTCTCAAGACCACTACAGAAGCTGTTTTTGGCTGATATGAGTGTTAACGAGTTAAAGGCTTGAGGTATATGTAGCAGGTCAAAACTGCATTGTGTCAGGCTTGCTGAATATTTTGCTGGTTCTTTCATTCAGATAAGATTGTTTTCTTATTTTCAGGACACAAATCTAGAGATGATGATGAAAGGTAAATGCTAATAATAATGTTCAGGTTATATCTTGTCTGGCTTTCCACCTATCTTTTCAGACATTTCTGTTTTAGTTTTAATGAATTTTATTTTATCATGGAACAAAACTAGACAGAACTGTTCAGGTAGATCTGGAAAACTGCCTGGCTCAACAACAAAATGATTTCTGCAGCCATGGAATAGTGACAGCTTTTAGCAAGAAATAATCTGACACCTTGTCATTAGATGTTTCACGCTTTGTCAAGCATGACCGTTAGAGATAACCACAGTGTACAGCACTATATGCCTAATAGAAATAATCAGACCACTGGAACTTGTAATCCTGTCGTACCAACAATCTTCGCCCAAAAGTTAGCATATGCTACAGAATAGGTTTCTCACACAAAATGCAGAGACTGTTTTTGGTCAAGTTGTCTATTAAAGCGTTGCCGTAATTATTTCAGAAAGCCAGGTAGTACAACACGAATTCAGCTGAATTAAATGTCTCGCCTGTCTCCCGTTTGTCACAGGGGCATTGACCTTTGACCGTGTGATCTCCATCTTATCATGCTGCTTCCTAACATTATAGGTAACCATGTATTCAAAATTAGTTCCAATAGGGTTAAGCAATCCCGAAATATAATATGATAATATTTGCTAAGAACTTAACATTGAAAAATAACAAAGTTTTGTAGAGGTCAGAAGGACCTTGACCTTTGACATTGTGACTTCAGTGTCAGTTTTGTATCAGGGTCACAGTGACCTTCACCTTTGAGATTGTGACCTCGGTATTAACATGCTGCTTCCTGACATTATAGGTAACAATGTATCCAAGTTTATTACCAATAGGATTAACCAATCCTGAAATATAAGCTAAGTTTGCTAAAACTTTAAATTGTCGACGCCTTAACCGTCGTCGTCACCGTCGGAATTCTTGGCAGAAAATTGTTGAAATGTTCCGAGACTTGGGTGGGGAGATACTAACACAATGGTTTTTCATGAGACTTGTTCCATTATGTATCACAATCAGTTTTCATATCTCCGAGATGAGAGATCCTTGCTACGGTCCATTCCATATTCTCATAACCATTTTGCTTACCTTTAAAGGGAAACACCAGACCCTCTATACTACTTTGTATAAAATGAATCTACAGACCGTAATGTTTTCAAAAATATAATTGTAAGCTCTGTGCTCAGATTAGAAATATATTTCTCCTTCGATCAATACTCACCATTCTGTTACTTCTGATATACAGCTGGCCTTGACAGCGGCTCTAGGATTATAGACTTAGAAAGCTTTACCGACTCCTGGGAACTGGGTACTCGGCTCCCAACTGCCGAGTACCCGTTTACCATAGAGCTCATTCTTGTTTGCATAGCAACAAGAGCAATACATGCTTTTTGCATTAAGGATTTTAGTGTTTTAAAATAATCTAAGTCTTTAATCAGTGATAGTTTGTGTGTTCTGAAAAGGATTAACTAAGGACTATGAAGAATACCGCCCAAGACAACCAGGTTGTATTGTTCTTTATTATCCATAGTTAAAAGACTTAGGTCTCTAAATTTCGTTGTGTCGCATGTTCCAATTTCCGACCCCATAGAATCTGGGACGTGTGCTAGCAACGATATATGCCAGACGATCGCCTTCTTTAAACCCCAACAGGCGATCGGCAGATATGAAAATAGGTGTTTGCTACGGTATTTCTAACACGAATATCGGCTGACGTCGTTCTCCGTAGAATCCGAGCGGGTGACGTCACACCCGGTCGCTCGGATGTTTATGTGAAGAAAATTTTTTTCATTAATTCGCGCATCTTATTCTGGGTGCTGCGTACTAAAAAATGGTACCGGAAACTTTAGAATGATCAAGTTTACGTGCGATCACGATCGGTTTGCAATGATCGGTGGTTTCAAAATTCTTGAGTAGATGTGTTGTCTGCGGTTTTACCGTGTGAGACAGCAGTTTTGTTATACATTTTGTTGTTTTCTTCACATATCGTGCTGCGTTCGTTAGGAGTATAATTTATATTGATTAGTAAATATACCCTGAATGCTATGCGATATGATTCCTGGAGCCGTTACACATCCTGTAGGATCTATTATGGGTGTGTTGTGCCCGCCGCGTACTTGTCGTCATAATCAATGCGATCGTTGTTGTAACGTGGCGGGGTGGGGTGCGGGGAGGTTACGGTTAATTTATGAGTCAAAATATTTGAAAATTAATTGTCTGCCTTCCAGCCATGTCTCGTTCCGCTTGTTTATTGTAGGTTTGTGCTTATTTTATAGGCCAAGCCAGCCCCGCCATCATGTGATGAATGCCATAAGTTTGTCCGTGTAATGTTCAAGGACCATGTCTGTTTTAGGCGTGCCCTGTGTAATATAGATCATAGGTGTAATGTTTGTGCAGTGTGGTCCGTCGAAACGATGGTTAAGTTCCTTGCCCAGAAGGACTTGGCTGGGTCTGACGCGGGGTCAGGCGGTCCGAGAGGAAATCATGGAGCGCCCGGTTCGGCCGGTGGGGGTGCTCCACGTCCCCAGCTGGAGGTGGCGGAGATGGCACCGCCGGCGTGGTTTGGTCCGGCTATGCAGGGTTTTCTGCATAGCGTTCTGCCCCCGCTGGTGTCGTCCCTGCTACCAAAGGTTGGGGGGCAGTTTCTCCCCATGCCTGGTACGGATCCTGTCCTCGGACAGGATTCTGGACTGGTTACCGAGGGGGCCGTCTCGTACGGCCCCCTGGCGGTCCCGTCTGGCTTCGGCCAGACGGGTTCTGTCTCTCTGCGGCCACCTCCGGGTGGTCCAGTAGCGGTGGCCGGTCCATCAGGTGTGGGAGCCGTCCGCCAGGACGGCTCCACGGTTGAATCGTCTAGTGACGGCTCTTCGGAGTCTGAAGACGAGGAGGAGAGGTTGCTGCGGCCCGTGAAGCCGCAGGTGGAGAATATGGAGGTTGATTCCGTCCTGGACGGAACCGGCCTCCATTTGTCTGGTTTGGCGCAAGCCAGGTCAGCGGCTCCACCTGCGGCTGAGGCCAATCCGTTACCGTGCACCGGTTCCGCGCGGCTTGGTTTGTCACCAGCCGTCAGGGGAACGGGTGTACCGGGCCAGGCGTGGTACTCACCTATCTCGCCTGGTCCGGCAGCCGGACATGGGGTGCCGTTGGCGCCCGTGTCCGGCTATGGTTCCACGACGGTTACGGGTCCGTACGGTTTTCCGTGCGGACCTACCCCATGGACCGGAGTGTTTCATGGGGTGGCGGCGGAACCATGTGGTAGCGGAGTGCCTGGCGTGTCAGCCGTGGCTCCTTGCCGGGAGGCCATGGCTGGCAGACCCGTGAGCACGTCAACGGGTGACGTGTTTGCGGGGGTATCTTCTTCGGAGGTAGATTGGTCTGATGCTCTGGCGTGGCTAGCCAGAGTGGACCCGTCTGTGGTTTCGGCCACGGCCGATGAAGATGCGCCCCGTCCGTCGGTTGCGTCGATTAGGACGGGGATTTTGCCCGCGGCCCGGATCCAGTCAGTGGGACTGGATCCACGGTTCATTGATTTGTTGGATGCTATTTATAGTAAACAACTAATGACCAAGGGTCAGCTCCCTGCGGCCTCCAGGGAGGTGCGGGCAAGATGTCGTATTCCGCGGGGTGAATACGACAGGTATGGTGTAGTCCCGTCGGTCACGGAGGATGACCGATGGGTACTGGGCGTCCAGAGTGCCGGGTCGGGTGGTCCCGGTCCGGCAATAGTGGATAAGTCCCAGGTGCACCAGGAAGAAGTCCTGGCCCTATGCGATGAGGGTGTGAGGGCAGCGATGAGCGCTGTCAATCACTCTTATCGTCTACTTCAGTCGGTGTGGGCTGAAGCGGGGGCAGGCCACCCTGTGCCACCTGTGGCGCTATCGTGTGTTAATGACGGCTTGGTGCTGTCAATGGACGCATTGGCAAGGGTGCAAGCGCGAGTGACGAAGTCCAGGAGGCAAATGGTCATTGACCATTTGCGTCCGGCTACGGCAGTCAGGGAGCGTCTTCTTGGGACGCCCCTGACAGGGCTTAGCATCTTCGGTGGCCAAGCGCGGGCCATCTTAGAGGACACCGCCAGTATTGCGCAAAATCGGTTAGCGGTAAATCTACAGCTAGAGCTAGTGCGGCAAGCGCACGCACTAGGGGCTGTGGGCAAACCGTTAACGGGACAGCCTTCAAAGAAACAGAAAAAGCATAAGAGCAAGGCGAAAGCCAGGCCTATTGCGACGTCTGTTTCGGCTGGGTTCTCGGAGCCGTCGCCGGCGAAGAAACCCAGGAAGGTTGTAGAGGCGCCTACCCTCCCCAATGTTGCTCCTGACCGCCCTAGAGGTGGGAAGGGGAAGGGTAAGGCCTCAAAGGGCGGACAGAAGGGGCCGAAGCGTACCTGAGGGTACGCAAGCTCCCTTCATATCCGCCTGGACCGCACCTGTGCGACAGGAACAGCGGTGCCAGTTATACCCGTCGTGCCTAGAACGAAATGGTTCTCACTCGTTAAGAAAGGGGGGGGGGGGGGGTGGACTGCGAGCCGGACAACCCCGTTAGACGTCGAGGCGTCTATGGTGGTTGGAAGGCTCATGCGTTTCGTCGAGGCTTGGCGAGGTGTGACGTCAGACAGTCTGGTCCTGGGATGGTTATCCCAGGGTTACATGCCGGAGTGGTGGGACTTTCCGCCACAAAATCTGTCTTTGGCACCTGTCTGGACACCCGTACCAAGGGAGCCAGACAAGTTAGAAGCCGTTCAAAAGGAAGTGTCAGGTTTGCTTCTGAAGGGAGCAATAAAACCAGCAAACCGGAACACTCCAGGCTTCTATTCAAACATGTTCCTTGTCCCCAAGAGCACAGGGGGATGGAGACCCATACTCAATCTCAGGCCATTAAATTGGTTTATCCATACGCCTCGGTTCCAGATGGAAACGCCGAGGTCGGTAATGGCGGGATTGAGGAAAGGAATGTGGTGTGTATCGATCGATTTGAAAGATGCATATTTCCACATTCCGATGAATCGGAGTTGGCACAGGTTTCTGAGATTTGCGTTTCAGAATCAAGTATGGGAGTTTACAGTTCTCCCGTTTGGCCTGTCGACAGCTCCGAGGGTTTTCACAAGAGTGGTCCTTGCGGTGACAGCGTTTCTCAGAAAAGAGAACGTGGCGCTACACACCTACATAGACGACTGGCTGACTCGGCAGCCAGGTTGAACGTGGATACTGCTCTGACTCTGAAGTTACTTTCAGATCTAGGCTGGGTAGTCAACGAGGAGAAATCCGAGTTGACGCCCACTCAACATTTCGTTTATTTGGGGATGCGATTCGACCTCGAGGAGGGCAGGGTTTACCCATCAGAGCCCAGAGTGGTGTCTCTGTTAGCCATCCTCAGGAGTTTTCGAGTTCCTTCAGATGCTGGGCATGATGGTCTCCATGGAGCAGGTTATCCCGTACGCTGCTCTAATGCGGAGACCTATCCAGTTGTATCTGATGTCTCTGTGGAAACAGAGAACAGAACCCCTGTCAAAACTGGTGCCAGTTTTGGAGCCGATAATATCGCATCTTCTATGGTGGAAACAGCGTCAGAATCTCCTAATAGGGGTTTCGCTGCACCTACCCCACCCCCCAGCTGTCCGTTTACACGGATGCATCGCTGGAAGGGTGGGGTGCCTGCCTGGGAGAACACCAGGTCTCAGGCACATGGACTCTCCCGGAGAGTCAGCTGCATATCAATCTGTTGGAAATGATGGCAGTGGAACTGGCGTTGGAAGAGTTCCTTCCGATGATCAGGGGCAAGGTGATATTGATACGGTCGGACAATTCGACAGTAGTATCATATATAAATCGCCAAGGCGGGACCAGGTCGCCCACCCTGTGCATCAGGGTGTGGCACTTGATTCAATGGTGCAGGAATTACTCGGTTGTTTTGAAAGCAGCTCATATTCCTGGCCGATTGAACATTCTGGCGGATGCTTTGTCTCGCAGACAGAGAATCTTGCCAACAGAATGGTCCCTCAACCCTCCAGTTCTACGAAGGATCTTCGAGCATTGGGGCAAACCCAACGTGGACTTGTTCGCCACAAAGGAAAATGCTCAAATCATGACATATGTCTCGCCGATTCCAGATCCAAATGCCGTCGATACAGACTCTCTGGCGATAAGCTGGAGAGGGATGCACGCGTACGCGTACCCACCCACCATTCTTCTACCGAAGGTATTGGTGAAGGTCAGGGAGGAGCCGTGTCTGGTCCTGCTAATAGCGCCGTATTGGCCGAGCAGGGCGTGGTTCACGGATCTTCTAGATCTGCTGGTGGAAAATCCTGTGCAGTTGCCCGAGATTCCGAACATAATCTCCCAGGCCAAGGGACGCTTCCTACACGAGCGTTCCGAAATGTTCAAATTGACTGCGTGGATGTTGTCAAACAACGTTCCACGTCGGAAGGCTTTTCTCGACAGGCTGCTGATTTCATCGCGGCTGCGAGAAGGAGGTCAACCTTCAAGTCATATAACAACAAGGTTAACAGATTTGCAGACTGGTGTGAAGAAAAGGGTATTGATACCTTTCAATCCACTATTCAGCAAATAGCAGACTTTCTCTGTGAGCTGTTCTTTACAGGACTAGCTCCCGTCACAATTGCTGGATACAAGTCAGCGTTGGCATCAGTTATCCCTTGTCTAGCCAACAGGGATAGTCCAGAGGTGGCCCAGTTAAACGTGATGTTGAAGGGAATGAGCAATCTCCGCCCGAGACAACCGGTAGTCATTCCAGCCTGGAGTCTATCTTTAGTGCTTAATGTACTGGCCAAGCACCCATTCGAACCGTTGCGTTCGGCTAGTCTAAAGCATTTGACTCTAAAGGCGGTCTTTCTATTGGCAGCTTCCTCAGCTAGAAGGCGCAGTGAGATCCATGCGCTTTCGGCAGAGAGGAACCGATTTATTGTTTCTGGAGAAGGTCTGCGTCTTCTGCCAAGAGCAGAATTTATGTCAAAGAACCAATCTTTGAGATATCCCGGCAAACCGATCATTATACCGAAGTTAACCACGTTTGATCGTGATGCCAGTGTCTGGTGCCCGGTCCGTGCTTTGACTAAGTACAAGAAACGGACTGACTCGTTACGGTCGAACGATAGACATCTGTGGATCTGCCATAAAAAGCCTTATGGCGCCGCATCCATGGATACTATCTCTCGTTGGGTGGTCGAATGCATTCAGACTACTCATGAGATGGCGACTGGGCACCAGGTGCAGGGCGTAAGGGCACACGATGTTAGAGGAATAGCCCCCTCGACCGCCCTTTACAATGGTGTTCCGTTAGAGGACATCATGGCCGTTGCACAATGGCACTGTGAGTCCTCATTTACGGATTACTATATGAGGGATGTGTCAGACTCAGCCAATCCACTCGCTTTAGCTGTTTTGAAACGATAGTTAGTGACCACACTGCTTTTCCCCTTTTTTCACTTTGGTAAGAAAAGAACCTAAAGCAGGCATGGTCAAGCGAGAGGATGTCAACCAGATTGTGTCACTGATGGCCGAACCGGTGAATGGTTGTAGGCGGTACGTCTGAAGTCCTGTTATCATAAGGTAATTCAACAAGTGAGAGTTTTTTGTATTATGTATATGTATCATGTTCATTCATCTTATATATTCATGCTCATTCCCAGGCTAATACAAGCGATATGCAGGGAGTAGTTAACCCTCTTGGCATATTGGTGTTTTCAGGCGAGATACATGTTCGTTGGTTCTCTCCCTTTTCTTAGGAGGAAAAAAGGGGGGGGGGCTGTGACGCGAATGTGATTCGGTTCCGTGAACTTGACGGTCCTTTTAGGTCTCCGTTAGTCAAGTTTGAAGTCTAAAATCTTTCTCCAAGGGGCAAAATTAGCATGTATGGCTTGCCCCTTCCCACCAGGTTACTGATCAAATCTGGTGTATATCAGAAGTAACAGAATGGTGAGTATTGATCGAAGGAGAATGCAGGAAATGTCAATTTCCCTTTCTCCGAGATCTAACAATACTCACCATTCTGTTACAGACCCAGCCTCCCAGCCCCACGGAGGCAAGCCATAGTTTTCTCTTGTTTGGTGGCTATGCAAACAATATGAGCTCTATGGTAAACGGGTACTCGGCAGTTGGGAGCCGAGTACCCGGTTCCCAGGAGTCGGTAAAGCTTTCTAAGTCTATAATCCTAGAGCCGCTGTCAAGGCCAGCTGTATATCAGAAGTAACAGAATGGTGAGTATTGTTAGATCTCGGAGAAAGGGAAATTGACATTTCCTGCAATCTTCATTATTTACATATGTGATACATTAGTTAGGTTTCTATTCCTGGATGAGGTGTATGACGTCCTAAGTTGAATGTTTTTCTCGCTGTCATCCAACACTGTTGCAATAAAATTGCAAAATGCGTTTATTTAAGGGGTTTCTTTTCAGCTTTGTTAGGAATATATAAACTATATTTGCGGAACTGTTGAAGAATATAAAATAATAGTCCTTTGTCTGATTTTTCTGATGGTGCCGATTTTGACATCAAATATTGATCTTGAGATAAATGAATGACGCGATAGTATAGGGATATCAGTATAATTGCCACTTGAATCAATGCTCTTACTGGCGCTACGGCAGATGATGTTATTAAAGTGTCACCTAATATGAGAGTTTAAAATAGTTCTTACATCTTTAGGTATTTATGTTTTCATACTAGCCTCAAAACTTCCTGAGATATTGTAATATTCATGTAATTGGCAGGCATCTTCATAGAAAATGGCCATCTTAAGCAGCTAATTTATGAAAATAAGATATATTCCATAAATTTGTGATGTTGTGATAAACGTCTTAATCTCGTCAATCTGTACATATATAAATGATGTCGATAGCATTATCACCAATAAAGATATCACCATCTAAATGCATGCACCCCTGTCTTCAGAGTGCCGTTATCGTGGTTCTTGTCGGATAGGGTTCAACCTATGACATCATAGGTTTAATTAACTCGCAGAAAATTATAGTAACATAGCATTTTTAACACCATTTTAATCGGATTTATATATAAATGTTGCAGGAAAGTTTTACACAGTAGCTTAAATATGGGCTCTACGATAGAACTGCGTGTTTTATGCAAACGATGGTGACCCTTCTGGTGTTCGACGCGTAAAAAACATGCCATGCATTCTAGAAGTTGTCCAACAATAAAATTGGTAGTGCAGTTTTCACTCTCATAATTTTGGCGATAAAATCAGGTCCAACGAGTCCTTTCAACATGCATCGCGTGATAAATTCCGAGTTAGCCACAGGATTTATCGAGTAGTTCGTGAATTCCGTGTAGTGAGATCCGAGTTCCCAATTCTGTTCTATTATAGTATAACATGAAGCACGGAACAATTTATATAGCATTCAATCGGGAACCAATTGAGGAAAATTGTCAGGAATTACTGAGACGAATACAAATGGTGGCAATTCATACAAAAGCAAATTCGTGCAAACAACACATAGTTATCTCAGCTAATAATAGAGAGCTCAGCTCGTAAGCCTCAAATGTTGTTTTATTCTCGAGTTGGTGCTATTATAGAAATGCACAGAATTGTATGTGACTGTCTATGCAACCCAACACCCACCAAAACAAGTACCACTTCCTTCTCTTGCCATAAGTTCGTTATAGTAATTCCCGCCTTTTACATTAGGCGTACGCGAATTAAGACGAGTCAATATCGGAAAATTCTGATTTTTAAATACGATCACCCAGCACAAAAATCGCACAAACCTAGTGATGTTGCTGCCATAGGCAGGCAGCAACAGCACCCAGTCAAATTAGTTTCAAAATATTCAACATCTTACCTGTGTAGTTTTCTGGAAATTGAGATTCAGTTTGATTCATCCCAACATGGATAAAGAGTGGGCGGTGCTTAGCTAAGAATGGGCGGGGAATAGGTAAAACTGGATTCATCCATCACATCACGTGTTAGCTGACATCACCATCAAAATGATGTAGCTCCATCATGAACATCAGTCTGTTGCGAATGTCTATGAGATGAGTTCACAATTTAATAAACATTTTGTTGAATATCTTGAAACTAATTTGCCTGGGAGCTGTTGCTGCCATAGACAGATTCCAGCGCATGTAAAAACATGGGCGGAGCTTAGCTAGAAATGGGTGGAGCTTAGCTAGAAATGGGTGGAGCATAGCCAGGAATGAATGCCTCTATTTAGGAATCATAAATTTTAATGCTCAATGTGTTAGTCACCTCATTCAGCTGTGGCAACTAATTCACCGAATTGTACTGTATTCTATTTTTCATAGACGTCATAAAAGTAGCAAATCTCACCGCCATCGTGATGACGATCATCACCGTGAGCATCGGCACAGAAGTAGCAGAGGCGAAGGTGGGAAGTCATCCAGAGAGGATCCAGAAGTACGAGAGGCAAATGAACTTCGTGCAAGACTTGGCATGGCACCTCTCAGATAATTGTGTTCAAAAGCATCAAACCAATAGACATGGGAGAAATTGGGGGAAATGTTTGAATTAGCAGCACTCATCTGATAGCTATGGAGCTGATGATTCAGTGATTACGAGATCATGCCATTTCTACCATCCTGTTTGATGGACCGGATCTTTGACATCAAGATTGGTTAAAGAAAATTAAAATTTTTGCTTGGTGAATGTGAATGCCGATTTGAAGGGCAAGAGATTACTTTTGGGCATTTATCAATGGAATAACTGGCTCAGTTAATGAGCCAGTCATTTCAGTGGTAAAATTTCAAAAATAACCTCTTGGACATTGGTTAAGATCATTGCAGAGGACAGTTTTGGCTGACTTGATTATTAACCCTTTCCTCGATGAATTCCACATATCTCAATTTCAAGACAATAATACAAGCTGTTGAATATTTTGAAAATAATATTATTGGAAGCTGTTGCTGCCTTTGTTTCTAGTAATATTAGCTTCAAAATATTGAAGAGAATATGCTATGCATCGGAAAGATACTACATTTTCAAGGATTTGTGTGTGAAAGGATTAATGGCAATGATACAATAAGTTCCGTTTCAGGAACGGTTCCTCAGAAGAAATACCAGTTATTTTTTAGCTGAAGGATGGAGACGTAGTTTCAACTGTGACTTTAACCCTTACCACGCTGATGTCAAAATATTAAATTTTTTAATTATATTAAAGGATAAACTGGTGTTCATTTTTCAACAAATTTGGTGGAAGATGGTGTGACAGCAACATCATCCACCAAAGTTGTTGAAAAATTTACACCAGTTTCTTTGCTATGGACACAGTAAAGGATAGAATATTGAGATCAGAGTGGTAGGGGTTAATGTTTTCATCTCTGGTATTCCTGACTCCACTTCCAAGTTCACTTTATTACACTCAGGCCCTTCAACCAACTCCTTAAAGTTCTCATCTATTGATAAAAAATACATATCCCCGCTAAATTTAGGATTATTTGTTACTTTATGAACACTAACTAACTAGAGCTGTAGCTGCCATTTTAAATAGATATTTGCGGGCACCATTATTTCAGACTATTTTCTTCGCCGATGGGCAATTGTTGGTATAAAATCATTCTCGTAATGCTAGTCATTCTTATGATGGCTTTGAAGGTGTGCGCATAGTATGCACCTAGCATAGTTCAATACCAGTTGTATGTTTGCCATGGTGCAAGTGACAACAAATATATTTATAACAAGTTTACTGAAAACTGTTGCTGCCTTTAGCATCAACAGCTTTTCATCCAGTTGTCAAAATAATCAGCTTATAATACAATTGACCCTAGCTAACAATTCGGCTGAAAATCGTTGACGCAACAACAAATAGATATAAAATTAGCTAGGGTATGTTTCTTTTATCAATAGATGAGAACTTTAACCAATGGCCCGATTTCAATGTCCACTTCAAGAACGAATAAAGTTCTACGACTAAATGAAAATTAAACAATAGCATGTATGTCCCTGAACAGGTAGACCGATTCAGGGTTGTGTTGTATCAGCTCAGATGCTTTTAAAAGCCGAGTTATTTCAGGGCAAATAATACAATTCAAATTTTACTAAGATGGTATCCAATGAGTAAGTGAAAGTTAGTGATAGAGAAACACATTTCTGACGTGAGGATGTACTGTGCAAATCTTATGTACACTTGTAAAACTTATGAATAAATTGTAACATATTGTCTATTTGCTGTTTCACTTGCTCATTAAAGTTCTTGTGTAAAATTAACTAGAGAAACATTTGCATGCGATATGAGATGCCTATTGATTTCTGTGCAATTTACCCAGCATACAATGTCCAGGGACTATATTCGTTGTAACTATTGGCTGCCATAATAGCAGAGTATTGTCTGTACAAACCAGTTTCTCAAGCAAATATCCACGGGTGCACATGTACTGGCCATAGAGAAGGCTCGCAATGTAACCACATATATTACACGAACGCCATGTGACATTTTACGGTCGTCTTTGATAAATTTTAAGCTTTTCAAGGGGGGGGGGGGGGAGGGGGAAAGAGACGGACGAACTCTTCCACTCTGGCCCGGGCAAGAAAAAAAATGTGAAGATTAAGCTTTTCAGGGAGGATAACTCTGGCAAACATGGACGAGTCTTGAAGAAAAAAAAATTTCAAATGTAGGGTCAAACTCAGATCTGACCAGGAAACAAATTTGTTAACAGACAGACAGCACATGCCGGGAGAGGCGTGTAAAAGTTAGAATATGATATTGAAGAGACCAATATTCTTCTGTAAAATATGTTGTATTACCATTTCCGTTTGAACATAAAATAGTAAAGTTATAGTAAATAACTTATTTATACAGCCAATGATGAATTGGAGTTGGTTATAACTAGACAGACTGCTTTTGCATACCCTGATGACTGATATGTGGTTATAATATATAAACCCTATAATGGCTAAATTTAATCAAGAAAATCAAAATATTTGTTTGTTGAATATGCTTTTGCAGGCCAATAGACCATTAAAAAAATTGTACCCCTGGAGGCTCGGTTATCGAGACAGTAATTCCAGTGGTAAATTTTTAACAAGGTATATCAGTAAACTGATGGATGTTACCTGAAGGCATGCTCTGCAGACTCTTGAAACTATGGCCTCCGACAAAAGTTCTTTAATATTTAGTGACCTATGAAAAGTAGGTCAAAAGCATGTTCAGTGAACCGTGCAAAGCAGGCCACACCTAAGGATGCATCCACATATCAAGTTGGGTTCCCGTATAGCAAAAGCTCTGAACTATAGCCTGGAGAAAAAATTTCGGTAATGTCCAATGAACCGCGAGTAGGTCAAATTGGTCATGCTAACTTCTCATACACTTCACACCTCCCACAGATGCATTCACATATCAAGCTTAGTTCCTGCATACCAAAAACTTGAAACTGGCCAAAGATTTTCTGTGCTGTTCACTGAACCACACTAACCTACTTTTCATACACTGTACATCTCCCTAAGATGCATCCGCATATCACGATTAGTTCTTGTATACCTAAAACTTGAAACTACAGCCTGGACCAAATATTTTCTATGCTGTTCAATGATCCATGAGAAGTAGGTCATGGATAGGTCACGCTGACCTACTTTTCATACACTGCACATCTCTCTAAGTTGCATTCACATATCAAGTTTAGTTCCCATATACCAACAACTTTGATAATGTTCAATGAACCATGAAAAGTATGTCAATAGGTCATGCTGTCCTACTCCAACTTTTCATACACTGCACACCTTCCTAAGATGTATCCCGTTCCCAGGTTTAGTATATGTAGAGGACGGACACACAAAACAGCATGTATATGCTCCCCCGAAATCTTTTTGGGGAGCATAAAATAGTATATAGAAAAAAGTTGTCTTGGCCTGCACATGAATCGAGACCACTGCAGAGGCAGGTTGTGTTCGGTTTTGTCATGAAAGTGCTAATGTCCAAAATAGATCTTTAGTGGTTTTGAGAAATAGCCATTCGCAGCACAGAATACAATTTTTACTACCGGGAATGTCTGGCTCAATAATTACGCCAGTTATTTCTGGGTCAAGTTTTCAAAAATACATTTTTCTTGCTCTATAAATGAACATTTAATAAGCAAAAATCTTTTTTTGACCATTAGCGTTAATATGCTTATATTACTGGGGTATTAATTGGTGTTCTTTCAGCTTTAACACTCAAGTTAGCCAAAAACACGCCTTCTGCAGTGGTCTAGAGACATGTTCATTTGGAAACAAAGCCAATAACCTACCCCGTCATTCCAGTGGTAAAACTTCAAAAATTAAATCTCTTGGTCTGCAAAAGGACATTTTCTATGAGAAAGTTGAAATCTTTTTCATTTTGGAAACACGGTTGCTGTAAGCTGTTGCTGGCTATGACAAGTAACATGCCAGTGATACTTCTTCACCCTATAAAGGTACAGATATTTCAAGAAAATAAAAACTTGCTGAGTCAATGTCCATTTGCAGGTCAAGATGACTATCTTGAGAATTTGCAACGGGAATGACTGGTTCGATAAATGAGCCAGCCCTTCCTGTGGCAAATTTCCAAAATTAGTCTTCTCTTGGCTAGTAAATGGACACTGACTCATTATAACTTACATTAAATTATAATCAAGCTTAAAGCTGTGATGTCACAAGAATAGCAGCTACTTTGCAAAAAAAATATGGGTGTGTACCCTTAAATTCAACCAGGTGAACTACCGCCATATTGTTTGCGTCTCGTTTCATCTGGCCATTTCCAGCACACCCGCCGTCGCTTATTATAAAGGATGCCCCCAAATCCCGAAATGGCAACAGTCAAGCGTTGACCACGTATGTGAAAAGCACGCCGTCTGAAATTTATATCTCATTTCTCGAAACGGACATGGATTCCACCACTGTAGACATTAGAATGATAAAGATATGATAGTAATTTCAAACACTACTCATGGATTGTGTCGCTAAATCCATAGCCACATAAGTTTCTGGATGCCCATGCAATGTAGACCAGCGCCGGTGACTACACCACATCGAGCTCCTCCTTTCTCCTTATACCGACTTGTGATTCGTCAAACCATGCTTTTCTCCTTCTCCCGAAGATTTTATTCTGTCATCATTAGGCTACCTACATCTCTCCTCCTCTTCTTATTATTATTAATGTTATTGTTGTAACACTTGGCAATATTATTATTCGCCTCTTGATTTATTTAATGTAATATATTTGTACTTAAGTGGGAGACACGGTCATAAGACATGTCTTATTGTGCTCCCACATAGACTAAAAATAAACCTTGTTTAAATCAAACATGTTTATGCACACACTCACAACTATAAGTGAGCAATACTTATTAAAAAACTAATAAAATGCAGGTATTATTTCTTCAAAATAATATACCCATACGTACCTTCTTGTCGGTCTCCATTTGCACAGATTACGTCATTGGTCGGGATTCCTTTTTGTAGGAGTTTGGGGTAATTTTACTCAGCTGCTATTATTCTAGTTGGTCAATGAATGGATGGATGAATCTATCAATCAACTAGAATGTGCTCGAGGGAGATGCCGACGCCTTTGCGCTCTGGCTTGACAATGCACTTATTAACCCCCATGACCTACATAGCCGATCCTGACCTCAAGCTTAAAGCTATCATAAGCTGTCACAATATGAAAGTGTGTGCTAAATCTGGTGATTCTACTTTCTTGCAGTTATGGACAAAAATGTGTATTCCAGTCTGCACTTTGTGACCCCGTGATCTAGATATTTGACGCCTTGTCCTAAACTCAGACCTCGCCACCTATAGTATGAAAGGTTGGGCCAAATTTAGTGATTCTACCTACTTGCGTTTCAATTAATGGCTAAAAATGTTTATTTCAGGATGCACTTAGTGAGCATGTGAACTGGATTTTTGAGCTTTTGAAACTAAACTAAGAATTTTTCTAGTCACTCATATCAATGTATTTGTCAAATTTGCCGATTCTACCTCATGATTTCTGAGATATTCCGCGCATAAACAGACAGACACACATGCAGACAGACAGATGGCACCAACCGCAATACTCACAACGGTCTTCAGCGGCGTGAGTAATGAAGCAAGGAATGGGCACTATTTATGGAACACCGCCTAAACGAAGCCACAAACGACAGCTACCACAAATAGTAACACCACCTCACCACTGTCGCTAACAACGCCAACAACACAAAGCCACCTCCACCGTCATTACCACAGGCAGCACCACCACCACACCAATCACCACCACCACGACAACCATCACGACCCTAGCCAACAACAACAGCGTATTAGTGGTTGTGGTGGTATTGGCATTGTTAGGTGGGGGTGATGGTTGCTGTGGTATCGTATCGTTGGTGTGAAAGATACAGTGCCCATTCCTTCATCGATAGATTCATTCATTGACTGACTAGAATAATAGCAGATGTATAAAGTTACCCCAAACTCGCCTACAAAAATGAATCCCAGCCAATGAGTCTGTGCAAATGGAGACCGACAAGAAGGTACATACAGGTATATTATTTTGAAGAAATAGGACCTGTATTTTATTAGTTTTTGAATAAGTTTTAGTCACTTATAGGTTTGAGTGCGTGCACAGACATATCTTTATCAAGCTTACATCGTCAGTTGTCGAATCCATGTCAGTTTCGTGAAATGAATGACTAATATAAATTTCAGTCGGCATGCTTTTCACGTATACGGTCAGTGCTTGACTGCTGCTTCCATTTCTGGATCTTAGGGCATCCTTTATAATAAGCGATGGTGGGTGTGCTGGAAATGGCCATAGGAGACGAAAAGCAAACAATATGGTGGTAGCTCATCCATTACGGGTAAACATCCATATTATTTTTGCACAATAGCTGCTATTTTTGTGACATGACAGCTTTAATGTAGACAGAATGTTTTAATTTATTCAATAAGTTGGCCACAAACAATCATTAGCATGATTTGTTTTCACTACGAAAGATGATATTTGATGTTGGGACAGCAGTTGTGATCTTTGAACCCTAATTGGAGCCAATGCAATCATATAACAAGCGGACCAAGTGGTGTGTGTCACTCATATGGAAGATTGGCAATTTAAGTAGAAAGCCCACACATCCTACATTTTTGTCAAAATTGTTGGTGGGTGGTTTATGAGTAGTCATTTAAACAAGTTTGTGGACATTTTTGGAAGTCCAACATAGCTGCCAAACATGCTATATCTTGATTGGTCCACAGTGGGCATGGTTTCTTTACGTATCTTCCCTCGAAACAAACTTCAATGGCCCTTAGTCCGTAATCAAATCTCCCAAATTTTGGCCCAATCCATTCAGTGGTTCTGGAGCTAATCATCCAAGATGGCCGCCGAAGCATTTGGCCAATCAAGTTTCCTTGAACAAATTTGATTCAGCTGTTGCTCCAGATGATATTTCACTAGATCATCCAAGATGGCCACCAAACCATTTGTACAAACTTGGTTCAGCTCTTGCCCCAGATGATATTTCATGAGTTTTGAATCAATCCTCCAAGTGTCGGCCACCAAATACGCTACATGGCCCTGTTTTTTACATATCAATTTCCCTTGAACAAACTTTAATGGCCCTTTGTTCTTAATAATATCTTCAAAATTTCGGCCCAATCCATTCAGCGGTTCTGGAGAAGTAATTTTTGCAAAATCTAGATCATCCAAGATGGCCGCCGAAGCATTTGGCCAATCAAGTTTCCTGGAACAAATTTGATTCAGCTGTTGCTCCAGACGATGTTGTATGACTTTTGAATCGATCCGCCCAAGTGGTTTCGGAGAAAAAGATTTTTAGACATTTCTAAAAATCGGCCAAACTCCAAGATGGCCACCGGTGAAATTGGCTGACCGGCTTTGTTTGAACAAGTATGTATTTATATGCCCTAAAAATTCTGCCAATGATGCCTGAAATCCGCCCCGTGTTTCTCGAGAAGACATTAAAAATTGTCTATTGCTTTAGTATGGTAGCTTTCGGCAGGAAAAGATTCAAGATGGCTACCAAACCGTTTATCCAACAGTTTAGAAATTGGCAAATTTGAATGAATCAAAATACCCAAAAACCTATATAAAACCAATTTCCGCTTCAAAATCCATCAAATAAAAAAATCCAATATGGGCGATAAACACTACATTTTGATCAGCTCACAGTGGCCATGTTTTTTGATGCATCAACTTCCCTTGAACAAACTTTAATGGCCCTTGTACGTATGATTACTGTATCCTACAGCTGCAATCAGTCCTTCGCTTTTGCCCACTGTGTCTTGTCCCTCACCCGAAATCCTTAGCTTCCTCAGGTCTATTCTTGACTTGAGTGTACCGAGTCCTGCTTTCTTGAGGTCACCTTGTAGCACGATTTATGCAATGATGTCCTCTCATGGCTTTGTATCTGCTGGCTGCGAGTAGGGCGAATTCCAAGGCTCTCTGTGCTGGTGTGTCTTCTGGCATCCTTTGCACATGGTCACGCATGGACCATCTTTGCTGGGCGACTACAGACAGCATTAGGTATTACACATCTTGTATAGTTCACCATTGGAAATAATGCTGTCTGGCCATCGGTGTCCAGTGATGGTGCGTAGGTGTTTGCGGTGGCAGGCATCCAGTTTGTCTAGAGCTGGCTTTAGAGCTAACCAGCTGTTACAGTTATACAGCATCAATGATATGCAGATTGCATTGTATAACCAGTCTTTATCAAGGGCATCCTTAATCTATGAATCCATAGCTTCCAGGACTGGAAAGCTGTTACCCATGACGTAGTGTGCAGCAATGTCAGTAGTAGTGCAAAGCATTGAGACCAGGATTTTACTTTTCCTCCATGGTCCGCCGCCACTAAGTGGATCAGTATTTTTTTTAGTTTCATGCTTTGTAGATAGGTTTATGTGGGTGAACTCTGTTTTGTATTTATTCGTAGATTCTCAATTTTTAGTTTACTTGTACCTATTGGGAGAAGCTCCTCAAGGGTTTTCTTTTCCTCATCTATGAAGTCAACATCGTCAGCATATTCCATCTCTAGCGACATACCAAGTATTGACACTGGGGGGTTTGGTCTTATGGAAATTTCCTGCACGGATTTCAATGCAGCAGCAAGGTAACAAGTGAAAAGCAAAGGAATTAGACCATCTCCCTGTGGGGAACCGATTGATGTCTCAAACTCAACAGACTTCACGGACTCAACTCGTACTCTCAACTTGGTGTCTGTAAGCAGTAGTCTCACTAGTCGTAGCTCATCTTCATTGCAACTGGCCTGGCGTAGTACATCTAGAATCTTTGAGCATTTAATTGTGTCGAAGAATTGTCACGTGTAAATGCCAATTTTGGCCCGTAACCCCTAAGATCTCCCAAATTTCAGCTTGATCCGTTCAGTGGTTCTGGACAAGTCTTATTTGTGAAAACTAGGTCATCAAAGATGGTCAATCAAGTTCCCTTGAAAATACGTTGTTCAGCTTTTGCCCGAGATGATGTTTTATGGGTTTTGAATAGATCCCACAAGCGGTTTCGGAGATGATTTTCAGACGTTATAAAAATCGGCCAAAATCCAGGATGGCCACCGGCCAAATTGGTCGATTGGCTTCGTTTGAACAAACTTATATCTCTGTGATCTAAGGATGCTTTCTGCCAGATACACTTGAAATCAGCCCAGTGGATATTACAAATTTCTTATTGCTTTAGTATGGGAGTGTTTGGCAGGAAAAGCATTCAGGATGGCCCCAAAACCGTTTATCCGACAGTTTCGAAGATAGCAAATCTAAAATCAGGATAGCCAAAAAACTATATAAAACCGCCGGTCGCTGGCAGCCATCTTGGATTTTGGATCATCGCCACTTTTGATAGGCTTCATTGCCAGACATAGTACAGCCACCCTATGAAGTTTCAAAGAGATCTGATAAATGGTAATAGTTATCAATCGGAAACCACTGTCGCCCGCCCGCCGCCATCACATACCATGCCAATTTTTTGACAGGGTATAAAAATTGGCCAAAATCTACGATGGGCATCGACCAGACTGACCGATCGCCTTCCTTTGAACAAACTTGGCTCTTTATTCCCTAAGAAAGCTTCCTGCCAAATTTAATTGGAATTCTCCCAGTGGTTCTTGAGAAGTCGTTTAAAGAAAAAGTTGATGGACGGACAGACACATGGCAGCCGATCACTATGGCATAAGCTCCCTTCGCCATTCTGGCCAGGCGAGCTAAGAATTGTGTTCTCTTGGCCCGCCATTCGACAATTAGTAAGCACAAATTTAGGTTTTAACCCTTACTACTCTGATGTCAGTTTTCAAATTAAATAAGATGAACTCATGCTCATTTTTCAACAAATTTGGTGGAGGATGTTCATCCACCAAAATTGTTGGAAAATGCACAACTGTTTAATAGTTATTGACAAAGTTAAAAATATTATATTGACATCCGAGCGGTAAGGGTTACAGAGATAGTAAGAAGATAAATCACAAAAAATAATCTCCAATCCCCATCAAAATATGAGCTTTCACAAACACTATTTCACTATGATCCAGGTTGAATGTAATTATTGCTGGATTAATGGATGAATACGATCTACTAACCAAGTATGACATCATAATCAATTACGTCACATGTAGGCTGATGTCACAATCATAATTGGCAGAAATACTCTGTCATGAAGCTGGAATAATCCGTCATGTCTGATGAATTTACTACTTAACCCTTTAATGGTCACGACGGCCAAAACAGGCCTCTGTAGTGGTCTTGGGAAATGTCCATTTGCAAATCAAGAATACTATTTTTGAAAATTTACGCCTGGAATGACTGGCTCGTTACCCAGCCAGTCATTCCAGGCATAAATTTTCAAAAATAGTATTCTCTTAGCCTGCAAATGAACGTTTATCATGAAAAAAACTGAAATTTTCTTGATGAAATTTGACCATGAAAGGGTTAATTAACATTTTGTAGAGAATTTTCAAAATATTTTACTGGGCTTTGTTACTACTATTTGTAGCAACACCACACAGTCAAATTAGTTTCAACGGCTTACAGTCATAATATTCAACAGAATATGCTATGCATTGTAAAGAAATTACCTTTTCCAGGATTTGTCAGTGAAATAGTTAATAATCAAATTAGATGTGGCAGAGAGCGCATACTGTGGGAATCTAAGTATTTGTGATAAATTTGTAATATTAACAACTGATTGGTACTAAAAACGATGTGTGCCTTTCTAACAGACATTTTATCAATGAAATTTATAACTAGTATTTAGTTCTCGTATTTTTCAGGTCCCGTATTCGTATACAATTTAGTAATTCTAGAAATGGCAGATAATGCATAACATGTATTTGTAAATTTTGGGATAATTTAATGTAATACCAATATTCATAAAATATACTCATCAGCCATTTAACTCTTTCACACCTAAGTCAGCCACAATGGCTTCTTCAGCGGTCTTGAGAAATGTCTCTATAGAGACCAAAATAAGACTATTTTTGAAAATCGACCATTAGAATTCCTGGCTATTGAGCCAGGTATTCCAATAGTAAACTTTCAAAAATAGTTTTCTCTTGATCTGCAAATGGATATTTTCAATGAGAAAATGTATTCTTAAACAAATCTGAGTGTTACTAACTTGAGCATGAATTTCCGTAAGTACAATATCGTCATTCAATATTTACACGAGAGAATCACAATCTCGGGCTGGATATATTTAGATGATGTATGATTCATGCCTTCCCCATGTAAAGGATATTTGATGCTGATTAAAGCCAGTATGATTCAGAGGATGCTGATCACACATAATTAGTGATGAAGACCCAATACACAGGTACGTCATGGGTTACAAATAGTTGTTACTAGGCACTATAGTTGGTTGCTCACGTAAAACATATCTCATTGCCTATTATAAATATGGCTCATGTTTAACCCATTAACACTCATCAGCCTAAAACGGATTCGGCAGTGGTCTTGAAAAATGTCCATTTGCAGACCAAGAGAAGATCATTTTTGAAAATTTATCACTGGAATGACTGGCTAAATAACCGAGCCAGTCATTCCAGTGATACATTTTCAAAAATTATCTTCTCTTGGTCTGCAAATGGACATTTTCCATGAGAAAATTGAAATTTTGGGGAATAAAGTCGAGGGTTAAAGGGTTAAGTACTGACTTGATTTGGTCGACGCTTCTTAAGTCATCTGACAAAATTCCTGATAAAATAATAATGTTGTCACATGGTCTTTGAGACTGGTAATCAAAACGAATCAATTTCTTAATGCACTTTCTTAGGCCATTTTAAAACCATTTATTTACCATATGAAATTTTCAAAAAGGCAGACTCAAGGTTAGCATGTGAATTTCCATGCGCCTAGGTTTTGATTTGTAACGCCACATTGTACGGCTATGTCTTGTCATTACAAACATTAAGTGCTGCCAAAGAAACATGCAGTTTCAACATTACAGCAATGATTTAGCATTCTGCTACCATAAACATGATGAATAAGTTTTCGAGAAAACCTGACGTAGGTGCAGTCATTCAGGCTGTTTACGGTTTACAGGGGCTCGTTGCCAGGCAATGACGTAGCGCTTTATTATAATTTACCAAATTCTTTCAGCTTCACATTGAGAGCACCGTGGGTGCTTTGAATATAGAAATAGGAAACATATTCAACTTAAATATTAAAATTGTGATGGCTATGGCTTCACATTAGATAAAACTATTATTTACAGAATTGATTGTAATCATCTTAATTTTATATTTTCCTTTGAAATTTAAAACTGTTCTTTGTCCACGCATTTTTTCACTCATTGGCATTTGAGATCTCGAACCCATACAAATGATGGTGCTCATTAAGACGAGAAATTGCTACCCAAGTTAACCCTTTAATGGCCAAAATTTGTCCAGAAAAAAAATCTAATTGAATGTCCATTTGCAGGCCAACAGAAACATCTTGACAATTTTACCACTGAAATGACTAGATCAGTTATCGAGCCAGTCACTGCAGTGGAACCATTGTCAAAAATATGCTTCTCTTCGCCAGCATATAGACATTCTTTAAGACCACTGCAGTGTAAACTTTGCCCGCTCGACCATTAAAGGGTTAAAGTGTCACCATATCCTGGCCCGGAAAAGCAGGTATCCATAATAGACAAGCTTCCCTGATAACACAGGTTATTGGAACAGTATTGGTCCGGTAGCAGCCCAGTAACCGGCATTATCAGGGTTATTTATACGTAACCATCGTGTTAACAGCGCTCACAATACTACTTATATCAAACAACACTTTAATGGTACAACAATTGGCTTTTTGATCTGTGAATGTAAATTTTGACGCCAAGATAAGACTATTTTTTTGTAAATTTACAACTGGAATTTACAAAGATAGCTTTTGCTTGGTCTGCAAAATCACATTTCTCAAGAAAGAGAAAATCCATTTCTTGGGCTTAATCCACCGTACATTGATCATTTTTGAAAATTTACCATTGGACTGAGCCAACCGAGCCAGGCATTAGTGGCAAATTTTCAAAAATGGTCTTCTCTTGGCCTGCAAATGGACAATGCTCAAGACGACTGTAGAGGAGTTTTTTGGCCAGCTTGACCAAGCACTTAAGTTGACACAAGAGGGGTTAACACTTGCAACTCGTATCAAATTTTAAATTTTCAAATTAAATAAGCATTCTGTAAGTATTGCTTTGCAATACATGTCTCCTACCTGGTGATATAAATCTTTAGAGATCGAGTCAAAAAATTTCATTAACTTGATCTGTAACTTCTCATACCATAGCAATAAACCAAGTCTCAGTTATATATGGTGAAGGAGAAGGAAAAAGTCTTGAAAGCTGATGTTTGTATTTCATAAGTCGAAAGGGGACATAACTCCATCAAATGACGCAAACACCTGAAACCCGAACTTGGTCTGTAATTTCTCATAATAAATGTACTAATTCTCAGTTGAATATCTTGAGACTGCGAGAAAAAGCGCGGAAAACTAATATTTTTTCATATTTCATAGGTAAAAAATGTACGCATACGCCTGAAACTCGAACTTGGGATGTAACTTCTCATAACACAGCAATGTAGCAATTCTCAGTATAATATCTTGAGACTGCGTAAAAAAGTGCAGAAAACTAATATTTTTCGTATTGCATAAGTCGAAAGTGGGCATAACGCCATGAAAAATTGACGAAAATGTCTGAAACTCGAACTAATATTTTTCGCATTTCTAAAGTCGAAAGGGGGCATAACTCCATCAAAAATTTATGCATACGCCTGAAACTCGAACTTGCTCTGTAACTTCTCATACCAAAGCAATGTAGTAATTCTCAGTATAATATCTTGAGGCTGCGAAAAAAAGTGCGGAAAACTTATTTTTCGTATTTCATAAGTCGAAAGGGGGCATAACTCATTGAAAAATTTACGAAAATGTCTGAAACTCGAATTTGCTCTGTAACTCCTTATACTAAAGTGATGCACCGATTTTCGCTTAAATGTCTTGAAGGAGTACGAAAAGATAATATTTTTCGTATTTCTTAAGTCAAAAAGGGGCATAACTCCATCAAAGATTGACGCATCCGCCTGAAACTCGAACTTGGTCTGTAACTTATCATAACAAAACAATATACCAAGTCTCAGTTGAATACCTTGAAGGACTGCGGAAAACCAACTGCGACAGACAGACGGAGTGCAAACCTATAGTCCCGCCGGTTTTACCGGTAGGAGACTAATTAAGAGAACTGGTGTTCATTTTTCAACAAATTTGGTGGGAATGATGCTGTCCAGCAACATCCTCCAACAAAATTGTTGAAGAATGTACATCAGTTTCTTTGCTATTGACACAGTAAAAGATATAATGGTGACATCAGAGTGCTAAGGGTTAACTGAAATTCTGATCTATCTTTGTCGTATTCATCCTATATACTGGTATTCTGGTTAAAACCATAACATATTTTTTCTCTATGAAACTGCAAATGCATATTCTTTATAATTAATGAATCCATAATTTCATTAGCAGTCTTAAATATTGCTTTAAAATATTATTTGCACCACTAAGAAACCAGTATGCCAATCAATGACTGACTAATGACTGACTAACTCACCACTCATGCTAGACTCGCAAATCTTCTTTAAAATTATTCGGCAATTATCCTCAGCAACTATCGTGTTAGTGGAATTTCAGAAATGATTGAATTTGAGTTGATTTACAAAACAAATAATCAACATTTTCATCTGAAATACTCTATATTGGATATTTTGAAATGAATTTAACTAGAATTTATTGTTGTCCAAGGTGAGTTTGAGATAAATTATTTCAAAGTATTTAGCTAACCTGTACCATTACCTTGAACTATAAACACTGATTGAATGAATTAATGTTAACCCTTACAGACCAGAGATGACAAATTGTTTATGACATAGAGAATGAATGGACAATATTGCAGTACATCTAAGGTTATAAATTATAATATATACTTTCAGTTTGTATGATTACTGTATTCTGCGGCTGTAGTAGTAAACATTCTACAGCTGCAATCAATCCTTCTTCGCTTTTGCCAACTGTGTCTTGTCCTCAGCCGAAACCCTTAACTTCCTCAGGTCCATTCTTGACTTGAGTGTACGAGTGCTGCTTTCTTGAGGTCACTCAGTATTTCCCGTTAACTGGTCATGGCGGCAAAAACCAGCCTCTTATGGTCTTGTGGAATGTCCATTTACAGGCCAAGAGAATAGTTTTTGAAAATTTACCACTGAAATGACTGGCTCGATAACCGAGCCAGTCATTGCAGTGCTAAATTTTCAACAATTTTTATTATCTTGGCCTGTAAATGGACATTCAATAGACAGATATTAAAATTTTCTTGACCAAATTTGACCACTAAAGGGTTAGTCCTTTTATGGTCAGGTGTGGTCAATAAAAGTAATATTCTTGCTCTGTGGAAGTATATTTCATGCAGAGACAATTTGGAAAATTCACAAGCTAGACATTCAGAACCTACCCGTACATGTTGCTTCATTAAACAAAATAACATCACACCAAAACCTGCTCAAATGACTAGCTGTCTTTTGGTGACAAAAACATCAGGAACAATTTTTTAAAAGTCAAAATTTGTCAAATTGTTGCTGCCTGTCCCAGTCAAATTAGTTTCGATATAATCAACAGAATTTTTATTAAATTGTAAAAATTTGTCAAGAAAATTGTTGCTGCCTATGGCTCCCAGTCAAATTACTTTCGATATAATTAACAGAATTTTTATTAATTTGTAAATTCATCAGACATACAATTTGTATACTAGTGAGACTTTGAATTTTTTGTGACAGAGTTATACATCATTTTGGTTGTGACGTCAGCTACTTAGTGACGTAATTCATTATGCCGTCAGCTGGTTGAGTCACAGATCTGATACGTCCCTCTATTGATGGAAGATTATACCACCAACTGGCTGGGACCCTGCTGCCTAACTGAATGGTGTTAGTTAACTGTATCCCTGCTGAATTTCTACATTTTCCATGGGGTTTAACTCTGGATATGCTGAATACTTTGAAACCAATTTGACTGAAAGTTGTTGGTGGCTAAGCCATTAACAACTTTCACTCAAATTGCTATAGAAATATTCAGGTCCAGAGTTATTGCCCATTGAAATTAGTCTGGTGGCTTGCAGCAGTCAGACAGTTAAAATGCTTTATGATAGATTTAACTTATCCAACAAAATAAACAATCTGCACAGATGCATTCACACGTATGGATAGAAGCAGAAACATAATGCCCACGCTTTTGCAAAGCGCAGGAAAATCATTCCCTAGGAATTATAACGATAAGACAATAACAAGAGACTTTGATAAGATGTGGATGATTGACTTTATACAAGTGTTTTATGTGTCCGATGATGTTGCTGCCTCCTTCGTTTCAGCCTCACTATCGTCACTAACATCCAATTTTGGTCGCTTTTCAGGATGCACAGAACTGGAATCCACATCACTGCTGCTTTCCACATCACTTACTGCCCTCTTAGACACAGCAGATGATGAACCAGTGACATCATCCATGGCTATTGTACTCACTCCGTCATCAGACGCCGCAGAGCTCTCAGACGCGGCACTAAATGCCGCAGCAATGTTATCCACTATTGTTTCCACTGCATGAGGTTCTAACTGTTTTGTAGCTGATGTGGAAATGTCTAGTATTTTCTGCGTATTAATCAGTCCTTTGCGTGCCCTATCGAGTAGCACAATAATGCAAGTCATGTTGTCACAACCTGTGCCATCACCCATTGTGTTAGGAGCCAAACAGTAGTCAAACATCTGAAATAAACATATGATATGTTCAATGTGCCATCATAAGCTTGGGTAATGAAATTCAGGTTCAACTTGCGACTCACAACCAGTTTAAATCAACAAATATTTGCTTATTGAATATCCATTTGCAGGCCAAGAGAAAACTATTTTTGAAAGGTTACCACTGGAATGACTGTCATTCCCATGACAACATTTCAAAAATAGTCTTGGTATGCATATCAACATTCCTCAGAACCACTGCCGAGGCCAGCTGTAGCCAGCTTAAGGAGTTAACCCTTTTGTCCGTTTGCAATCCAATAGAAGACTATTAAAAAAAAATTACCACTGGAATGATTGGCTCTGTTAACAGGCCAGTCATTCTAGTAGTCAATTTTAAAAAACTTCTCTTGGTTTGTAAATGGGCATTTCTCAAGACCACCTGCATTTTTGGCTGATATGAGTGTTAAAGGGTTAGGTATGGATCACGCATACTTGTTTGAGGAATTCTAAATGTGAACAATTTGTCGTTGATAATTCTCTGAAAAAAAAAAAAAAGAAGGGGGGGGGGGTCTGTGACTTCTATTTGGTACACATTTGGAATTCACGGCAGACATCACAAAAAATCTTCACAGCTGCCTTGATCAACACAATTACAAGAAGATTTTGAAGAATTTTAGCTTTTTAAGGGAGATAACGCTGACGAATATGGGCGGATTTTGTCGAAATGAAATCATAACACTTCATGTATCACTAACAAATCTGCTGAACAAAAAAATTGTGAGTGTAGGTTCAAAACTCGAGATATGGCTTGGACGAGAAAATTTGGACGAATTTGAGCTTTTCAAGGGAGATAACTCTGAAAAATATGGGCGGATTTTGCCGAAACAAAATCATGACACTTTGTTTATCCCTAACACATCTGCTTGAAAAAAATTGTGTGTAGGTTTAAACGCTTCGAGATATGGCTCACAAGTTTTTTTGACGAATTTGAGCTTTTCAGGGGTGATAACTCAGGCAAATATGGATGGATTTTGCCGAAACGAAATCATTGCACTTCGTCTATCCCTAACACATACGCTGAACATTTTTTTTTAGTGTAGGTTCAAAACTCTTCGAGATTCGGTACTGGACAAGAAATCAGACGGACGCACGGACAGACGGCGAGCGCCATCACATAATTACGTGGGCGTATAAAAAGCTACAGTACAGCTGAAACAAAATAAAATGTGCAAAAATATTTTAAACTTTTAAATTTGACTGGATGCCATTGCAAAATATTCAAGAGAACATTTCTAACATTGTGTTTAAAATTGTACTAAGTAACATGTTTATGTTTCAGAAACATTTTAACTTATTTATGAGCTGTATCATAGCATCTCATATGCCTGTAAGCAGTAACTAAATGCTGCTGTGAGAATATGAGTGATGATGTTGCGTTGAGAATAAACTCACTGAAAGATGCGTTCACACTGTTGTCAAAGTATACAGTCAATTTCAAAGATTAGCTGCTCTATAAAACTAGGTTTCTGGGAAGATATTTTAAAGCGATTAGTTTTCTACCTCTTCACATATTTTGGATGGCGACTCTCGCTTCTCTGGATCGGATAAGCGCACTTTCACAAAGTCCACGACTTCCTGACTCGTCATAAAGTTCCTAAAACATTAAAAATTATCATAATCATTGCGAACCTCAGGGTAATGGCACCATAAACCCAATGAATAGAATGCTCTGATTAGGGCCCCGCACCAGAAGGTGCGGAAGCCCTGTAGTAATCACTGCGTCTGTCCGTCCACAAAATCTCGTAAACAGCATATCATACAGAACCGCTTCAGATATTTTAATGATACTTGATATATGTCTCAGTTATGATACGCAGATGTGTCTTTTGAAGGAGTCACCTTTATCGGTCCAAGATTCTGGGTGAAAACGGGCTTTTTAATGCAAAAACATGATTTTTGTCAATTTTCTTGTAAACACCAGATCATTCAGAATCGCTTAAAATAATTTAATGAAACTTGATAATGTCTCAGCTATGATACGCAGATGTGCCTTTTGAAGGATTCACATTCATAGGTCCAAGATTTCGGGTGAAAACGGACTTTTTAATGCAAAAACTCACGATTTGTGTCAATTTTCTCCTAATCACCATATCATACAGAATTACTTAAAATAATTTAATGAAACTTGGCAGGTGGCTTCTTTATATGAAAATGGACTTGCCCTATAGTAATCACCGTGTCTGTCTGTCCATCTGTCCACAAAATCTCGTAAACAGCATATCATACAGAAACGCTTAAGATATTTTAATGATGCTTGGTATATGCCTCAGTTTAGATACGCAGATATGCCTTTTGAAGGCTTCACCATTATTGGTCCAATATTTTGGGCGAAAATGGGCTTTTTAATGTAAAAACTTTTTGTCAATTTTCTCGTAAACAGCTTATATCACATAGAACTGCTTAAGATTCGTTGTTGAAACTTGGTATATGTCTCGCTTAAGATACACATGCCTTTTGAATGATTCACCTTCATAGTCAAATACTTTGGCCACATGTCTCTTTGGGTACCAGTGACACTTGTGATTTTTTTTAAACTTTAACATACTTTCACTTGATTTCTAGTTTATTTTTTGTATTATTTTTTGTTTTTAATATTATGAAGGCTTTGAATAAAATTGCTATTTACTACATAGAAAAAGGTATTTTCAGTGATTGCGGGGCCCTCTTGAGTCAAACAAGGTTTTCTAGTTTCCAACTTTCCTCTTCCATTTGACAAGCTTCCAGTATGGGTGCATACTAGGCTACAGGTGTGCTGGATATAATGAAACAGGTCGGGCAGATCTACTTATCAGCATAAATTAAATCAGGCTGTAATTTCAAAACATGAGAGTCAGCTGTCCCCGCTCACAAACACGAGTACAACACAAACATGACTGCTTCCCAATACCATTCCTACATCATACAGTGTAAGAGAATGCATATCTGCTAAATACATGTACATTAGTAGTCAGGGGTCTCTCAATCCTGAAATTTGATTTTCTTTACAACACCCCACCTCCCCAAACTAGTCATGCATGAATGATGTCAAACCTTAACATTCTCTCTCTCCCTCCCTCCCTCCCCTCCCTCTCGCTCTCTCTGAAATTGTCTTGCAGCGATAAGATTTTTTGGGGAAAAAAGATAATACCACTATGCGTAATGGGGATATAATAAGTCGCTATGCGTAACAGGGATATAATAAGTCTTCCTAATGGGATACAAGAGAAAGAAATGACCTGTCTGAGTTATTCCTTTAGTCACTTTGGGTTCACCGTACATGCCGCTTATACATACAAGGGAGGTAACACAGTGTAAATTTAACTAAGAGTAGCTTAGCTTGACGCATATGTGCTAAGATATTATCTAATTTAAAGGCCTTGAATATCTAAATTATTGCCTATTGAATGCCCATTTGAAGGCCAACAGAATATTCTAAAACTATATCCTTGAAATGATTGGGTGCGTTACTGAGCCGGTCATGCCAGTGGTAATGTTTAAACACAGTGGTAATGTTTAAACAAGAGACATAAGAAGTCTCATGGTTTATGAATAATTCATTATTCAAAATTCCCAAACATCACAAAATTACATACATACATATAATAAGATGGTATGTATTCCCCAGTGAATTACCCTTGCAGAACATTGAGCCAGGTACCAGACCACCAGTGTCGCTTTTAAAAAGACTCCTCGTAACAAGCAGCTATTTTGGTAGGATATGAAAATACGTATATATTAGCACATTAACCCTTACAATTCTGTCAAAATTCTAAATTTTCAAATTAAATTAAAAGATGAACTGGTGCTCATTTTTAACAAATTTAGTGGCAGATAGACAGCAACATCGTCCACCAAAATATTGACATCAGAGTGCTAAGGGTTAACAGTGTCCATATGTGATAGAGTGGGAAGGAAATAGTACTTGGGAACATTGAAAAACAGGTCTTGAGAAATGTCCATTTGCAGAACAACAGAAGACTATTTTTGGAAATTTACCACTGGAATGCCTTTTTAATGTCTTCTCTTGGTCTGCAAATGGACATTTTCTGAGCAAATTTAAATTCTCTTGAACAAATTCGAGTAAATTTTTGACAATTAACCGATGAACCGGTGTTTATTTTTTAACAAATTTGGTGGAAGATGGTGCTGTCGTAGACAGCAACATCTTCCACAAAAATTGTTTAAAAATGTACACCAGTTTCTATGATATTGACACAATAAAAGATAGAATATTGACATCAGAGTGGCAAGGGCTAAAGGGTTAAAGCAAGTTAATCTAACTGATCTAAACCAATACTGTAAACACACCAGATTCCATCACACGCTAGCACAATAAACTCATCATCATCGCCTAGCATTCCTGTCTGGATGTCAGGATGTGCTGTAATCATCTGTTCTTTGGGAGGCAAGGCGTGATTACGCTTGTAGAAATGGTCACCTGAAGAAGAAAACAACATTTGCTGAAGATATGCAAAAGAAAACTCTTTCGACACTACAGATCGAATGAGAAATTTTTAAAGAAATATTCTCTCAAATCTTATACCCTTTAATGGTCAAGTTAGCCAAAACCTGTCTTTACAGTGGTCGTGAGAAATGTGTTTGATAACCATTAAATTTGGCCAATCTTATTTGTGGTGTTGAAATGATTTAAAGAAAAATATCAGATGCTCAACCCTTTAATGATCAAGACAGAAAATGGAACAAATTTAGCAAATCTTACTTAACCATTAAATGGTCAAGTCGGCCAAAACTGGCCTCTGGAATGTCCATTTGCAGGTTAAGATGAGACAATTTTTTATGACTGGAATGACTGGCTTGATTAGTGGTAAATTTTCAAAAATATTCCTTTCTTGGCTTGCAAATGGGCATTTAAACAGCCAAAAATTGTATAATTTTCTTGAAGTGTTGACCATTAAAGGGTTAATTTAGCTTGATGGACCGTATGTTACTTTTGTTTGTGTATACCGAAAGATATGATGGGTTATTGGACAATTAGAACAATGTTCCTAGTAAATGGCTTAAGACAACCGTCATTATTTAAACTGAATATTCATAGTATTATGATTTTCCAGTACAGCTAAGAAATAACTTATGTTTCAAAAACATACTGTTGAATATTTTGAACATAATTGAAAAATGGAATACTGCGTTGACCAATCAGATTCTTTTTCAATGTTTGTTTGAAATTAGGAGAGCGGCTCATTAGTAACCTTTAAAATGATTTACCGAAAAGATGAGCACCAAACAAGTTGACCAATCAGACTTATGCATGTACAAGTTTAGAGGTCTAATATCATATAATAGACGTCTACGAGCAACATCCAACAAGTTCTGAAGAATACACCCCTATGGACCTTTACATCAGACCAGATGCAAATGACTAGCACATGTAGTCAAACAATGTCCAGGATTGACCAATTAGATGGTATAAATTGACACAATTGCATAGGCTCACTTACTTAGCCATAGGCATTTGTGCAGAGGGAACTAAAGCGAAAAAAGCAACCTAGACGTTTTTGGTTTTGCGTTACCAGTTTTGTCTGCTTTGTTTCTGTTTCGTCTTTGTTCCCACGAAATTATAAATTAGTTTTGAGCTGTACTGTAGTCTAAGTTAGAGAGGCTAAAATCATACAGTGCAATATAATAGGCATAATTAGTGATTGAGAAAGAACCTACCAATAGCTCTGGAAAGATTGAGACCTCCATTAACTCGACCATCAGATGTAACGGTTCCACCGGCTGCTTCGATTCGAGATCTTTCAGGATCATCTTCAGGCTTATGATCAAAGGAAAGCTCAACAGCTTTGCCATCCCGGCTTAGTATACATCGAGAGTCACCAGCGTTAGCCACAAGTATCTGTGATCCCCGGACCAATACCACTACAGCTGTACAGCCACTGTCTACTCCGGGCTGAAAACAAAGGCAAATCTTAGCAATAACAATCGAACATTGCATTTATCGTTAATGTTCAGTTGGTCGCGACAATCAAGGGGTCCGAACTATCACTCAAGTACCTGACATTATTAATCAAATATGTCACATCTCACAATCAAAATGGCAGACATGTAGCTCTATCACAAAAATTGAAACATCTGTTACAAAGTGTACGAAGTGAATGTCATTGATGAATTTACAATAATAAACTCTGGTAAATATTTTGAAACTAATTTGATTGGAAGCTGTTGGTGCCATAGGCAACAAGATCACACAGTCAAATTAGTTTAACCCTTACCACTGTCAAAATCTTAAATTTTCAAATTAAAGTAAAAGATGAACTGGTGTTTATTTTTCAACAAATTTGGTGGAAGATGGTGCTGTCGAAGACAGCAACATCTTCCACGAAAATTGTTGAAAAATGTACACTAATTTCTTTGCTATTGACACCGTAAAAGATAGAATATTGATACCTGTGTGCTAAGGGTTAACTGACTACACGCACGTACACACCTGAAACAATGCTAGCGTTCCAGTTACACTAGGTGTGGAAATAACCTACCTCTTCCATCTCCCTTATAGGCTCGGTTTTATCATCCATCTCATCTACTTCATCATCCTCACTATCATCCATCAATTCCTCTTCATCGCCTTCCTCATCATCATCATCATCGTCATCATCATCCTCACTGAAAAATAAGGTCAATGTAGTCAAAACTGGCCTTTGAAGTCCATGAGAAAGCAATTTTTGAACTTTTACCATTGGAATTTCTGACTGGAAAATTGTCAAAAACAGTCTTCTCCTGGCCTGCATATGGACACCACACAATTTCAAGTTTCTTGACAAAATTGGACTACTAAAGCATTAAATGTCAACACATAAGGTAATAGCCCTCAACAACTATGTGATTAGAGTTTAACGTCAACAAACACCTAAACCGTTTATTGGTCAAGCAGGCCAAAAAACCCAACATCCCCCCCTTGTGGGTTGGTCTGTTGTTTTATCATCCACTATAAAAACATACTTACCATTCAATCACTACTTGCTAAATCAATTATCTGCATTTAGCTATCAGAATAAGATTTTTATGCTTGCATACGCTCCTCCCCATGCCTATTCCTATTAATATGGACCCTCAACCAGGCTACTGGTTAAGTCCATCTCCAGCATACTGACTGATATAGACTGGCACCAGTCTATACTCACTCCATAGTGACGCCTGTCACTAAGCGCGCTTGCGCATGCGCACTGGAGCCCAAATAGGAAACAGATTCACCTTTCTAAATTTAAGTGCTAAATATTAAAGGCCAATTCTCAAATCTTACCACGCGGGGTGGCTGAGGCTGGGTCGTAGTGATTGAACGGTAAGTATGTTTTTATAGTGGTTAATAAAACAACAGACCAACCCACAAGGGGGGGGGGGGGGGGCGTCTGTGGGGGTTGTTATTACACCACAAAGACATCCATTACCGTTCAATCACTACTTGCTAAACCCGTAGATTTGGTCAGTGCCCCACTTAAAACATTAGGTGGAAGGAGATTTGAGAACCGACAAACAAGGATAAAAATCAAACCAATCTTATCCAAATGTTAATAACATAACATAATAGTGCATTTAACTCAATCACACCGTGATTAGCAAATGTGCATTTAACTCGATCACACCGTAATTAACAAATAAGGAAAACTTAGAACTTAAAGAAATAAATAAAAACCAAAAGAAGACTCACCATTTCTCACAGATGCACAGTCCTGACGAAAATGGTGGGAAGTGCTTGGTAAATGGTCTTCGGCTTTTTTAGTTAAAATAGTAATGTTACGAAAGAAGGAGGCTGCTGCACTCTGGTCTTTGAGATAAAAGGATGTAAAAGTGGATTCAGATTTCCATCCTGCCACCTGCATGACCTCATCTAAAGATGAACCGGCAAAAAGAGCGAAAGAAGTAGCCATACCTCTAACGTCATGGGCTTTAATATGGGAGAGATTAATTTGATCCGGTGAGGCTATCTCATAACAAAGCTTAATTGTCTCACAAATCCATCGGGCAATCGTAGATTTTGAGACTGGCTTAGATAACTCTTCCGCGTAGGAAACCCGTAAATGGGATGGATAGACTCTTAAAATCGGGTTGCTGTTTGTAGGTTCTTAATGCCCTAACAGGACACCAAAATTTATCGAATGGCGAAAAAGACGATAAAGATTTTAAAATGATCGGACTAGCAGGAAAGCGGTTAGACTGAGTTTTAGATAAAAACTCCCTTCTGGGATATAAAACCAAATCGTCTCCTGAAACTATATATCCATCCTTTTCAGCAGAAAGAGCATGAATCTCTGAACGCCTTCTAGCAGAGGCAGCAGCAACAAGAAAAATGGCTTTGAGTTAAAAGCTTAATACTGATAGAAGAAATAGGTTCAAAATGGCGACCTGCCAAAACCTGAAGAACCAAAGCCAAATTCCAGTAAGGTAAAGGCGTAGCAATCGGAGGACGAATATTACCTAGACCTCTAATAAAACTATTAAGTCTTAGTATCCTTGACATCAGCATTGAGAAGACAAGGAAGGGAAGACACCAGAGAAAATCTATACCCCCTGACCGTATTAGCTGACAAATGTAAAGAATAAAAAAGATAAGATAAAAAATCTAATACTTGTGGTATAGAAACAGAATCGGGCATGAAACCTTGGTCTGAACACCATTCACCAAAATTTTAAGTCGACCCTTGTAATTTCCTAAGATCGTGAAGAAACCTTATTCTCGAGAACCTCAGACTCGAGATTCTCCAAATGCACAGATAGAAAATTTCTGGGTTTGGATGAACACAAAGACCTCTTACTTGAGATAGAAGATCCTGGGATACTGGAAGAAGACGAGGGAAATCTACCAGAAGATCTAGGTCTACAAACCAAATCCTCTTGGGCCAAAAGAGAGCTATCAGAAGAATCTCGCAATCTTGGTCCTTGACCTTCTTCAAGACTAACGGAATCAAAATTGTTGGAGGGAAGGCATAGGCGAACATTCCTGTCCAGGACTGAGACAGAGCATCCACCGCCAGGGCTCGACTGTCCGGAAAAGGAGACATGTAAGAGATCTGAGCATTCAGAGGTCGCGAACAGATCTACTAGAGGACGATCCATGACTGAAAATCGCTGACAACCGACCTCTTTAACTGCCACTCTGTGTGGGCGAACTTGCTGGGACGTGACAGTTGGTCCGCCAGAAAATTCAGACTGCCTGGGACATGGGAGGACACTAGAAAAATCTGCCTCTTGCGGCACCACAAGAGAAGATTCCACACTTCTAGACAAAGGAGAGACGACCTTGTACTTCCCTGCCTGTTGATATGAGACCACTGTTGAATTGTCCGACCGAATCGAGACTGAGACCTATCACAAGATTTGACCATGAAAGCAGAGCCTTCTTGACAGCACACAACTCCAGAATGTTGATATGGGCTGTCGACTCCTCCAGGGACCATAGGCCGGAAACTGACTGGGAGTCCCAGACTGCTCACCATCCCTCCTGGGAAGCGTCTGTGAAGATAATCGCCTGAGGGGAGGACTTTCTTCCAAAGGGACATTAAATACATTTGGAAGGGTCTTCTCATCAGCGCCGCCCACGGAATTACATTCTCTACGCTGACCATCAAGCCTATCACTCTTAAAAAGAATCCTGCTCTTACCATGGGAGAAGACAGGATTTCCATTGCCACTGATAAAGCCTCTATCCTTGGATCTGAGGGGAAGACTAGACCCCGGGCCAGGTCGAAAGAAACGCCTAGGTGCGTAAAGATTTGAGATGGAACTAGGCTTGATTTCTTTAGATTTAAAATCCACCCGAGGTTGCATGCCAGACTGCAAAGTTCTGGAAGAATTCCTGAGAGAATTGAGGATGACCTTGCTTTTACCAACCAGTCGTCTATATAAACGTGAAGATGGATAGAATGACGGTGTAAAATTCCTGCCACGGCTGAAACTAGACGGGTAAAAAGGGAGCCGTGGTCAGACCGAAGGGTATGGCGCGAAACTGCCAAACTCGATCCTTGTAAGCAAACCTCAGGAACTTTCTGAAGGCAGGGTGAATAAGAACATGAAAGTAGGCATCCTTTAGATTGATGGAAGACGTCCACATTCCCTGATCCAGACTGGAAATGATCTGAGAGATCGTCTCCATCTTGAACTTGGGGGTGAGAATCATAAGATTTAGCTTTTTCAAATTTATGACGCCAGCCTCCTGTTTTCTTGGAAACCAAAAAGATGATCGAGTAGTAGCCTGGGTCTACTCTCCAGTTCGGAACTTCTTCTATTGCCCTCTTTACAATCATGGATTCCAACTCCTCTTCCAAGGCCACCAGTTTTTCCGGATTGGAGGGCACCGGAGTCCAAACTGGGAAAAAAGGAGAGAAGAGGAGGATGACGGATCCATGATGGTGCATAACCCCAATGTATCTGAGATACGAGCCAGGAGTCCTGAACGAGGGCTTGCCAATTCTCCCAAAACAGAGAAAGGCACCCTCCTACTGGCACATTGGGTAACAGGCACTGGACCGACTGATCCGAAGGAAGAAGAGGGGGAGGGATGAGGAAGGGAAGAGAGAAGGTTGGACATACCCAGGAATAGTCCATACATTCAAACTCTCTTTCCTTGAAACCCTCTAAAGGAAGAGCGACCTCTGGACCTGGAACCAGCACGGCGAGGGGTCTGATCCCCTCTCGCCAAACAAGAAGGAGCCTCCCTTGAGACCTGGCACGATGCGAAGAAATAGACTCGAAACGATCCTCCTCCATGGATCGATCCTGACGATTGGACGAATTATGAATAACCCTAGAGGGTTTGGTCAGGTTTGAGGCTCTTTCTTCTAGAAGAATTCGGACTCTTCACAGAAGAAACATCTCTTTTCAAGGAAGGATTAGTGAAAGAAATCTGAGCCTGAAGCTCCCTAGAGGCCTTCAGGCGCTCAGATTCCGCACAAATTAGACTACGAGCCGACTGTCCGAAAATATCTTGACCAAACGGAGGTGCTACGACAAGACTATTCTTCAAAGAGCTAGAAATCCTAACCTTGGAGCTTCCTGGATCTACGCCTAGATGTAATGAAACCCACAGACTTACAGACTGAATTGAGGGAGCCACGAGACAAATCTGCCAAAGAACGAAAAACTGACAAAGGAACTTGATCACCCCGTTCTTCAGCCTTAAGAACAGCCTCAGATAAAAGAGCAAGGAAATTAGATGACTTAACCTGATATCTGCAAACAGACTCCCATCTAGAAAGATCATTGGAAAACTCACCCTTGGAAGCATCTTTTAACTGAGAAGAAAGAACATCCCAAGCGGAACCAGAAAAAGACTGAGTGGAGGCAACCTTCAAATAATCTTCCTTAGGAATGAGAATAGGAGAATCATACTTAGAAACAAGAGAAAAGTCAGTATTAACAGAATCATTAACAAAGAAATCGAGGATATCAACTAAGTTATCAATAGGCAGCACCTGAGAAGAGGAAGAATCAGATGTAGAGAGAGCGGATCCGAAAGGAGGATCCATAGCAAATTCTTCCTTAAGAGGAAGAGAAAGAGTAGATGCGATCCACCTGCGAGCCATGGACCAGTCTTCCGAAGAGGCTCTAACCGGACAAAACCTCTTCAGATCCCTGGCCTTGACCGACTTGGGCGCTGATGGAAGAGAGCGAAGAAGAGAAAAAGAGAGGAGTCACCTGAAACTAAAGACTTACATGCCCTAGAGGAAACAGGAGAGGAGGGCCTTCTAGCAGACTCGGGAAAGGAAGAAACTTGAGAAGAGGAAAAGGAAACCCTACCCTGATCTTGACTAGAGGACAAGAAAGGAAGAACCAGAGAACCTGCAGAAAAACCTCGAAAGAATAGAAAAACGAGCAGAAACAAACGAATGATCTAACGAAGAATCCCTAACGACAGAGAATAAGGAAAAATCTAAGCCTGAATGAACAATTTGAAATTCTAGCTCAGGGGAAAGGACCACGGAAACAATCGGATCAAGATGATCAAAAGAAGAAGAGGAAGGAGGCAGAGAAGAGAATGAATGAGATGACGAAGAAGAAGAATGATCCACCTGACCTTGAGAGGAAAGAGAAGGAAGACGGGAGAAGCCCGGAGGAGGAAGAGAAGAATGAGAGAGCAGATGCATTAGACACATGACTGGATGAGAAATCCTTAGCAGAAAGAGAAGAAGATATAGGATTAAAACCTGAAGGGTGAGAAGAGGAGGAGAAAGAAGAAGACCTAGAAGAAGACGAGTTCAAAAAGGCATCACGAAAGGAAGAAGACGACTGGGAAGATAAATCAACATCAACTACCTGAGAAGGAAGAAAAGAGTCATAATTGGAAGCTACAGAATCCTGAGCAAACACCTGTTGAGATATTTCCGAACCAGAATTTACAAAACTCGTATCATCAGAAACCTTACGCTTATCCTCGGAAAATTTCTCAGAATCTAACGATGAAACTGAAAACGGCAGCGTAAGATGATGCTCGGGTAAAAACTTAGAAGACCCTAAGCAATTAATATCTCTCGCTATCCCGGAAGTTACCTCCCAACCGGAAGCGGAAGACGGAAGTCTATCCGGATATGCACGACCCGGAAGTACACCTCGAGAACCGGAAACGGAAGTGTACAGACCAGAATCCAAACCGGAACCGGAAGCGCTTCTACTGAAAGTCGAAAAATAGTAGGAGTCCTCCGACCCCGGATATCCGGTATAACCGGAAGTGCTGCTGAAACCGGAAACGGAACTAGGAACTGGATCTTGAAGACCCGGATGTCCTACAAAAACGGAAGACATGTCCGGCAAAATCAGCTGAGTGATGGCGATCACATTTAGAGGACGTACATTTCGTCTTATCTGACGATTTACCGGACTCCTAAAAATGAAAAAAGCGTAACAATGAAGCATACCGCTTAGGAAATTGAAAAAAGGAGACTAGAAACATAAACGCACTTCTAAAAAAGGCGGGAAAGTTCAATTTAGAAATCAAAATCCCTAACGACAAGAAAACAAACTTGCATAGGGATAAATGATAATCCTTATAATGCACTAGTAAATTGATAAGGGCTCTTGGTTGAATGCTAGAGAATTAATATGATGATGATGATATAGGCATTGTAACTAAGTTACCACGAAACGAGAACGATCTTTCATAATTATAAAATACAATATAACCACAAATATACTTCGTAAACGTAACTTAGGGAGGATTGACTTCATATTAGGCATATTCCTTAGTAATATAAAAGACAATAGTGTAACTGACACAGAGCAAAGCACAAAAAACTTGTAGAATATTTTAGCAGTTGTTCTGCAAGCAGAATAATTGAAAAGTGAATCCGTTTCCTATTTGGGCTCCAGTGTGCATGCGCAAGCGAGCTTAGTGACAGGCGTCACTATGGGGCGAGTATAGACTGGTGCCAGTCTATATCTGTCAGTATGCTGGAGATGGACTTAACCAGTAGCCTGGTTGAGGGTCCATATTAATAGGAATAGGCATGGGGAGGTGTGTATGCAAGCATTAAAATCTTATTCTGATAGCTAAATGCAGATAATTGATTTAGCAAGTAGTGATTGAACAGTAATGGATGTTTTTGTGGTGTAATAACAACCAGGTTTTGCAGTGGTCTTAACAATACTACAATCCATTTGCATACAAAAAAACCACCTTTTGACAATTTTACCACTGAAATGACGACACCTCAGCAACCATATGATCAGCATTTAACTGTAATGTTCAAATTGGATCTAAGACTAAATATTTTCTTATTAAATGTCTATTTAAAGGCCAAGAGAATACAATTCTTGAAAATTTATCACTGGAATGACTGGCTCGGTTATTGAGCCAGTCATTCAAGTGGTAAATTTTAAAAATTGTATTCTCTTGGCCTGTAAATAGACATTCCACAAGATCACAGTGGAGGCCAGTTTTGGCCTGTATGACCATTAAAAGGTTAATATCAACACACACCTTAATGGATGGATCAATCAGTCACTCAAGTATCTGCCATCATAATCAAATACCTCACATGTTAGCCGATATCATAATACAAATCATGCAAAGCTTTGTCATGAAAATCAAAGTCTGTCACCAGGTATAAGAATTGTTTGTCTCTGATGAACTTACATTATACCTTTCCAGTTTATTCATCCATCATATGACATCATAGACAACTATGTGACATGTAGGATTACATCGTAATCAATGATGTCATGAATGACATAGATAAGTATGTCACAAAAGGCATAATTGGTGATGGAATATGCGTTGTTGTATGAATTGCATGTGCTTACGATTTATTAAACATGCTGTTGAATCTTTGTCACATATATACCAGCATTAACCCTCTGGGCCCTACCAAGAATTTACAAAAAAGTGCTAGAAACCCTACAGCCAAAAGCTAGAAACTTGCTTAGAAACCTAGCCTGTTAGCGGTAGTTGAGTGATAGCGGCGTAGTGCTACCATGCCAACTATATTAACTATTTTTGGCAAAGTATACAATATATTTTAGTTAGTCAACGTGCCTCTCAAAATGGCCACACCGTATAGGATAAATACATTGGTCTATTTTTGCAAAGTTTATCGAAGTTTTTTTTAATTTTACAAATGCCATTGATAAATTTAATCACAATGGTATTAAAACTAACAGATACCAAAGTTTCGTGAAGGTTTTCATCCGATAAGATGTGAAAATGACAATTATATTATGTCATGGTACCGTAAAATTTCGAGAAATTCCGGTCATGATTTTGGGGGGAGGCCTCCATTCAATGTTGAATAACTCCTTTATACATAATCGAACACATACCAGGGTGTCTCAGCGTTGACAGCGAATAAATGGCAAATTTTATGCTATGTAGCATTGCTGGGTACACTCAGCCGTTTAAAAAGCGAACGCGAATGTTTTACACTAAGATTCTATAGCATCGGACATTTTTTCGTAGCGGCGTCCCAAATAGGAATCGTTTATCGTGAAAGATCGCGAGAGAACGACAGGAATTTGTAGAATTGTACCCGTATCTAATATACGAGTATCAAGCTCGTTACCCGTTATTGGCAACACCGTATCACGTACTATAAGATTGATGCGTCTGATTGGTCAGGAATACATGAATATTAATTTTTCTGGCAAGATGGCGACACGATCAGCTGTTTTGCAAAATAGTTGTGTGTTGTGTGTTCAAATATGTCAATCTATGCATATTTCTTGTACGCCACAAACTAAAAAGTAGACAGATGACTAGATTAACGATATTGCCAATCGGGAAGTGGGATGCCGATATATTTGACAACTTTCGCATCTGAACTCGGCCTAATTAATGCTAGTAATTTGAAGAGTACGTTATCTCGGAAATTGTAAACAAAGACACGCATCGATGATTGAGATTATCAGATTGTTTATCTATAACCTTATTGTGATTTCGCGACCAGAGGTAAATGAAATTGATTTATATATTATTGGTTCAGCTGCTCTCTTAACACAATCTATAACTTTCTCGGTTAAATTAGTCATTGAGTAACTGAAAACTTACAAGTAACAGCACATTTACTAATAATCATTGATGACTGGAACTTACCAATAATTCCTTAGAAAACAAATATTTCACTATTGCCCTGGTTACAAACATTCTATCACCATTTACTGTGTGGCCAGTATCCTCTGATCAAAGATATAGAGAACCGGGGCCCTGAAATAAACTTGTGTGCCCAAAATCAACAACAATTGTCACATTTGAACCTGAAATTCCAGAACTCCACATTTACAGTCATTATAAATGTAAGATGTTGAATATTTTGAATCCAATGTGAAGCTGGTGCTGCCTTAGCCAGTTTAATTAGTTTCAAAATATTCAACAGAATTTTGAAACATTCGTAGCAAATTTATTATTCGCTCTTGTCGATTGAAAAGGTTAATCCAGTAATTAGTAGTCATACTCCCTCCTTGGACGATATATGCCCACCATTTATTATATTATTTATTTCATTTATGCGCTAAAATCTTACGGTGGTGTATGACCATAACACCCGTTGTCGGGTCATAATGTTTACCAGTATATCCCAAAGTCTGAGTCTGCTCTGACTCAACCTGCCCCTGTGACAGATATTTGGACAGACTGTCAGTCTGTGACAGTCTGTCCAAATATCTGTCACTGGGACGGGTTGAGTCAGAGCAGACTCGGACTATATATCCCTATGAGCTTGCACCATACATGTATATTGTTAACCATTTAACATTTGAGTCAGACCAAAACTGCTGCAGTTGTCGAGGAAAATGTAAATTTTCCGACCAAAGTAAGATTATTTTTGAAAATGTATCACTGGAATGACTTGCTCTTGGTCTGCATATGGGCATTGTCTGAGGAAATTTAAATTTTCATGAAAAAATTTGATTGTTAAAGTCTTAATATAAGTGCTAGAATTTGGATATTTCTAACTTATCCTTCCTATTTTTTGCAGGTCACTGATGGGCGATGGCTTCTAAACTCTAAATGGACTCAGTTTTTCCTGCTACGCCTAATGGATTTACTAACATGTATTTTATAAAAATACAAATTTGATGACCTGTGTTACTCTATAATCTAATTTTTGTATGGAAACAGTATATTTGAACTAAAACATGATCAGGTACTACACACATCAATGGCTGACAGCTATGCCGGCGGCTGTTCTGGATCGACTCCCGCTGTTATCAACCGTATTCCTGAGGGCTCAGCTAATGTGCATCTCACATAAGCTCTATGTAGCATTTGAGATTGGGTGGGATTTGAATCAAATATCAATAAATTAAATTTAATCTCTTAATTATACCCACACGTTTTGAAAAAACTGTAGGGATATTACAATCGCCTCCATCTGTCTGTCTGTCCATCCATCTCCTCAGAAAGCTTTTGGTAGAATTCAATCAAAATTATTGTGTAAATTACCGATATGCTTGTGGATTGGGAGACACCATTTACACTAGGCTCCATTCCCAGAGGGGTGGGGGGGGGGGGTAGGGTTGATGGAAGACTGTCAAAGTTAAAGGAATATAACCAAATCTGGTGATTTACCATATCATGGCCCTATGTGTGTAGAATGTGAGACAACCTAATACATTAGGCTGTGACACTGCTCGGGTCGGAAGAGGCTGATGGGGGGAGGGGCAAAACGTCAACTGAATTTGTTATGTGAGTAGCGGTGACAGCAGAGTGAAATCTACACAATGTAATGTGCACAAGATCAAGGTAAGAGATGAATTGCCCATATCTCATTTTAATGGGAAAAAATTAAAATTTATAAAGGAAAGCTGGTGAATATTTTAGAATTAGTTTGCCTTTGCTGACCTGGTGAGTTGGGCAGCAACAGCTTTCAGTCAAATCAAAGTACTTGAAATTGGTTTCAAAATATTCACCAAGTTAGCGGTATCTATGGTTACCATGAAATTTGGAATTCAGGATTCAAAGTATATAAACTGATCCCAACACGCGCAAATCATCGATGGAGCTTATGTAGAGATGGGCGGGGCATAGCTAAAAAATTATCCATTAGAAAATCTAAATTTCTGCTCTGTCCTTCCTTTTGTCAATTCCAGTTTTTACTATGTTTAACCCTTTCGTGACAAGTCCTGAAAACAATGTGGCATGGCAAATGATGGTTGTACCCTAATTTCTCAATCCGAAAGAAAATTACATTTTAGTATGACTGAATTAATTATACCTACCAACCGTGTCTCTTTGAGTCCATTCATTATCCCCATACCTACCTTGTCTCCTTGAGTCCATTCATTATCTCCATGTTTTGAAAAAATGGGGATATAATTGCCTCCATCCACTTATCTGTATGTCCATCATGCTATCTCCTCCCAAACAGTTGGGTCGATTTCAACCAAATTTGGTATGGCGGTTACCCATATGATTGCGCTTTGCAAGACAACATTTAGATTTGGCCCTGCCCACTGAAGGTCAGGGGGTGGGGTCCAAAGTTCAAATATCCAAAAAAAATGTCTGTCAGATTTTACTCCCAAACTATTGTGTGGAATTCAAAGAAATTTGGTGTGTGGGTTGCCCATATAATTGTGGATTGCCTGACATTTATTTCTTTGGGATGGAGAAGGGGTTAAAAGGTCAAGAAATTTATTGTAAGCAGAGATTGGAGTCTTCCAGATTTATCTAGATTTCTGGATTTTTCATAGACCACTCTCGCACACCAGTAGTTGACACCCTCTCCATGAATTGAAATTAAGCCAAATGAGCCACTACGTTCAGATAAGACTAGTGATTACTAGATTCTACTTTAGCCCTTCAAATTTTCTATACAGACCAAGGGAAGACCATTTTTGAAATTTTACAACTGGAATGACTGGCTCAATTACCGCGCATTCTAGTGGTAAATTTTCAAAAAGTCTTGCTCTGCTAATCAACATTTCTTAAGATCACAGCAGAGGCATAAATTGGCCACCATGACCATTAAAGGGTTGACAAATGAAATTGTTACCATTGGGCTGGTCATTGTATTAACCCTGGTCAATTTCTACTAGCCTCTGGCTCATGTTAATTTTAACACAGATCACTTCCTCTGATGACATCCAGATTTTTCAAATCAATCCACTCCAGTCTCTGTGTAATGAAACTAATTCAAACAAATTTGGTATGTGATTATGGAGTGCAGAGGATACGCCCCCAGGGATGGGATGGGTAAAGAGGTCAAAGTGGTGAGCATGGGGGACTTGCTATAATGCGTCATCGACCAAGAAATCTAGTTATCACTCACTTACCATCATTGTCGAAGACTTGATGCTTGATAAATAACATTATGAACAGGAGTAATCAGCGATTGTAAACCACCGCCGAGACCACCCTACCGTTTTTGTCATATCCAAATTTGTTAAATCTTTATGTGTGATCACACAGATCACAGCCAAAGTCTGGAAACCCTTGTTTAGGTTATATTGGTTTGTTGTGTTAAAATTTTTAACGAATCGGATCAGTAGTTTTTTAGATGCAATACTGGATGCATGCACACACATAATACCCTCTTTCCCCTTAGGGCAAGGGTAATAATCTAGGAATGAATAGCAATAAAGATCAAAAGTACCTGCAATCTAAAGAAACCATCTGTTGAGTATATTTTGACAAATTTAATTGGAATCTATTGTTGTCCAAAACAACACCAGTTTCCAATCAAATTGGACTCGATATATTCAACAAATCTACTATACATAGTCCAGTCTGATTACCTAAGATGAGATTCTCTCTCTCCCTCTCACTTCGAGTAAACTTTATTTGATATTTACACTGATAGCTTACAAATAATACAGTATTCAACCCTTTAGTACGCAAGCTTTACCACTGGAACATGTTGTCACCTAATGCAGCAACATCTTCCAGTCCAATCGATCTCAAAATATTCAACAATTTAATCACCAGTTCTACTAAGTAATATGACACTCTTACATATAAGAAACTGTATTTGACATACATGTAGTTTACAATGGCAGCTTATACAATAAGTGATTCGAAATAAAATGGTACAGTAGATTTACATCAAGCGCATCAGATTTAACCCGTACCACTCTTATGCCAATATTCTATCTTTTAATGTGCCAATAGCCTGGAAAACTGGTACTGTTCTACTTCTGGTAATAGAAACTGGTGTACATTTTTTAACAACTTTGGTTTAGTAGATGATGTTGTTATCTACGACAGCAACATCTTCCACCAAATCTGTTGAGACAGGAACACAAGTTCTTTTAATTTAATTTGAAAATTTAAAATTTTGACAGAATGGTAGGGGTTAATAGAATAGTGCAGAAGATAGAATTACAGAATCATCATTTTCATGAAATCTCAACCAGATAACTGTCCTATTCGCCATATTTTCCTGAAGAAAAAAAGAGGAGAAACATTTATAAGATCAAAGAACAATAGAAAACGGAAATAAAACTGGAACAGTCAACAAAGGTGATTTCAAATGGCAATAGCAAGCTAATGTCTCATGACTCGCATTACTTTAATAATGCATGTTACGGACCCGTATTGACCCAGTAGCGGCCCCGTAACATGCGGTATCATGATAGATGATTGAGGAACAGAAATTAGACCGTAGATGCACGACAATATCTCCCCAGAAGCTAAATGACGGGTGTGATATAATGGTATTAATGGGCAAGCTATGTAAGGATGCACTTTAAATCTTGTAGGCGTCAGTGTAGCTATTCAGCTGTATGTAATATTTTACCGACGCAATTATAAATTAGGTTAGCCATTCTCACTAAGCGATTCCGGCCATCAGGGAATCGAGTACTCGGTTAAATAAAGGAATCGACACGCTATCGTTGACGATTTTACGCTAGGAATTTCATTCACAGAAAACTATTTATATTTTCCCGTAGAAATTTGTAAACAAACTGAATTGACCAATCAACAGTGGATTTATAAAATTCAATCATCTGACGTAATGTAACGCTACGTTTGATTGGATAAAACGCCCGTAATGCTTGTGTATTTAGCGATCGAAAACTGGTGCTCTTAAAGCCGTCCACACGGCGTGTAGTTTTCCACGTCAAGTTATTGAAACCCGTCCAGACGGCTCGTAGGTTTATTTGTACGCTTTTTGCGCGCCATCTAGACGGCTCGTAGGTTCCTTAGGGTTAATAACAAGAGGCCCAGAGGCTTTTATCATTAATAACAAGCGCCCAACGGGCTTTTATCGCTCACCTGCAATTATTGACCACTGGCACTAACGAACAAAACGAGATGAACACTGGAAAAATTTACCAATCTAATTTCTGTGAAGAAGGTTTAGCCAAGTTTTATTAAAATTGGCCCAGTGGTTAATAAGCAGTCTTATGATTTTCTTAGAAATTTGCAGAACAAGATGTCCACCAAAAACGCGATATGCTGATTGATTCATGGAGGGCATCTTTTTTTACGTATCAACTTTCCATTGACAAACTTGAATTGGGCTTAGGCCGTAATCATATCTCCCAAATTTCGGCCCGATCCGTTCAACGGTTCTGGGTAAGTAATTTTCATGAAAACTAGATCATCCAAGATGGCCACCAAAGCATCAGGACAATTGAGTTCTCTTAAAGAAACTTGGTTCAGCTCTTGGGCTAGATCATATTTCACGAGTTTGAATCGTCCCCAAAACGGTTAAGATTTTTAACGTTTCTAAAAATCGGCCAAAATCTAAGATGGCCAGACTTCGTTTGAACAAACTTGGATCCCTATACCCTAAGGATATTTAATTGAAATCGGCCCAGTAATTCTCGAGAAGAAATTAAAAATTTCCCATTGCTTTAGTATGGGAGCTTTTGGCGGGAAAATGATCCAAGATGGCCGCCAAACCATTTATCTGACAGTTTCGAAAATTTCAAATCGGAATACACAAAAACCTGTATAAAAACAATTTCAGCCTCAAATAAAAAAATCAATATGGCCGCCAAACATGCTATATTTTGATTGGCCCACGGCGGCCATGTTTTTTGACGGATCAACTTCTCTTGAACAAATTTTACTGGCCCTTAGTCCCTAATCATATCTGCCAAATTTCGGCCTGATCCCTTCAGCGGTTCTGGAGAAGTCATTTTCGCTAAAACTAGGTCACCCAAGATGGCTGCCGAACCATTTGACCAATCAAGTTCCCCTAAACTAACTTGGTTGAGCTCTTGCCCTGGATCATATTTCATGAGGTTTCCTTCAATCCCTCAAGCGGTTTGGAGAAATTTTTTAGACATTTAAATTTTTTTTTGCCAAAATCCAAGATGGCTGCTGGCCAAATTGGCCGATCGGCTTCGTTTGAACAAACTTGGAGCCTATGCCCTAAGGATGCTTCCTGCCAAATATAATTGAAAGCATCCCAGCGGTTCTTGAGAAGAAGTTGTTTTAAAGGAAAAGTTGATGGATGGATGGATGACGGATGGTCGCCACGACATAAGCTCACTTGGCCTTTCAGGCCAGGTGAGCTAATAAGCTAATAGATTTAGATTTGTGTCATCTATTGCTCTGGCTGAAATGGCTTGCATCAGGTTACACTATCACTATAGTTGAGAAATAACAATTTCAAATATCGGAAAATATTCTGCAAAAATATTTTTCTGGAAAAATAACATCACTAAGTTGAGTCAGGACTAATCGTTTTACAGAACAGGAAGTATTATTATGCACCAAGACACAGATTCCTACGTGCTGGTGAAATTAGTTCTTGTAGATCAGTATTAATTTTTTATACACACGTCCATTTGAAGACTAAGAGGTTATTTTTTAACATTTAACACTGGAAAAGGGCAGGGAAATTAACAAGTTTTAATGGAAAATCAACATACGCCCGAAGGCATACTTGTTTGAGGAATGCTAAATGTGAACAGTGTCTTTGATAAATGACACTTGGTCTATCCCTAAAAAATCTGCTGAACAAAAAATTGTCAGTGTAGATTTACACTACGGGCAGATTTTTGTCTAAACGAAATCATGACACTTCGTCTATCCCTAACACATCTGATGAAATTGTGAGTGTAGGTTCAAAACTCTTCGAGATCTGCTCCGGACAAGAAAATTGCTGAATTTTAGCATTTCAAGGGAGATAACTCTGGCGAATATGGGTGGATTTTGCCGAAACGAAAGCATGACACTTCGTCCATCCATAACACATCTGCTGAAAAAGAATTTGTGAGTATAGGTTCAAAACTCTCCGCGATATGGCTCTGACAAGAAAATTTTAACAAATTTTAGCTTTTCAGTTGCACACAAAATTGTGCGTGTAGGTTCAAACCTCTTCGAGATCTGCTCCGGAAAAGAATATTGATGAATTTGAGCTTTTCAGGGGAGATACCTTGGGCAAATATGGCCAGATTTTGCCGAAACCAAATCATTGCAATTCGTCTATCTCAACACATCTGGGTAAAATAATTTTTAGTGTAGGTTAAAAAAACTTCGAGATTTGCTCCGGACAAGAAATCAGACGGACAGACACACGGCACATGGATGGAGAGCGCCATCACATAATACGACCCCACTTACGCGGGAGTATAAAAATCTGTGTAACCTATTAAGCTCCAGATATTTCTTTCATGTAACCAATAAATTGTTTATGTACCGGTCAGTCATTTGCATAACCTTATTTGTTGGCTATTTAATATTTAATTTCAAAGAATGTGTACAGAAAAATAACATTCCTGATGAATAACATACATTGTCATTGTTTTATACAAAAATCTGCTGACTGAACATGTGCTTAACCATCTTTCCAATGGAAAATAAATCAACACCTCATTTTCATGTAAACTAATTTTCATTATGCTTTCTGATTTTGCGTAATCAACACGACAACTATTGGTTTGGTAACACCAAATTTCCAAGCCTGCTGGAATGACTGGCTTGGCTATCGAGCCAATCACTCCAGTGGTTATTTTTAAAAGCATAGTATCTTGGTCTGCAATAAATGGACATTTCACAAGACTACTACCATGACAGCAGTAGCTGCTTTTGGCCAGTTCGAGTGTAAAAGGATTTGAGACATTATGTCATAAGCTTTTTCAAAAGGCAACACTTGCACCAAGTGTTTTAGTTGACCATTTTAAAACGACAAATCCCTGAAAAAAAGTCAATTCTTTATCAATACATAAAATATTCTGTTGAATATTTTGAAATTAATATAACTGAAAGCTTTCCGTCATATTAATTTCAAGATATTCAACAGCTTTCCTGTTTGTTTGCCCCAAGATTGAGATAGAGGGAATTTATCCGTGAAATGGCTAAGACTTAAGATAGCATTTGCCTTTAGTATTCATTGTCGGTACTCAAGTTGGTCATCTGTATAATGTACCTCTCTTCGTAATCCTCTTCATCGTCATCATCATCTTCACTGCTCTCAGGATGGAAAACAGAGCCTTTCTCCTTATTTCTCTTATCACTGGAGCTTGAACAACCAGCCTCTTGCTCCTAAAAAAAGATTCTACATTTCATGGTTCAACATAAATCCGGATTACAATGATAACAAGAATGACAATCAGAGATTGCTAAAGTATCCCCCCCCCCCCCCACCACCACCCAACATCTTGTCAAGCACAACCTCCCACTCAAAATTGGTCACCGTGACTCTCACCTTTCACACCAAAATCTATAGGGTTCTTCGAAACACCGAGGACAACCTCCCAGCAAGATTAGTAATAATCCCTAGTGCTGTCGGAAAATTTACCAACGTATTTTTCCAGAAAATTTTCCGGTCACCTAAGGATGCAATTGCAAGTTTTTATTTCCATATTGCATTAATACCCATGCTTTGCTACTAATATAAGTTAATAGATTTGTGTCATCTATTGCCATGGCTGAAATGGCTTGCATCAGGTTACACTATCACTATAGTTCAGAAATAAAAAATTTCCAAACAATGCTGTTAAATATCTTGAACCCAATTTGCTTGAAAAAAGCTATCGCTGCTATAGGCAGTACTGGCTTAGCAGCAATGGCTTCCTAGCAAATTGTGTTCAAAATATTCAACAGGCAAGTTTTTGCATATCATTCAAAATTTCAGAAAATGTTAATTGTGTACTTTTACCTTATTTCTGGGCTCAACTGTACACCAGCTGCAGGGAATAAAAAATGATGCAATATTGCATCATACACTGCATCATGCACATCAAAATAATTTTTTTAATAATACCCATTTGTTTTTTTCTTACACTTAAATTGGTAAAAATTAGCAGGCAGTCTGTCAAACAAACAATCAGACAGCCCTGCAGTGCCTGCACCCACCCACCCACCAATTTACCCACACACCCATACACTGTTACACACCCACAGACCACGGTGCCACACAAACACCCACGGTGCCACACAAACACCCACGGTGCCACACAAACACCCACAGCGCCACACACATATATATTTAATGGTTCAAAATATACACATATTTTTCCAATTTTAGGAAAACTTTCTGGAGAAATATTTTTTCCGGAAAAATAACCACTAATTGATCCCTTCAATTGTACTAGAGTTATCATCCGGAAACGCAATATTACATCATTAATTAGGTCATTGTGATCTTAACCTTTGACCGTTTGGCGCAAAAATCGATAGGCATCTTTGGACCACCACGGACAAGCTCCCACAACAGATTGGCAATGATCCCTTCAATAGAAGTCGAGTTACAGTACAGCTCAGAAATAACTTTGAATTCAGACGAAACAAAAACGGGGACAAAGCGCGCCATTTTTTAAGGAGATTGTCAAAACATTAACGCTTCAACCAAATTCTGAATGCGTCAAAAAAATTTCTGAATGCGTAGTGAGAAAAATCTGGCGAGTAAGAAAATATCTTGAATGTGTGTAAAATAAATGTGTTTGTGTTAGAACTTTTTTCTGGGACAAATTCGTTACTGCGAGTCTGATATTGGATTGAAATTTGTTTGAAACACTTCTCAATCATCCCAAAGCAAGTGTGTGTGTGGTTGAGTTGATGTCCTATTCCCTACATGTGTGGTGAGATAAAGCAGGATAAACGACTCGAAAACTAGTGTATGGAAAATTGTCATTTAGCGCTATTAGTTTGATAAAAGAAAGTGTGGGGAAATTGTAATCTCGGCCATAAAATATAAATTTCACCATTTACAAAAGTTCCCGACAGTGTTTCCAGGAAATCCCCAAGGGGTTAGATCCCGGTTAGCGCTGAGTAACGCTTTCAAAGTGTTCCGGGAACCCAGTTCAGTTGCAAGATCATCCGCTTTCTAGGTCATCTGTGCATAAAGATCGGCTTTTTCGTTTTGCGTATTGCAAGATGTGCGCGTGACTGACATCTTTGGAAAATTCCAGTAACTATTATATTATCAGAAAAAAATTATTTTCCCCCACATAGCACATTAAACCTCTGGCAGCGACGGGCCGTATTATCGGCTAGAAATAATTGGTTTCTGGGGCTCACGCTACCACTAATTTTTCGATCACGAAATACACAAGCATTACAGGCATTTTATCCAATCAAACTTAGAGCTACATTATGTCAGAAGGCTGAATTTTTAAAATCCACTGTCGATTGGTCAATTCAGTTTGTTCACAAATATCTGCGAGAAAATATAAATAGATCTTTGTGAATGTAAAAATGTCAAAAATGACTAAGCAATGGATTTATTTAAGTGAGTGCGAGTACCCAATTATTCGGATAGACGGAATTGGTTATTATTATTATCATTATTATTATAGAAGCTGCTCAACGATTGGCCAAGCTGGAAAATCTTTCGAAACGGCATCCTACACCACCAGTGCTATATATATATATATATAATATGGAAATGCGAACACAACCTGCTCTCCGTAGTTAAGATCGCGCAATTTCATTTTTTATCTTTATCACGTGATATGATGTTACCAGCTTATGACAAATAGATGATATAAATCAAATAATTCCACCACCACCCACTATGGCAGCCATGTTCGTGGTATGACATAATCCCACTGATTTGGATAGACATATGGATGGATACACAGACAAATGGGAGCTAATAATTATAAACTAAGAAGTTTCGTCACAATACTCCAAGCAAAAATAAAGTTATTGAAGCCAAAATTTGCACGGACGGACAGATACAAATTCAGAAACAAAGGTATGGATGGATGGAGGGACGAGCTGACTGACCCACAAAATAATGTACATTTCCCTAGAAACATAGCCAGGGAATATTTTGAGCGGTATCGCATCGCAAAATGCGATGCAAATGAGTACCTGTTGCTACACATTCACAACTTCACATAGCTATTTGCTGCGATACATAATTTTGATGTAAAATTCAGTCAATTCACTTAACTTAGAGATATTTTTGATAAAGTAGCTAAAATTGCAAAAAGATTGTCAAATTTAGTAAGGAAGCGAGATGCGCATGCGTTGGAGACTGATTTCCGATATAGTCCATAGACATATATATAGCTAGAGCGCATATCTTCATACCTTCCTTCACTATGGGACAAATGACTGCCGGTGACGCGAGTTCATTAAGCGCTCTATAGATCAAAATTCTAAAAGCTAGCGATGCGCGTATGCGTTGGCGTCTTCCTTCTTCTGGTATAATAATAAGCTGTTAAAGACTTCAGTTTTGAGTTTGGACACCAGTCGGAAACTCGCAATATGTATCACGGGGTATTCACTGTCGTCGATATATTGCTCGTAACAGACTCTTGTAAATCTAAATTCTCCTATAGGGGGGTATGGCTATTGATCATTGCCTCGTCATTAGTTAGCGTTATGATAAACTTTAAAAATACAAGTTTATCTAGGCTGATTCTGGTCGATTTAGACAAAGTGTGTCTCTGAAACTGAGTTATATCATCACGAATGCTAAACTCCTGTTAGTGCATCCCCAAATCAAGGCCGACACAGTATAGTTAGCCATGCTACGGCGGCGTATCGCGCTTGATTCGCGCAAGCAACAGATTTAGAATGGCATGTCGCCAAGATCGATGCATGTGCGAGAGTGTTCTCGAATACATTTTCTCCAAAGTCGGGAACATACTTTCTCGCAAGATTATTGTTTAATAAATATAACTAGATATAGAAAGCAACCAATTAATCGCAAGGAAACTACCGACAGTAAAGAAAATAAACAATGTTTTACGTGGAAATTTTATGAATATGAATGACGTAGTATCTCTATATATAGCATTCGTAGTAAAACTAGTAACACGATTGATACACGCTGATCACAGTAAAACTTTTTATCATTCACTATTTACGCCAGAGAAAACAACCATTAGTAATTTTTAAATAAAAATTGTTAACTCTTTCAACTGAAGTCATAGTATCGTTACTCACAGCTGCCATAGCCTGCAACAGCTTGCAGTTAAGCACTAACACTATAGGTTTTTTTCGTGACGTCATTATTTTTGGAACGGGGGAAGCTGGGCCATCAAGCGGCCACTGACATGATAAAGTAAACACATCTTGCTGGCTGTAAATCTTATCTTACACCGCATTAATCCTCTAAATAATAATTGTTTGGCGAAATATATTCAATTTCCACTTTATTTGTGCACGATATTGAGGGCAATGATTTATTTCCTGCTTTCATACCATGTTGGAACCAGTATTCGTGCATCAAATGGCTTGCTCATTCAGTCATTGTGTGTGTGAATGGCGACATTTGTGCTGTTCATGCTCAAATAAGTGTTCTAACGATGGTATGTATGAATGGTGATAAATTATACCTTTAGACGATTGAGGGCCAATAACTGTGTACATGTTTGGTTGGGGTGTGGGCGTTGGGGGGTGGGCGCTGATAGCAGATTGTTGTTAGTTTAAGTTGACTCATGTGAAAATATTCAGCAGTGTTGTCATTTGTTTAAGTAAGTTTAATTATCCCTAGCTCACAGGAGATATAGTATGATAACCAGCTGGGTGTGTCAAATTTTGACATGCAGGAGCCGACTTAGAGGTGCAGATGAGATGGGTTGGGGGTGAGTGGGTTGGAATGGGGTTTTATCCTGCATTTCTGGTGGTAGACAATTGGTCAGCTAATGGCAGCACCACTGATTGTAAGAGGAAGTCACGGTTACTATATGCATAAAAGTAAATAAGCGTAACTAACTTTGAATACATGCTGATCATGTTTAATTGTGTATTTAATTACCTATTTCACCGACAAATGAAAAAGCATATTCTTTATGACATAAAACTTATTCTGTTGAATATTCTGAAATTAATTTGACTGGAAGCCATTGCCAGCAACAACTGCCAGCCAAATTAATTCAAAATATTCAAGTTTTCCTGTATTGCAGCATTGAAAATGAGACATGGGGAATTCAGCGGTGAAAAGGTTAATGAATAGCTACATGTCCTGAAAGGTTAAAAGTATATGGATGTCTAAAAGTATATGGATGTCTAGGATTCATTACCTACATGTACCTGCAACAATGGATACAATTTACCGGCTTCCAAAAATATTGCAATGTTTATATTTCTACATAAAAAGACTGGACTGATTGTAAAATTTATTGAATTTTCATAGTTTTATTATTTTCCTAGCTTTATTTTGCTATGATTAGCAAAAACATAGTAAAAGAAACCTTAACCGTCACCATGAAAGATAATGCTCTACATTTACCTACCTCAATTGCTAGGGGCATGTGATTGGGTTATTATTTATTGGGCCTCAAGACATGATACCAACTGCTATTGTATAAATTGTGTGTATGTAGTTAAAATAACTGAGAACCACCCGTGTAGAGCCTTACTTCCACTTCACATTCTGCATTAACAATCTACAGCTAATAGCAAAATTAATTATTTAAATAATTACATCATTTAGAATATGGGTGACTGATGGCATATGCTTGATAAAGTAGATAGTATAGAAAGAACAATCAATGTTTATCTCAGTGTATGCAAACTCTAAGTTCTACAAAACGTTTTAGCATTTGATAATTACATGTGTGCATCTGCACGTGTAATGTCATGAATTGGTTCAGAGAAATTAGGTAGCATAGTCAGTGTTGAATCACTCACTCCATATTAAAACATTGCTGAACATATGGCCCCCACATCTTTCCAAACATAGAAACCAATTTGTATTTTAAATAGGAGTTGAGTATACCTGCGGTGTATGAGTATCTAGCCATGTACCATTCACTCAGGAAATGCTGAAAATTAGATGTGGGGAAGCAAGTTCCAGGCAGACAGGGGTGTAACTCCGCCCATACAGGGAAATGTATAGGCTCTAGATAGCAGATTCAATTTAACAATGACCAAGACTGGTGGTAATTGGAAGTTGTACTAATTCAATTACCACATTGGATAAATTGGTAAATTTTTAAGAATTGGAACTGCTAATTGAAATTACTTTGCCCCAAGAATGACTAATTTCCAATTTCTTTTCAATTATTTTATAATTTTATCAACATAGGGGTCATTCCATCTCATATCACCCAAGGGCGGAAATGGCACCGACACCAATATTGACTAAATTTTGTCTATATATTATGTCTGTCACAAGAAACAAAAATATTAATTTTTATCGCGATCTGCCAAACCATTCAAGAGTTATGGCCCTTTAAAAGTTGTGAAAAATCACAAAAAACGTAAAAAATGTCCGAACAGCAAAACTTCAAACAACTATATCTTTTGAACTAGTGGACCGAATTGGTTGTAATTTGTGTCATTTGAAAGGGAATAACACAAGGATTCTAAATATGTGATCAGAATGAGAATAGGACTAGGTTTATATATGATGACCTTTTGACCTTTGATTTGACCTTGAATTTGACCTTGTGGGCAACCTGCGAATAAAAAATTTGATATGACAAATTACACCTATACATGTTTTCTACATTATGTTAAAATTTAACAGGTATAATGTTCCTAGTTTTTGCACATTTTATTTATGAAAATGGCATGCACCAGTAAAAGAACAAAAACACATTCATTTATACATAAATAAAATGTGCAAAAACTAGGAACATTATACCTGTTAAATTTTAACATAATGTACAAAACATGTATAGGTGTAATTTGTCATATCAAATTTTTTATTCGCAGACGGACAGACACAAATTCAGAGACAAAGGGATGGATGGATGGAGGGACGGGCTGACTGACCCTCAAACGAAGGTGCATTTCCCTACTACCATTGCCAACCTTCCCATGAAGTTTCGTCACAATATTCCAACCAAAGATAGTTATTGAACGAAAACAAAATTTGCAGACGGATGGACACAAATTCTGAGACAAAGGGATGGACGGACAGAGGGACAGGCTGACTGTAGGTGCATTTGCCTACTACCATAGCCAACTGTCCCATGTGTTGTCCCAATATTCCAATCAAAAGTAAAGTTATTCAAAGAAAACCTGTGAGTGTGAAGGACTAAGATATTAGCCCATATTTAGGTGGGGGTGGGAACTTACTTTTTTTAGGTGTATATAATATACTATATTATAGTAGGGGGATATGTGGTAGTGGTATGCATGGATTTTGTAGATGACCCCAGAGCGTTCATCTGTGGTCAGTTTATCTTTGGGTCTTACTAGTTGTGATCTTAAGGTGTTGACGGGCTTGTGGTAGGTTTTGATGTGTTCTCTGAAGAGTCTGCCAAGGTGTTCTGATAGGCCTTGGATGTACGGAAGTCCGACCAGTGGAAGTTTTTCGACATCTGGTGGTTTATTACGAGGTGGGGGAGGTGGTTTTCTCATCCACGAAGTGTAACTGTTGGCTAGGGGAGACTGTTGGATGTGATTATGTTCTTCTTTTCTGTCTGATGTTTCTGTGATGATCGAATGTGACCAATGTGAGGGGACATACATAGGCGAAACCAAAAGGCCTCTCAGCACCAGTCAAAGAACATCTTAAAATCAATTCCAACTCAGCTGGGGCAGAACATACAGAATCCACTGGCCACGTCATCCCCGTCAGCAGTGCCTCGGTCATCAATATTGCGACCAACTTATTCAAACGGAAGGTTAGAGGCCATATAAATCTACAAGCATCAACCAACCATGAACATAGACGAGGGCTACCGTACACCAGCAGTCTACCAGTCCATGCTGTCATGTGACTCCACAAGATCTGACCAATGACATTGCCAGCGACCATCAGTTAGTGCTGTGAAGTGACCGAGATGGTCACGAAAGCTACACTCAAAACAATTTCTACATCCCGGAGAGGTAACTAATTTTTCCTTATTATGCTATATGTTGCTAGGTCCACGGCGGACATGTTTTTGTGTATCAACTTCCTTTCAGGGCCCTTAATCCCTAATCATATCTCCCAATTTCTGGCCAGATCCATTCAGACAACCTGACATTAGGGACCACTCATCTGGTTCTCCATAAGATGCGCATTAAAGACAGGTTAAGCTGTATTTAATGGTCAAGCGACGCAAAATCAGCGCCTCCAGTGGTTTGGAGATATGGCCATTTGCAGGTCGTCAATTTTTTCTAATAATTTATCACTGAAATGGCTGACTCATTAACCAAGCAAGCCCTTCAAGAAGTAAATTTGTAAAAATAGGCTTCTTTTGGCCTGAAAATGGATATCGACTAACCAAAAATTTTCTTGACCAAGCGTGACCATTCAAGGGTCTGTCAAGCAGACGTACCTGTGTGTTTGTAGCAGTAGCTACTGACGTAGATCCTGCTGTGACAACTGATGGAGATGATGATGATGATGCGGTTGATGTCTGGCTTGATACAGGAGCAGGACTGATGCTACTGGAAGCAGGTCGGTTACTACCAGTTGTCGATGAAGGCATAGAGGTCTCCCCACTTGCTGTTGATGATTCTGGGCCCGATAACGATTGATTTGTTGTAGATTCTGCCTCACTAGTTACCGACACATCTGTTTTGGGTTTATTTCCTACACTTGTATTCATATTATTTGGACAACTAACACTACTTGAGACCAGTGAATCCGAGCTTTTATCACAATCTGGAACACTTTTATAGCACGATGAATCAAGTTCTTGGACAGAAGACTCATCAGAGTTTGGTTCATTTTTATTGTTATTGTTAATAATCAGTGATTGCCGTATCGAATGTTCTTTTTCAGTGTTCATATTATTTTCATTGTCTGCATGGCCATTGGCTAACTTGGAATCAAGAGACATCTTAACATTAGCAAAAGCACTGTTTTCACCTCGCGACTTATTCTCTCCGGAGTCACTAACTTCTACAGAGCTTCCAGAGGCAGCTGGTTTCACATCTGAACTGATGCCAGCAGATGAAACAGAATTAGAATCATCTTTTAAACACCTAGTATCATTAGAATTTGGATCCGACTCAAATTTTTTGGCCTTCAATAAAGGTGATAGGAATTCCTGCCAGTTTTGTTTACCTACAAATGACCGTATATGTGGTGGTAGACTTGTACCGAAACCACTACTTGTACTGCTGCCACAGTCTCCTCCAGCCTCGATCATATGCGTAGATGTTGATGTATTACTGGAACTACCTTCCCCACTACCAATATCAATATTCATTGGCTGCCTGTCATAGTTTGTTAAGAGTTCATTTAATGGCATCTTGGCTTCTTTTGCCAAAATTTCGGCTTCAGCGCGTGATGCTGCCACTTCTTCAGCTAAAAGCAGACAATTTTTATATTAAATTTTGTACATTCCTAAAAATAAAGTACAGATTTATTACAAATCAGAATGAAATAAGAAACATTCTTATCGACACCCATTCAACAATAATGGAAAAGTAGCGATTAAAAAATTTATGTGTGGCTCAATCTTCTACTCTAGAACTAAAGCCAACCAGGCATGCCCGAGAGGGTTATTCACCTTTCCAGAGTATCCATCGATGATCTGATGTCATACTCAGCCAAGCGGCGTACAGGATGATGTCATAATCATTATGTCATAAATGCTTCTATCAGGCCCATCTTTAACTCTTAATAGTCTGACACATACAAATTGTATGTCTCTACTATTTACTAAACATGCATAGGCAGCAACAGTGCCCAGTCAAACTAGTTTTAAAATATTCAGCAAATTATCTGTATAGTTTTCTGGAAATTGAGTCAGAGTTAAAAAATCGATCGATCCCAACACGAGCGAGGTGTGGGTGAAGCTTAGCTAGAGATGGGCGGGGCATAGCTAAAACTGGAAAGGTCCATTGAAAATTGTTTAACAATAATGTAGAGATACCCACAGAATATCCATCTCATGTTGTAATGAGATCCATTCATCAACAGAGGAGGAAGAGCAGCGATTTCACAATTTAATGGTGGGGCAGGCGAGGGCCCTTTTAAAACCCAACAGGAGGCTGACTCTAAAACTGGATTCCGTTATGACGTCTACCCATCAGATATCCTCCCATCATTAACTGAGTAGTGTTTTTAAAATTGAGCACTTCTAAGATCAACCAGGGCAATGAATCGAATGAATCATATGACGTCATAATCAACTACGTCACAATAAGGCTGACGCTAAAATCAATTACGTCATGAATGACACGATTTAGTCCACCTTAAACACTTAATAGTCCATCAGGTTGTACAAATTGTATGTCTATTATTTAATAAACATTCTGTTAGGCAGCAACAGCACCCAGTCAAATTAGTTTCAAAATATTCAACTTACCTGCAGTTTTCTGAAAATTGAGATTCAGATAGTGCAGGGATCGGTTGATCCAAACAAAGAGTAAGAGTGCGTAGAGCTTAGCTAGAGATGGGCGGGGAATAGCTAAAACTGGATTCCTCCACTGGGCTCCATTAGGATGCCTAGAATGCATGTGCATTTTCACAGACTGGATGAAAACTGTATTAGTAGTAAAAAGAACCAAAATGTCCACATGAAGAACATGAGCAAGCCTTAGCGATCCATTCTGAATCGAAAAGCTATCTATCACTGACTCACAAGGTTTTAAGATGAATGAATGAACGATCCACCGAATGAATGACATGAATGTTTATGGCAATAAATATAATTTTATTTAATGACATAATGCAAATATATTCTGCAAAAATGGGAAAGTGCTAAAGATCTTATTTCAGGAATCATATTCAAAATTTAGAATCCTAATTAGTAGCAAATTTGAAAGCAATCCCTTTGTCATGTGCGTTAAGTTTTGGGGCGTGGATATGTACCAGTACTTGTCAAATGATGGTTACACTAGTCTTGGCAAGTATTTCAGAAGAAAGGCCTGATCAACAATCTTCTAATACAGTACAACGACTAAACTTGCCATAAGGGGAGCATGACTGGAAGCCATAGCTTCTTTAGGCAGCAATCGCTTCCAGTCATATTAATTTCAAAATATTTAACGGAATATGTTTTATTTCATACAGAATTTATTTTATCAGAGATTTGTCGTTGAACGGGTTAAGAGAAACTTATAAGTGTTCAAAGGCGCAGTTAAACTCGAGGGATCCGATCTGTCACTCACATTTGACATCGTAATCAAATGTCACTAGTTAGTTGACACCAAAAGCAAAATGACAGTTCCATCAGGAAGATCAAAAAAGTCTCTTAAAGTATATGAATTCATGAATCCATTTCCTCATTATCATATGACGTCATAATCAACTACGCGACGTCATGAATGATTCGATTAAGCCCGTCTTTAACGCTTAATAGTCTGACACGTTGTAAGAATTGTATGTTTTTGTTATTTAAGAAACATGCTGTTGAATATTTTGAAACTAATTTGACTGGACGCTGTTTGCTGCTTAGTTTCAAAATATTCAACAGCTTACCTGTATAGTTTTTTGGAAATTGATAGTCGGGAAGTTCGGAGATCGATCAATCTCAACACGACGACTTGTGGGTGGAGCTACGTTAGAGGTGGGCTGGGTTTAGCAAAAACTGGAATGGTCCATTGTATGCCTTTGTTGAAAATACAATTTAATAAACATTCTGCTGAATATTTTGAAGATAATTTGACAGGGAACCTTTGCTACCATAGGCATCAAACAGACCCCACGTCAATTTAGTTTAAAAATACTCAACCGCTAACATGTATAATTACACAGTACCTTGAAATTGGGATTCTGGGAATTCAGGATTCCACGTATATAGTCCAATGTGCATAAAAAAAGGTGGGCGGAGCTTAACTAGAAATGGATCCCGCCATTGTATGTAGTCACCTGAATGGGAATTGAGTGTCAAGTTAAAACTAAGCACAATTTTGTGTAATAATTGCACCGTATTGTACCATTGGTGTTATTGTCATACAGATCTTCGACTCCGGCTAGAATCTTCAATTCCTTCATCACATCTTCCCTTGTAAGCAACTCATCAAATCCAAGAAATGCATCTTCCAAGGCACCTATCAAGTTACCCGACTTGTACGCTTCTGTTTCTCTGATAAACGCTGGCAAGTGCACTGCACAGTACTGGGCAACTTCAGCTCCTGGAATGGACAGATATTTAATCTTTTCATGCCGAAATTGCCCAAAAACGGCCTCTAGTGGCTTTGAGGAATGTCCATTTGCAGGCCAACAGAAAAATATTTTTGAAAATTTAACATTTGAATGACTGGCTCGCTAATCAAGCCAGGCATTTCTGTTGTAAGTTTTTTACAATAATCTCTTGGCCTGCAAGGGCCATTCAATGACAAAATGGTTTTTTGGATCAAATTTAGTGATTTAAGGGTTAAAGCACACAAATCATGATGATAACATCATAAATCCTCGAGTTGACAAGAGTAGTCAAGAAAGTTTTATTTCTTGTTTTAGTGAATGCTCATTTGCAGGCCACAAAGAATCCTCTTTTCCAACAAAATTTACCACTGCAAAGATTGAGACTCATTTATCGAGTCAGGCATTCCGGCTGTACATTTTCACCGCTTGGCCTGCAAACATGGCAAATCACCATTTCTCAAGACAGTGGCAATTTCTGTCTTCCTTTAGCATTAAAGAGTTTATTATCTGGTATTTTTTCTATTAACACTATAGACATGATAGGCCAAATTCTCTATGAGAGGTGATATAACAATAAACGGGTTCTTTGATATTTTTTAAGTTTTAAAATATTCTGCAGATTGCGTCATATGTATGCCATGTTTGCTTTGAAATTGAGATATATATATATATATATACCAGATGTATTTATCAAACATGGATTCAGCAAGCGATTAGTAGTGTTGGGAATTGGTTCAATTTTTGTGATCGATGATTGGTTTTATATACTAAGCGATGATCAATTAATGATTGATCTTAACAGGTTCTCATTTTTTACCCATTTTGAATGCAGTAATTATAGCATGTTCAAGGATAATTACCCCTTTCAAACCAAGTCGCAGGTAAGAAATCTGTTGAATATCTTGAAACTAATTTGACTGAAAGCTGCTGCTGCCTTAGGCAGCAACATCTTTCAGTCAAATAGGTTTCAAAATATTCAACATGTTATTGGTATATGGTTGCTTTGAATTTAAATTCTTAACCAAAAAGTATTCGTTTTCTAGCTTGACCAGTTAAAATATATTAATAAAGTCAGTTTATAAACAACCAAAATCGATTTCTGAAATCATGATTGATCGGTTGGTTGAACATGCAAACCAATCAATCATCGATCAAATCCATTAATCAGAACACCAGCGATTAGTTCTCCATACAAGAACAGGACAAGATATGATAATGGTTAAATACCATTTGTAACAAATCTGAATAGATCAGTCAAATGTCACATACCCACATTAACCTAGAAAAAAAAGGAAAATTAAATTTAAACAAACTGCTTAAAGGTCTCATGTCCCATTAAATGGAGAAACATTTGCACAAGATGAGATGACTTGATTTCTGGCCAATTTAACAAGCATACAATGCCCCGACTCAAATTAGTCTATTATCTGTACAGTCCAGGATTTCTCAAAGAAAATCCACCTGCATGTACAACTGATCATTTGTCACTGTCAGCCAGCTCTTGAGATGTATGCACACAGTATGTATTCAAGGCAGTAAGCTCGACAGAACATTTTTCAATACTGCTCAGTGCATCATTCAAGAAGGCTGTTGTATATTTTAACAATAATTTACCTGAAAGCTGTTGCTGTTTTGACTTTTGAGCAGCACCACATTTCAGTCAAGCCAGCACTTACTCCAGATTTGAAAAATATTTGACAGAAAATTTTTGCTGCAACAAGTCAGTTCCAAAATAATAAGCGGTACTTTCAACTGGCACACATGTTCTAACAATTTGTCAGCAAGTTGTTGATGGCTAAGGCTGCAATAACTTTGTATCAAATTGCACTGCAAATAATCAGGCAATCAGCGACCTTATGTAACAGGCTACGTACCGATCATATAGACACTGCATGTCATTTCTAAACAATGTAGTGCTAAGATACATGTGCATGATCGCACAATGAGATGTACATTGTCGTTGCGAACTATATTAGTCTCGTTGAGAAAGCATATAAGGCATGCTCAGTCTTTTCTATAACCAGATAAGGGAGCTAATTGTTGGATTTGCAAACACTTGATAAAAGTTGTTGCCCCCTTAGTCAGCAACAACTGGCAGCCACATTCTTGTTGAAACCGTCAGCAGTGTCTTTTTGCTGCAGTTGAATTGGTGAAAAATTCTTTCAGGTATAATCAGTTTTCTTCAACCTTCTCCACTGTCGAGTGCCCTGAGCTCAAAGTTAGGTTCTTTCTCGCCTTTAGTGGTCCTTAACCCATTAACACTCATATCGGCCAGAAATGGCCTATGTAATTCCCATTTGTAGACCAAGAGAAGAGTATAACTGAGCCAGTCATTCCAGTGGTAAATTTTCAAAAATACTCTTCTCTTGGTCTGCTAATGGACATTTTCTATGAGAAAAATGAAATTTTTAAAACAAATTTAAGTGTTAAAGGGTTAATTACATTTTTTGACGTCTGATAACAAAACACTTAGCACATTATGTTGTGGGCTTGTGGCATCCTTTACGTGCCTGTTACCTATTGGCAGCTATCACAGTAAATTCTAGTGTTTTCTGAACAAGCGTAATTTCTGGCATTCGAACAAATGTTCAAGCACAGACTTTCGCTGTTGTGCTACCCTCACAGATAGGCTCTGTGTTACACAGTTTGTAGTGCTGCATTTGACTGTGTGACCAGCGATGATTTGTAATGGCTCGCAGATTAAGGAGCTGCCCAGTTATTGCAATGATACAGTATTATGGAAACGCATGTAGCATCATATAGTCTTTGCATCTTGACTTTGATAGGGATTTTAAAGCCACTAATCCACAACTTCCAATAGGACTGGAAAGCGATATTTCCTGTTACACAGCGAGTTCCAATGTCGCTAGAGCCGCAGACCATACACAAGCTGTCAAGCTACTGACATGCTTACATTATGAATGATCAGTTGCGTGGACTACATGTCTACGTTACGGTTTTGAATTCCCCAGTCACAACAGACAATATAATCAAACAATATGGCATCTGATTATTCTGATATTTTAAATGATTTTGGTGTTGGAATATTGCATGCTGGGTAAATTGCACTAGTATAGTCATGATAGATAAAGACGCAATACCTGGTAAATTTCAAAACTTAATTTGGGCCAACTGAGCTAAAAATTTCATAATTTGCAGACTATGAAAATATTTTGGAAAATTTATCACTGGAATGACTGGTTCGGATATAACCGAGCCAGTCATCTGTGGTAAATTTTCAAAAATAAGCTTCTCTTGGTGTTCAAATGGACATTTTATGAGCAAATTCAGATTTTCTTGAACAAATTTGAGGGTTTTAAGAGGGTTAAAAACAGCTCTTTACCTCCATGTCCATCATAGACAGCAAACAGAGATGTGTCGGTGTTGGGATCAAAGTCAGGCGAACAATTATGTGCATCCTGTAAAACAGCAACAATTTACACACTAAAGTCAAACATCTATTAACACTAAAAATCACTGACCAGAAACGACAAATTCTTTATGATGTAGGAATAATCTTAGAAATATTTAGAAACTAATTTGACTGGAAGCTGTTGCTTCCAAAAAAACGTTCCAGTCAAATTAGTTTCAAAATAATCAACAGTAGGATAGTGCGATGTAAATAAAAAAATCACGATTATTTGTTTTAGTGCAAAATATTCAACATAATAAGTAATTATATTGTAAACAATTTACTTTTTCAGGGACTTCTACCAGTTTTGCACCTAGGGCAAAGATTCAAGGGAACAATTTGAGGTTTGGGCATCCTTTGACACCCCCATTCCATTATAAGTAAATAGGGAACTGCTAAATGTAAGGGGACATTTGCATTCTCAGGTGGGCAAATGTCCCACAGGCTCGCCCTAAACACAACACTGTTTTTACTCAATCTACATGTAGTGTGGAAAAAATTTTAAAACATACCTTTAAAACTTTTACCAAAGAAACCATTTTACAATTGTATTCATTGTTAATTCATGAATGCAGTTTATCCATCAATCATATGACATCATAATCAAACATATAATATGTTGGCTAATGTCATAATCAATTATGTCATGAATGACGCGATTTACAGTATTCCTCTTATTAGAAGCCTAGGCTTCTAGTAGGATAGTGATCAAGAAATTTCGCCAGCAGAATGTCCGAGAAAGATGGCATGCTTCTATTATGGAGTTTTCAAAAAATGTTTAATCAACCCCCAAACCGGCTTCTAATAAGCTCATGTTAGATGTCTACATGTATTTCCAGGATTCCACGACATTACACCCGAAAACCAGCACATGCATGTAGCAGACTATAGGTACTGAGTCACGAGTTCATCACACATCATCTATTTAGAAAAGAATTCTGAGATATATTGTTTGATTAGCCATTAAATTCAATCATATTCCGTTGACTAGTTAGAATTTAAAACGCACAAAAATAAAAATATCCAACAGCTGAGCTTGATCCCAACACAGGCAAAGCATGGGTGGAGCTTAGCTAGACGGATGGGGCATAGCTAAAACTGGATTCCTCGATTTATTGCACCCTACTCAAGCATGCATACCCAAAGTGTAAGTAGTGATCAATACACCAAGCGCTCAGATAAACACACTCAGTCACCCATAATTCAGTGAAACAACACCCAAGTGCACAATAAGTAGTAATCAATACACCAAGCGCTGAGATAAAGACACTCAGTCACCCACAATTCAGTGAAACAACTACATATTCTTAAAGCTCTCATGTCCGATTAAATATAGTTTTGCACAAGATATGAGATGCCGGCTGATTTCTGTTCAATTTACCCAGCATACTATGATACAACCCCCCCCCCCCCCCCACCCCACACAGATAGTTTCTACACATTTACCTACCTCAATTGCTAGGGCATGTGATTGGATTATTATTTTGTTGGGTCTCAGAACATGATACCAACTGCTTAGTCTCAGGCAGTGCTGTAACTTAGTGAGTGCCCTGATGCAAATTCACTTGAAAACCGCTGAGGGCATTTTGATATCAAAAGCCAATTTTTGCTGCTTGGGAAAAATATCAGTGCCTTGAATATTTATAAAGTATATGTATAAGTTTTTTATTTTTATCTTACATCATGCCATAATACAAATGCAATTCCAGAATCATTGTCACTTTGAATGTTGATAAATGGAAGCTTCATTCAATGAGTATTATTTTATAATAGGGTCATTCCATATAAGGACCAAAATTTTTGAAATCCGTCAAGTCATAGTTTCAGATTTCCTTCAAACTTTGTCAGAGTAAGCATATGTATGTATTAACAGGAAATTCCAAGTATTATAGTGAAAGGTCAAATACTTTTTGAAAACTGGCCTATCCAATACCCCCTGCCTAAAATTGACAAAAATTTGTAACAAAATTTCTATGTTTGAGGCTTCATATCTCACCGACTACAGTGCTCACAATACTAGGTCTTTTTATTTTAACAGTCTGGTCACCATAGTTCGAGAAAATCACAAGCATTTTGTGCTGACCTGTTTTAGGCATATATTAGGGGTAGTCAAAAATGCCAAAAAATGTGATTTTTCATATTTTAATCCAAATTTAGTGATGCCGTAAAATGTATTTGTATTTGGTTTACACAAATGATTTCTATCCTGTTAACTAGAGCTACTGCTACTTTAGTGATATTTATTACCTAATGGCAAGATATGCTCCGCAAAAATTTTGTGGGAGCCATACCCCCACCCCTGTTCGCCAAAATGGGGTGACTTCATAACATGTTTTTTCAAAATAACCCCTTTCAATTTTTTTAATATTTTGGTGAATGTTATATATATGGTCAATGGTTACAGGGCCAAAAGGTTCACTCTTACATTTGTTTCCTTTTAGAGCTATGGCAAATACAAAATCTGATATTTTTTCAAAAACTTGTATGATATTCGATTTTGGGGGGTTAATAATTTTAAAAGTATACACTCTAGAAGTATGAAACAAGAGATGTAGCGCGTTTCCCTGCCTTATTAAAAGAAACAACCAGCATTTCCCTTTTACAAAATAGATAAACATGGATTTTAGAGATGTCAAAACCTTACTTTGTTAAAATTTGACATTTTTGTGGGTAAACTACAAGTCATTATTCAACAACATTTTCAATGGGAATAACATATTGCCTGGAGAATATTAAAAAAACAATTTGGCTTATTAAAAACGGACTAGTTAATATAGATCAAGAAATTGTGGCATTAATACAGTCGAAAACTAGAGAGAGAAAACAACCTGGCCAAAAGATTTGCCATCATTGTTTGCAGAAAATTAATAACCTGACAGATTGTAGTGACAGTGAACCGGAATCAATGGCCATAGCAGATACTTTGTACAGTAATGCTGAATGCCTCAACTCTAGTTTCTCAGCAGTTGGAGTTTCTCCCCTAAAGAGTGTCCATTCAGAAAGGAAAGTATCATATGGTAAACGAAAAATCAAACAAATGGCAGAAGCTACAACAAGTCACGTGGCATCCCACCTAGGTTTTCCACCTAATAAATTAGTTTCTGACACTTCACAAACTGAATGTGCATGTGATTCTTAAGTTAGATGTGGACTACTTGGTATCGAACATGAATGAAAAACTGTCTGTCATCATCACGAAATCAAAAGATACAAGTATTGACTATTACACCTAAATCATGGTCGATAGATAAAACTGTTCAGGTTTTTCAGGCATGTGGTGTTACGCGTTATATGGTGAAACAAGCCAGACAACTTGCGCAGAATGATGGAATACTCGCTGATCGTGAAACCTTTAAAAGAAATAAGCTTGATCAGCATACACTAGATAGTGTTATTAACTACTACCAAGATGATACTGTATCTAGACTATTACCCGGGAAAAATGATTTTGTTACTATAAGAATTTGTGGTACCAAATACCATAAGCAAAAACGGCTAATCCTGACAAATTTGAAGGAAGTACATGCTAATTTCAAAACAGAAACTGGACTTAAAATTGGTTTCTCTAAATTTGTTGAGTTAAGACCCAAATGGTGTGTAACTGTTTCTTCTAGCGGCAGCCACAATGTTTGTGTATGCGAAAAACACCAAAATGTAAAGTTTATGGTGGATGTTATCTCTGAAGACTATCATAACCTAATTGACAAATCTGTATGTGACACTAGTTCTAGAAATTGCATGCTGCAACGATGTGAAAAGTGTCCAGGAACTGCATTTCTCAAAACTTACTTAGAGCAAGACCTTTACGAGCACATGGATGAGGATGACATCATTAAATTCAATGAATGGGCATCCACAGACCGAATTGAAATCATGCGCCGAGAAGTATCAGTTGAAGATTTTATTTCTATATTATGTCAACGGATCCAAGAATTAACACCACATTCCTTCATAGCGAAATCTCAAAGTGAATTCTTGAAAGCGTGCAAACATGATTTAGATGACACTACTGCCATTGTTGTTCTCGACTTTGCTGAAAATTACAGCATTATTGTGCAAGATTGTGTACAGGGATTTTATTGGAACAATTCTCAAGTCACGATACATCCTTTGGCATTTTATGTTAAGGCTTATGGAAAGTTGAATGAAGAAAATGTATGCTTCATCTCTGAGTGTCTGAAACACGAAACAAATACTGTGTACTGTTTTCAGGAGATTTCTACAAGATATTTGAAGGAAAAGTATCCCAATATTCATATAATTAAATACTTTAGTGATGGGTGTGCAGGACAATACAAGAACTTCAAAAACATTATTAATGTCTGCCATCATTATTCAGATTTTGATATTAAGGCAGAATGGCATTTCTTTGCTACCAGCCATGGTAAAGGTGTTTGCGACGGTATCGGTGGCACAGTGAAGCGCTTAGCCGCAAGGGCTAGTCTGCAAACAGCGCTTATACGAAATGCTAGTGAATTGTATGAATTCAGCCAACAGAACATAAGCAAGATCAATTTGTTCTTAGTTGGTAAAGATGAGATCCAGAGCCATCATACAATGTTGGAAGAGCGGTATCTCCTTGCCAAAACAGTGCAAGGAACCAGGTCATTCCATTCGTTTGTTCCAAATGACACTAACTCTATCACAGTAAAGCGAATTTCAACTGATGATGTTTCATACACTCGGTCATTTTCTAACACATAACCTGGTATGTCATCAGAGATTCAGAATTTAAATATCCCTATGGAACTGTCTTTGAGTGACTATGTTGGTGCATTGTATGACAAAAATTGGTGGTTTGGCATAGTGTTAGAAATTAGTCTAGAAAATGAGGACTGTCTCATTTCGTTTATGAAGCCGCATGGACCAGCTCGATCCTTTAGTTGGCCAAGGCGCACAGACCAGTGCTGGGTTCCTTTTTGTGACATTCTAAGTAAGGTGTCAACACCATTGCCAGCAACTGGCCGGCAGTACACTTTTCCACAAACTGATATCGACTTTATAAATGGACTATTTAAATAATTTGGAGGAGCGGTATATGCTGGATCATGTACCGTATCATCAATTATTGCTGAGGTATGTAGTATTATGTACTATCTCTTAACACTTTTATATTATATCATGTGTATTAACCAATGCCTGTCTCAGTTTATTAAATAATTCCATGAAATGGGTGACATTTAGGCATACTTTAGTATGAGAGATTACACATATTGGCCTGGTCGCAGTGTGTCAAAATTGTCTATAAATGGCCATAGAAGTCCATGTAGCTGTACTAATAATATACCATTCAATGTCCACCTATGATGAAAAAGTATCTAAAATGCTAAAGTGGAGATATTTTAAACTTTTTAAACCAAATTAGATTGTCGCGAAAAATGTCAAATTTTAACAGAGTCAGGTCTTTGGATCTAGAAAATCGATGTTTATGTATTATATAACCAGGGAATGCTGATTGGTTCTTCTAATATAGCAGGAGAACTGGTTGTATCGCTTGTTTCATGCCTCTAGGCCATATAATTTTAAAATTATTAACCCCCAAAAATGGAATATCGTACAAGTTTTACAAAAATATCACATTTCTAATATGCCATAGCTCCAAAAGGGAACAGATGTAAGAGTGCAACTTTTAACCATGTAACTATTGACCATATATCTACCATTCACCAAAATATAAAAAAAATTGAAAGGGGTTATTTTGACTTAATAGGCGATGAAGTTGGCCCTCTTTTGTGAACAGGGGTGGTGAATTGTGTCACCCAAATTTTTTGATGAGCAAACCTTACTGTTAGTCAGTAAATATTACTAAGCTAATATTAGCTCTAGTGAACTGGGTAGAAATCATTTAGTTACAGCAACTATAATATACATTTTACTGTATCACCAAATTTTGTTGAAACAGGAAAATTAGCTGTTTTTAACGTTTTTGGTGACCCCTAAAACACACCCAAAACAAGTCAACACATATTGCTTGTTATTTTCCTCAAGTATGTTGACCAGAGCATTAGAATGAAAAGATCTAGTATTGTAAACAGTATATTGGATGAGATATGATGTCTCAAACATTGGATTTGTACTTGAAACTTTTGTCAAGTTTAGCATAGGGGTCTTTGAGAGGGCATTTTTCAAAAAGTATTTCACATATCAGTTAAAAAATTGTCATGCTCAACTAAAACATCCATATGCTCACACTGAGAAAGTTTGAAGAAAATCTGTGACTATGAGTTGACGGGCATTGGTCCATCTTATACGGAATGACCCAATAAGGCAAGTATGTGTACTGATTTATTATATGAGTGACATATTAGAATGTGGGCAGCCTAACCTCAACGAGGTCACTCTGTTTTAATTTTTACCATGCCCTGATTGCATTCACATCAAAATGCTATGTTCCAGCCGGTATTTCTCATAAGCGTCCTTTTGAGGGTATATACCCCTATAAGACAGCTTGGGACCCCCAAAAGTTATCCCAGTGGGTACCATGAGACCCCTGCAAATCTTGTATGATTGTTAAATAGTATTAGTTTTATAGTTTTTATACAAACATATCCACAGAATCTAGCATGGGACCCCATGGACCATGGTACTCTCTAATTTTAGACTGGATAAGAAAAACTGGATGGGAATCTCAGATTTTAGGTTGGGCCCGCCAGATTCCTAGGCGTGGGTCCATAGGACTTCTAAAATTTAGATGCCATGAAAAACACTGGTTACGGCACTGTGCTTTTGCATAAATTATGTGTATGTAGTTAAAATAACTGAGAACCACCAATGTAGAGCCTCACATCCACTTCAAATTCTGCATTAACAATCTACAATTAATACCAACTAGCAACTACAGACAGGCCATAAGCTAGTACTCATGAAGCAAAAACAAGCCATATACCGGGGTTTAGGCTTCGTAATCAGATCAAGGGTCTTGGACCATGTCATTAGTTTTGGATATGTCAGTGATCGTGTTGCATTCATCGACCTGGCTATGCCCACACGAAAACACACCACCACCAAGTGTCGCATTGTCAACGCATATGACCCAACTACCGAAAAAGTCAGCGAATCCAACATTATTAGATTCCTTTTATGCAGAACAGCTCAGCCATTACAATCCCAGCTAGATGGCAACTGTTCGTGTGTGACGATTTCAACTCCAAGCTGGGTAAACTCGGAATTGCGGACAAAAGTTCAGGGCTTGGCTTACGCATTGGATCGCATGGAGAGGGGACACACAACAGCAATGGAGATGCACTGGAGCCATTCCTTAGTTCAAAGGGCCTATTTGCCACAAATACGGCTTTCAAACACCTATGCTGTCACCGGACAACATGGACTGGCCACATTACTGATCGCAAAGGCCCAAAAGGTTCTAAGGCTACAACAGCAGTCTTCAATCAGATAGACTTCATACTATGCAAGACAGTAAATGAAATCACGGATTTCTTTTTTCACGAGAGAGTTGACACTTACCTCCCTAATACTCTTTGATATTGCCAAATATCGACTTTCACTCAATAAACACTCAGATTAAAAAAGTTAGGTGGCCCTACTGGGCAGGTAGTCAGATGTCAGTCCGGCAGATGCTAGCCCCAACCTCGCTCATGCGCAGACTAGTACTTCCTTTGACTAAATTTATTGGCTGACACTATGCAACTTTAAGAAAGCCTGAAGACTGAGCCTCTGTGGGGTGGAGAGGCCGGGTCCGCATTAGGGAGGTAAGTATCAACTATCGTGAAAAAAGAAATCTGTGATTTCGTTTAATTCAATTCAAGAGTATACTTACCTCCCTAATACTCTTTGATATTGCCAGAATTCGTCAGAGAATTCGGCGGGAGGGAGGCAAGGTCAAAAGACCAGCTCTTCCCTATGCGCTTTTCTGCGTTTAAGGCACTTAACCTTCTGAAATTGTGTAGAAACACAACCAGGGATAGATTTGAACATCGGCTAACACAACCGATGGCTGAGAGATGACCATATGTTATATGCGCACCCCCCCCCCCCCCCCACCTCTTCTTGGGAGGAAGACTGAATGACCTCAATGTCCCATATGCTCTCTACGTACAAGTGCCATGCACTATAGGACATTAAACGAAAAGGCTTTATTTTCGTATACTCTCAATAATGAACCACATAAAACATGTACCATTACCATATTAATAACGAATGGTCACGTGAAAACACAATTAACAATGAACAACACATAAACAAGACTGACCTTGTGGAGGTTGGCTGCTGTCATCATCTCCCTATAGGTGAAGACTGATGCAGTCCAAATAAGTCGTTGTTTCCATTGATTAATTGTGAAAATATATATTTAAAAATGAGGATACCTCATCAAAATATGTACACCTAGATTAACTTTTCAAAATTGATAAGGCGAGAGGATTCGAGGTGTCACGGAGATAATGGTCGGTAAAACTTGACTCACAGTGCCACTGAGCTACTGACATAATGTCATCATAGGGACCCCATTAAATAGGGCAGTGCAAGCCACTATGCCCCGGACACTGTGAGCCTTGACCATGTCAATTTGTTTACATGTGGCGGATTTATGACAAAATTGAATACACTCTACAATCCACCTGGAAATGGTGTCCTTAGACGCCCTGCCGTGGGGTTCAATATATGTCCGCCATTCCCGAGTACGTTGTTTGTACCAGTTTATTGCTCCGACTGGACACCATGCTTTTGAATTAGGATCATATCTAGTCAAAGCTGGCAAAAATATGGGTTGACCTGGATATTACAAACTGATTTTTAGCCATGAAATTTATCCTATGTAGAAGCTTAAGGCCTTCCCCTGTAACCACAAAACGGTCTGCCTCGGCTGATAAGGCATGAATTTCGCTTCTACGCCTAGCCGAGGCTGCAGCAATTAAAAATAGTTTTAAGTGTCAACATTTTCATAGAAATGGAACTAAGTGGTTCGAAAGGCTTATCACCTAGTACCTGAAGCACTAGAGATAAACTCCAAGACTGAATCACTGGGGGGATTCCTTGGTCTTAGATTGCCCATGCCTTTAATTAAAGTATTTAATGTACTTACATCATCACTTCCCTTATTAGCCAAGCAAGGGATAACTCATTAAAGCTGACTTCTAGCCAGCAATAGAGTTAGGCTTGAGGCTATAGGCATAAAAAAGGTGACAGAGGAAATCGGCTACTACCTGAATAGATGAATCCATTGGATTAATACAACTTTTTGAGGACCATTCTGCAAACTGTTGATTTTATAATTATATGCTCTGGAGGTTGACCCCTTCTGGTTTTTGCCATGAACATGGCTACTTGCACAGAAAAGCCCTCCTTAATTCTAGATTCTCTGACAACATCCACGTATTCAATCGGAACATTGACGGATTGTTGTGAAGGGCCTTGCCCTGGAAGATAATATTGTCCATCAGAGGCAGAGGAACCGGATTACAGACCAGAAGGTCCGGCAGATCCGTATATCATGATCGGCGTGGCCAATTTGGGGCGATCAGCCACCGGAACTGATTCCGCCGGAAATCCGTCAGGACCGGCCTCCACGGTCGCCCTGCGGCTTCTTGGAATATGACGGTCCGGAACCGCCACCACGGTTATCCTTACGGTAACCGCTGCGGCCCGAACCGCCACCCTTCCTGTCATCCTCATACGGCCTCTTATTAGAGGACTTGTACGAGGACGAACGGCCAGGTCCCTGAGATCTGGATGCACGATGGGCATCACGGCCAGGACGGAATGGCGATCCTTGGAGCTGCCTCTGCTGTTCATAGGACTGCTGCGGCTGTGTCCTCTTAGTCGACTTCCACGACTACTTCCTGTTCAGCAACCGTTGACGCGACCGTGGATAAGGCTTGTCGTGCCGAGCCGCCGAACAAGCATGGACCAATGAAAGGTGCAGAAGATAACGCAGCCCTCATCTCAGGTCCTGGTTCTACACAATCGAGAACCATTCTCCGTCGCTCTGCCAACGATCTGGTGATCACCCTGGCCAGGCAATCTTGGGACAAGCGCATGGTGTCCCGAACAACTCCGGGAGCAGCCTCTGGCATTTGTCCACCTTCCGCCGCGCAGGTCAGCATACCCTGCAGGACGGTACAACCGTGCGAGAGCGCAGCCATGGCTGCCCTCGCCGCATCTCCAATGAGCGTCAGCTCATTGAACGGATCTTTATTGGCTTGGGAAACTAAAGGACGAGAACGCCCCTTAGATTTTCTAGCCAACGGCCTATTCAGCTCCTCCCGCTTCCCGACGGAAAACCGTGGAACCCGGGCATACCGATTCTAGTTCAATTAAATCGGGTATTCAGACATCGCGCTTTCCTTCATCACAATTGAAAGGTCTGTATTGAAATGGTGTTTGTAAAGATTTTTGTTTGTTTTATCAAACAATTGACCTAGTGACACTTGTTTTTATTGGAGTTGCTGATGAGGTATGCGCACTTGATGATGATGGGCAAGCGGTTTCACTTTCAACAGGAACTACCATGTTATCTGGCAAGGACACAAATTTTCGCTTAGCCCAGTCATGCAGTGATCCAGACTGTACATGTCTGCTTACATTTGTTTTATGAATGTAGCTCACACCATCAACATAGGCTATTATGCCTTTCAGAACCTGTCCACTCTCTCCTAAGTAGAACTGGGCGGTCTGACGGTAGTACCGTGAGGATCGCGGTATACCGTGACCGTTGACATTTCTAAATACCGTCCATAATGTTTGAGCAATATTTGAGAAATATATTCATAAAATCTGACTTGACCAAGGGTAAATAAGTGCTAATAGTGCCAAAAATACAGGCATCCTTAACTATTAGCCGAGTTCAGGTGAAAGGGTTGTTGTAAAAACAAAAGTCAAGACGTCAATTACAAAATATAATGACAGGCAGAATTGTATGTCAAACGTACGTCTTGAAAGTCTCACGGTAAAATTGCTTTATTTAAAACATTCTAAACTCATTCTCTGGCCGTCCGCCGGTAGTAATTACACTATAATATTTTCCCTATTTCCGTTTCTATTATTTGTAATTTATTACTCCAAGCATTTTGTCACCGAGCAAACACGCTAGAATAACAAAATAATATACAAACTGCGTGCTATTCAAACACAACAGCGATCTCGCAAAGACGTATCTGATTGGTTGTTCATGAACTAGACCGTGGGAAAATACATTACTATGCTGAATTTATCAATGAAAATTTACTAAAACGCAGTATTTGCTCGCGCTGTTATGATCACGTGCTAATTTATTAACAACAAGCAGCGTTGAAGTCGTTATTTTTTATTTTTCTGGCTTGTTTTAAGAAATTTCTTTACGGATTAAATCCAGTTTAAGTAACGACACCTAAAAAGTATAGTGTTTTAGTTTTTGTAATTCATTTTTCAACTGGCTACACGTCGGAAGTTTGTGGAAATAACCTTTTACACACATTGTTCACGTGAAGCATGGCGAGTAACGAGTCTGCACATCGGGTACTCGGTAATTATCAGAAGCTTTAGAATCGACTATATTCAATGTCGTGTTATATGTATGTGTATAGGCCTGTTTTCGCGAGTAACAGAATATACGACTCCAACAGAAATAAAAGCGTACACCACTTGCCCCGTTTAAATACTCGCATGTCTGGACTCTGTTTATCAAAGCGCTCGACTGCCAAAATAAAATTTATCGTTTGCTGGTCGCACGCATTAATAGCAAGAACAATCCAGATTGAAAATAATGCACCCCAATGTCTCAAACAGTGGGTTATAGTTAGCGAGTCGACCACACCCGTTGACCGATATTCCCGTGAATGATATTACGTCAATAAAAATTGTGACCTAATAAAATCGTGAAACTAAACAGTCGCAATAGCCATGTTTTTCTTCTCTAAATCAGGAAGCCGATTTATTTATTTTACCTATATTTACGGTTGATTGGATATGGAAGTGAAAAGGAAATGGAAAAAATTGTTCTAATTTCGTGGCATGCCTCAAGCTCAGATGACGGTATACCGTGGTACAACGGTATTTTTTCATGGTACCGGTACCGTCATGTAAATATCAATACCGCCCAACTCTACTCCTAAGTGCTTCTGAACGAATTGCTGCCATGTGATCTGTGCAGATCTTGTACTTGATTACTAACACCTTCTCGCCATCATCTTCATAACTAAAATCTTTGTAACAATCCCACATTTTAAAAGTTTTTACGGTTACTGTTTCGCGTTTTGACGCATTAGATGACATTTTGGATTTTTAAATTCTGTGTCTCACGTGCGCGACCAGGAACTAGTCTGTGTACGTCGAACATGTCACGTGTCAGTAGTCATGCGTAGTCATTCAAACATTCCTATTCTTCAGGCATTGCTTACAATTTTCCATCCGCTCGTGATTTCAGAGCCGTGTAATACCCAAATACTTAGTAGTAACGTTGAGCATCTGCTCTGAGAAAATTTCTCGTCTACAAATGCCCTAGATCAGTCAATATGTACGCCGATAAATTTCACAATTCCTCTGCCTGTCGATATTCAGCCGTAGAAAATCCTGGCGCAATTGACAATTGTCGTATCCCCCTCTAGGCGTTAATGACAGACTTGCGTTCAAACATCTAAGCGTTTAAAATCTATTTAAATCCTGATATTCGTTTGTATTCGGATTCACTATATAATACAATAGTGTAAGCCGATAATTCCGATTTTGCTTTACACAGATCGTCTCAAAACGTGTACACTTTCGAACAGAAATAGTTCTAGCGCGTGCGCACACCTGCTGTGTTTAGAGAAATTGACAGATCGAATAAGTGAACCATGACGACAACTACTGGTAAATACATGGATTATTTTCGTTTGCAAGGTAATATGAGCTGCGCAATTCACAATTCGCGCCAGATATGATACGAAAATTAAGTGAGCTAGCTTGTTAAAAAAATCATGGCCCGAATTAAATTTTTTGCCCGTGAACGGAGGATCGTTCTCGGTACAGTCAATCACCGTAACCCCAGCGTAACCTGAACGAACGACCGTTCGCGACTTATGTCGAGCCCTGATTAAGCATCTAGGCATAAGATGGTAAGAATTTCTAGTGTTCAAAATTGAAAATGTGTTCTAGTTTCGTGTTATTTTTTTTGTGTAGTAGTATAATTTTTGTAATAAAGCCCACATGGGGCCACTACATAATAAATTTAAGTATGCAAAAAAAAAGAGAAAAAAACAGAATAAACATATATGCAACCTATAAGTATCCATTAGAACACACGCATGCACATACACACAATGGGTGTCTCTGGCGGATATTTCATTTATCCTTTTTTCTGCTGCCAAGTGGCACAATTTTGCAACTTCCTTTATTAGTAAACCATTGTCTGTTATAGGCTTGCACAATTTTTGCTTTGAAACATCGCAATCGATTTTATAAAAAATATCGTGATTTTCGATTAAATCGTAGGTCCAAATTCCCAAAAGTATAAACCGGGATAACGTGACTTGTTTCTAGAAAAAGTTGAAATAAATGATACAAAAATAGCACGAAATTAGAACACATTTTCATGCGCCGAATTCTTACCATCCTACGTCTATGCTTAATGTATACCGTATATCCATCATCGCTGGAGTGAAATTATTAATTGGGACCGCCTAAATATCGCGTATAGTTTAATAAACATTATTTATTTCATCAAAATTTGAGTTAAAATGTCGACGAGAAAAATTATAAATTACATGATGTATCAGCTTCCGCTTAGTCTCCCTTTGTAGGATGAGTTTAGGTCATTATCGGAGTAACGCAAAGACGTTAATATTAGTACCCGGGGAGATACTGGGCAATCCACATACGTAGGACGGGAGCTTTGAGTAGGTACGAGTGTAACGGCATAAACTCGTCCTATAGAGCAGTTTATAGTTGCTTTCAGAATGTACGATTTACATTTAAGAGTAATCAACAGAACGCACAGTTCAAAATTAAACAACATGGAATGCTGTTGCTTTATTTTCTTTAATTTGACATGACAACCGAATCAAAAAGGAAAAATTATTGCACCGCCTGAAATGGCTAACCCTAGAATTAAAAAGAATTCTGTTCACTGATTGCCTAACACTCTGCAACTAAGTATATACTTGGCATTTCACGATAGACTCAGGGTCTGCAGTGAAAGAAAGAAAATTATATGGCGATTCGACAGAGTAACTAGCTGGTTTTCTCAATGACAAGGTGGTACCTCGCTATTGTTAGTTTGTTTATTGTAGCGCTTTGTGTTGTGATTAGTAATTATTCGGCGTGGCGGGATATAAACACAATGAACACAGGCGTGAATCGATTATAATTGTACTCATGTACTGATAAAATGCAACGGAAAAGTACACACGTCAGATTTAAAAAAAACATGAAATGATGTTAGTAGATGCATAATTTTGTCTTTTGGTTCTAGTTCTAGGAAATTTGGACATTCCCTAGATACAGCATATAATAATGGCGTTTTTTCTATATCATAAAAGGGGCATTTGATTTGTGTGTGTGTGCATGCGCGCATGTGACAAACTCATATCTTTGGCTTGCACTGATGCATGCGGTGGGGGCATTTCTGACATCATCGCGGTAGTATTTTGCCTTCTAATGTGCATAGAATTAATAAACTATTTCTAAAAATGCACAGTGATATAGTATTTGATGTTAGAATTGTCAGTTCAGCCAACTTTACCGGTAACGAAGACGTAAAATTGCAATTTCCATAGTCTTTAGTAGCATCAACCGCGGCAACATGTTGTTTACAAACAAAACAGTGATCAGCTGACCATACACTTGACGGCCAGTCAAATGAGCGTGAAAATGATGTCATAAGGGAATTCCGTAAAAACATGTTGTTTGCAGTCATCTTTGGCTTACTGGTTACGGTGTCACCATGGGAAACAGCCTGTGGGGGGGGGGGGCTGTTGGGTGTTATTAATAGCAAAAAATCATATTGCCGCGAGAATATGGAACCAGCGAGAATATGAGACAGGGTTATCTCGGTATACTTCACTGTTCACGTAGCAAGATAAAAGGACCGCAAGTAACTAATTAGCACGGCCACATAGAGCGGAGCTTTGTAAGTGGGCGTATATGTGTTAATGCATAAATCATAACCATGATGATGATACATCTAGTAGTTGTAAAGTACAAACCTCTTGAGTTTGTCTCCAGCCCTGCATAGACGACTCTCCGTAGGTGAACGATTTGCACTTATTGTCACTTGACACTTTGTCCGTTACGGGTGTAGACAAGTAAACGCCCATTTTATGGTTTCATTGGCTGCTTATCTGTTCATGAATTTATTGTTTTTTCGGACAAATCATCAGCAATTTTCTCACGTGTTAAACATTCAATTCGGCGGTTTCGGCCAATCTAACATCACGTGACAGGAAGTAAACCTCAAGGTTGTATATATCCACCCATAGATTTGAATACTATAGATCGCTCAGCAGATCATACTTATGTCACCTCGGTCACATAGATGTACCAGTATCACCAACAGCTACACACCTAGGATTAATCCGTACCTCCTCACAAGAACAGACTGTTAAGGTTCAGGACCACATATCATGCGCAAGAAGAACACTGTATAACCTCACCGGTACGGGCCTTCATGGCATTCATAGAATGATAGAGGACTATACAACACTCGTACAGACGATCCAGCGCCAGTCACCTGAAACACAGGTATTTGTATCATCCCTGCTTACACGCCCAAACGAACCACACGAAAATGACCTGGTCTGTGAGTTCAATACTCGATTAGAATCCCTGGCTGCATGGCTCACCGTAACATTCATTAACCACTCTTATTTATTTAAGAGAGACACGTATACGGTGAGTTATTTTGGGACAATGTCCACCCCAACAAATCAGGAATTAATTTTTTATCCAGCAACATCTAAGACTACTTAAATTATTAGCTGTTACAGGATTTTCGAAATGGAAGGATATGGAGGTGCTAGATTTACAATCCTGCGGCCTATCAGGTAAATTACCAGTCACATATAAATACTCAGCCTTTGACCAACTCATAGTATTACCAAAGTTCACAAAAAAATCCAGTCACCTGCAAACCCCAAAACACAGTAAATGCATCCTCAGTAAACCGTTTTTCACCCTTAGCAGATGAACTGACACTCTACAGAAATGGAACTGTTGGAGTATAACAGGATAAATAAAAATGAAACATACACAGAACGGAATGCTACTTCTAAACGTCACAAAACAAATATGAACACACCAATGCCTCAGTCAAATCAAAATCTCCAAAAAGAAGACAATACTGGAAGGAGCAGTAATAGTAGATATATATATTATCAGCGAAGACATCCACTGCACAGAAAACTCTACCTACAAACATATGCATCTATACCAATGCAGATAGTCTGCTGAATAAAAGAAATGAGCTCGAAGCAATAGTCCATAAAAACCTCTCCAGCCGTTATATGTATCACTGAAGTACTCCCTAAATACCAAGATCCCAGCACAAGCATCAAATTAAGCGAAGTGCAACTAGATAACTATGATTTATTTCTTAATAATAACCCAGCTAGGGGAGTTGCCATCTACAGCCACACGCTGCTACAAGCCCAACCCTGTGAGACACTAAGTGGCGATTCTTTCAAGGAGTCAGTTTGGTGTACATGGACTACCCAGAATAAAGAAAATGTTTTAGTAGGATATGTATCTATAGGAGTCCCAATAGTGATAGAGATAATAATTTAAACCTCATGACCCTAATAAACAACACTAATAAACTAAAACCAGACCACATTTTGATTACAGGAGACTTTAACTTCCCAGATATCAACTGGTCTTCTGGTCTCTCATGCACTCATGATAGTGACAACTTTATCAATATCATAAGAAACCATTTTCTCCACCAGTTTGTATTAAAACCAACAAGACACAGGATAAACCAGAAATCAAATATCTTAGATCTCATTTTCGGTAACAGTACAAACATTATCAATGACATATTTCATCTAGCCCCGTTAGGAAAAAGTGATCACGATGTCTTACAAATAAACCTTCATGCCTATATATTTAATGTTTCAACTGAATCATATTTGCTCAAACTTTTGCTGAATAAAGGTAGGTACAACGACATGCGCAGGGAAGTTAGCAATATTGACTGGACAAACATGAAGGAGCTTCATACACCAGAAGCATGGAACCTTATTTACAACATCTTAACCACAATGCTAATTCAACACATCTAAAAAACAAACAAGTCGAGTAAACAGAAACACCTATGGCTTACCTCCAGTGCCACACACACGCTTAAAGCAAAAAACAAACTGTGCCAAAAATACAAGAAAACAAAGAGTTCTGATGATTATAACCAATATAAAATGGCAAGGAATAATTCTACATCATGTATCAAACAAGCCAAACGGTCATTCGAACGAAATATAGCAACAGAATGAAAGAAAAACCCAAGTCCTTTTAGAAATATGTCAAAAGCAAAACAACGCTCAAAGAAACAGTAGGCCAACTTAAATATTCAAACGATGAAGTGTGTACAAATGATATAGAAAAGGCAGAAGTTTTTAACATCTATTTTGCAAGTGTATTTACAGTAGAGAACGTAAATACAATGCCAGAAAATATCCCCAATATCACAAACATTGTTTTACCAAACATTTCTATAAGCCCAGAAACTATTGTAGCCAAACTAAAAAAACTAAACCCAAATAAAAGTCATGGACCAGACGACATACCCATACGAATGTTGATTGAACTAGCAAAAGAGATCAGTGTACCCCTTAGCATCCTATTTAACAAATCTTTAGAGGAAGCCGTAATACCTGAGATTTGGAAAATGGCTAATGTCTGTCCGATTTATAAGAAAGGCCCAAAAAGTAATCCAAGCAACTACAGACCCATCAGTCTAACTTGCTCACTTTGCAAACTTTTAGAAACATTTGTACGTGATGCAATAATGAACCACATGGAAACAAACAACCTTTTCACCAGCTGTCAACATGGTTTCAGACATAACAGATCATGCAAAACACAGTTACTGGAGTACATGGAAACCATAACATCCAATCTAGATGTAAACAAACCTATAGATGCAATATACTTAGATTTTTCCAAAGCTTTCGATGCAGTACCACACAAAAGACTTCTAAAGAAAATGAGAATGTACGGTCTGGGAGAGCAACTAATTAACTGGACTGAAGCATTTCTAACCGATAGAAAACAGTGTGTAAAGATCAATGAAGCAACATCCGACTGGACAGCCATCACTAGCGGCATGCCACAAGGCAGTGTTTTGGGACCTACACTTTTCCTTCTGTATATAAACGATCTACCCGATTCCGTAACCTGCCCTTGTAAGATCTTTGAGGATGATACAAAACTGTTTGGTAACCCTAACACCATGAACCTTCAAGACGATATAGATAATGTATGTAATGGTCTCAGATTTGGCAGCTACACTTTAATACAGACAAAACACATGTAATACACTTTGGTTCAAATAATCCTAGGACCCAGTATTATATGACAGACACTACATGCCAGTCACAAACCATTGAAATCATACCATCCACAAGTGAAAAAGATCTTGGCGTACACATAGATGAAAAGCTCTCCTTCGATACCCATATAAATGCAATTGCATCATAGGCTAACAGCATAGTTGGTCTAATTAACATAACCTTCAATTACATAGATGAAAACACCCTTACCATGTTATTCAAATCACTAGGCCGACCAATTTTGGAATACTGTAACTGCATATGGTCTCCTCGTGTTAAAAGACAATCTTGTATAATCGAAAGGGTCCAGCGCAGAGCCACTAAACTTGTTCCCCATTTGAGAAACTACTGCTACACAGACAGGTTAAAGGCTTTGAACCTCATGCCACTAAAATACAGAAGGCTTAGAGGAGACTTAATCGAAACATACAAATTTATCCATGATGATTACAACATTGACAAAAACGCATTCTTTGACCGATCAAGTAACACACGCACTAGAGGTCACACATTCAAGCTCAACACTAAACGCAGCAGAAAAGAAATTCGTAGGCATTTTTTCCCGAACCGAATTATTAACACATGGAACACACTCCCTTCTTTTGTGGTCGAGGCACCAATGCTCAGCATGTTTAAATCAAAACTAGATATGCACCTAAATAACATAATATACGATCATGACATAACCAACTAATAGATATATAATAATAAGACAATCTAGAAATATACCAAAATGATAGGCGCAGAAGGGTGTAACCATGAGCGTAGGTGGCACACCGCAGCTGACGCGGGGATAACTCATCTACCCCACAGCACCTCCCAAAGTCAACCAGGGTCCTGATTACTGTCAATGAATAATGCCAACCAAACAAATAAACAACTGTAACTAAACAAAGTACAAGCACTAGTAATACAATACTAACAGAATTCCAGAGGCAATAACAAGCCAAGGGTTTATGCCTCGTAAAATGATGATGATGATGATGATGGCACAAACGGTTTATTGCCCAAGACAAGTGTTTAATGTTGATCAGTGGCCTTGGTGTGGCATCCGCACCGCCCCATGCTTTAATTATACTAGGAGTTAATCCCAGTCTCAATTGAATCGTAATAGTGTTGACATGGTGTGGTAACCTCGCCAGTCCATATGTATGTTTATGTGTACGTATGTGATTATGTATGTATGTATATGTATGGGTGTGTGTATGTATGAATACATGTATATGTGTTGTATATGTGTACATGTATGTGTATATGTATGTATATGTATGTATATGTATATGTATGTAGGTATATACATGTATGTATGTATATGTATACACCTGTGCAAAAGTTAAGCACCACCCTATTTTTACGCACATGCGAGGGTATATTCATGTGCTATGAAGAAAGCAATAGCATAAACATTTATGTACCCATCCATCTTAGTGCAAGAGGTAATAATGCAACTAGAGGAATGCTGATTATGACGGTGGGGAAACACTGTATGTTTTTGTTTGAACTTGAAAACGAGGTCTGAATATGGTTACGTTGACACAACTGACAACTATTGCCCTACAGTTGACACACGTAGCTAGATTGTCATTAATGGTGTCTGAAAACGAAGTTTAACATCTGTGCACGAGTTTGAGACTGTCATTATTAATACCGGGTATATCCACCTTGTGCCTGGATGACGGCCTGGACACGACGTCTCATGCTGGTCACCAACCGACTGATACGCCATTGTGGTATTCGTTGCCATTCAAGATGGAGTGCGTCTGTTAATTCCTGTAGGTTCTGCACAGGAGAATCCCTCCTTCTCACCATGTTTCCCAGAATGTCCCAGATATGCTCAATAGGGTTCATGTCAGGGCTCCTTGCTGGCCATGGTAGGGTTTCGATGGCATTCTGGCGGAGGTATTCATGCACAGCTCTAGCACGATGTGGTCAGGCGTTGTCATCCATGAATATAGGGTGGGTTCCAGGTGCATGATTTACAAAATGAGGGACCACAACTCTATCCAGTATGGAATCTTGATATCTTTGTCCATTTAGTGTTCCAGGTACAGTCAACAGATCCAGCTTACAATCAAATGAGATGCACCCCCATATCATAACGGAACCTCCACCAAATGGAACTTCTTCCATGATGTTACGTTGGTCGTACGCCGTGCGTCTGGACCTCCATACACGAGTTCGACCATCTGTGGCATGAAGCAGGAACCAACTTTCATCGGACCAGTGTACCCGTCTCCAGGATCTCATGTTCCAGTGTCTTCTTTCGTTGCACCACCTCAGACACTCCTCTTTGTGGTGTGCAGTGAGGAGAGGACGTCTGACAGGTCTCCTAACTTTCATGCCAGCAGCATACAGTCTCCTTTTGACGGTAGACATTGACACTCTATTGCGCGTTTCCCATTGCTGGCTGAGCACCCTGCTGTTGGTGAATGGAGATCTCCTAACAAGGCGTACTAGGGCTCGATCATCACGGGCAGTAGTCTTCTTCGGTCTTCCAGATCTAGGCCTGTCCTTCACCTCGTTAGTTTGTCCATGTTTTGCAATCAAACGACTGATTACAGTATGGTTAATGTTCAGCTGTCTGCCAATCTCTCTGCATGACATACCAGTGGTATGCATGCCTATGATTTGCCATTTCACATGATCACTTAACCTTCGTCTTGCCATAGCGGTTCACAATCAAGAGCTAATTCTCTCTGTACAAATAAACCACGGTCATGAACACAAAATTCCTAATCTTGTTGCCTAAATCTGTATGTAATGTTCTACACCTCAAACTGGACTTTCACATAACTGAACACATGTGCTGTTTCCCGCCACGCACGGACATCAAGCGGCGTGAAGTCATGCATGCATGTGCATTTCGTACTTGGAATTATGTCAGCTAACGCGGGGACAAAAAGTATGGCAGCCTAGTTGTACCATCATGTTTCTACGTTCTATTGTTTTTGCTGGTGCTTAACTTTTGCACAGGTGTATATATATAAGTATATATGTGGGTATGTATGCATGTACGAATGTGTGCCTATATGTGTATATGGGTATGGATGTCTCCACATATTGTACATAGTAGCTAAATGAAGTGTAAATTAAATGACTGTGTATGGAATCCGTGCCAGTGGAATTTGTACAAATTGTAAATTACATAGACATGAACATATAATTACCGATCATACCACTCCTCTCTTTAAGCAATTGCAGTAATTTATAACTTAATACTGCCAGGACAATAAAAAGCCAACCAGCTTATGTCCTGAGACAATGTACGGTCTGGAGGTGTTTGTTCTGCAGAAAAAACAACTCGACTTGCTAGAGAAGTTCTTTGTTGATATCCTGAGAAAAATCCAAGCACTTCCAACGCGTACTGCCAAGTGTGGCGTATATTTACTACTTGGTGCACGACCGATTACAGCTGAACTGCATCTAGGACAATTAACAACATTAGGAAACATACTTAGAAGCCATAATGAGGCTATTCTGAACATCCTTCTACGGCAACTGGCACTGAAAGCAGAAAACGTGGGAAGCTGGTTCACATATACATAAACAAGCTACTCCTTGAGTATGACATACCACCAATAGTAGAACTTATTCAGAACATACTGACCAAGACTGCCTGGAAATCATCTGTATACCTTGCCATTGACAACTACTGGAATGGGATACTGCAGGACGAATCTTAATGTTGGCATTCTGTCAATTGGAAAGCTCCACCCATCAGTACAATCGGTCGAGGATGATACAAAAGATGTTAAAAGAAGCGTGATCAAAGCACGTCTTATCACCGGAGCATACCTGGTTCAAGCTACACTTAGCAAGTTCAGTCGGAATGGTGTCACCTCCATATGTCGCCTTTGTCAATCAACAGAAGAGGACTACTCACATTTTCTGATGCACTGTGGAGCCTTACATTCACATAGACGACATTATCTGTCAGAACTGAAGGCACTGCTTATAGACGCATTGGGTCCTGCGGTATGGATACACCTCTGTGGAGACGACAACCTCCTACTACAACTCATCATCGACTGTACTGCTCTGACCACTACAGACGCACTGCCAAATTGCCCTGACCTGCTTCTCAACATTGAACACCTCACTAGAAGACTCTGCTATAATCTACACTGTGGTAGGTGCTTCCTTATCAACCTACTACCATAACAGCGCTGTGCAAAATACTTCACATACCAGCTATATAGGACTTGTACATTGGACCTTTATGCTTGGACTTGCATGTAGGTAACATAGACGAATGGAACACTATTATCGTTACGTGTGCCGTAACTAACTAATTAATTAGACCTTTGTGTCAATCGACTTATACGGACCACTGTACATGGGTGCTCCTTTCAAGAGGAGGATGGTCCAAACAGCAACAACAACAACAACTTAGGTTTACTTAGGTTGTTTCTGACTGCAGGCTTATGCCTCAATGGTCAGATCTTCTTCTTCATCATCATATTGTGCTCTTTCTGTTCCGGTTTCAATAGGCACTGTATAGTGATATACTAATGGTTGGTATCTCCAGTATCTATCTAGACGGCTCTTGAATGCATTCACAGACGGAGCTTCAACAACAGATTTAGGTAGCTTATTCCAGATTTTTGGGACTCGAACGGGAAAACAGTTTCTACGAATGTTTAGTTTTGCCCTCGTCTGAAAGATTTTCTTGTCATGCCCCCTTACATCCTCTCTCTGCACTAACTCATCTCCAAGTGTTAATATGGATCCTACATCTTCGTCATATACACCATGCAGCAGTTTGTATACCGTGATCATATCATCGCGGACTCTGCGGAATGCCAAGGTTGGCAGTTTCAGTCTTTTTAGTCTTTCCTCACAGCTTAGTTCCCGTTGACCAGGTATCTATTTGGTTGCTCTTCTCTGTACGTTTTCTATGAGTGTGATGACTGATTTTTTATATGGGCACCATACAGCTGTGGCATAGTCTAGATGGCTCCTTACCATTGCCTTGTATAATGGTACAAAGTTTTTCTCATTTAGATTGATATAGGCTCTACGAATAATTCCAACAATACTGTTTGCTTTATTCACCTTCTCTGTAATGTGTCTCTCGAAGTTTAGTGATTCATCTATAATCAGTCCAATGTCCTTTTCTTCTTTCGATTTTAAAATTTCGTGGTTTTTCCTGTCGGCTATAATATGGTAGTTACTTGCTTCTACATTTGGTCGCCCGAAGCTCATTTGGACACATTTGTCTGGGTGGAAGCGGAGAAGCCAAGTGTTTGACCACTCTGCTAGCTCATTTAGGTATGTCTGCAGTGTGGCTTTGTATATACGAAAAACGTAACCACCATGACCACAGAACGCTTACTTATAAAAATATTCACCCAGAGAAGAGAATTCCTAAGAGCAGGAATTCTATCATGAACAGCCAGGATCTCGTCCCCCGTATAATACAATGTCAAAGATGTACAAGACGCATGCATCAAGAAGCAAACAGAACAGATTTTTGAAGAAAGGGACATCCAGAGTACACATATACAATGGCATCTTCAGATGTGACTGTAGTAGAGGTCGGGGAATCACCACTTGAGAAAGAGTTAGGTGGTCACATAGACACAAAGCTGAAATTTCATGAACAAGTATTAAAGGCAGTCAACAAGGCAAATCAGATGGTAGGTTTAATTTGACAAACTTTCCATTACCTTGATAATGAAATATTCTGTCTATTGTATAAATCTAGGGTACGACCCCTGCTAGAGTATGCAAATTCTGTTTGGTGTCCTCATTACATCAATGACTTCAAGCAAATTGAAAGGGTCCTAACATGAGCAATTTATCCTACACAGAAAGGCTGCACATTCTCAAGCTACCTTCATTAGCATATCGGAGACACCGCGGTGATGTGATCAAAACCTACAAATATCTACATGGTAAATATAAAAACCCTCCTCCAGGCCTTGAATTAGATGCCTCTCTTAGGATGTCTTAGGATGTCTTAGGCTGTTTCTGTGGCCTCAGGCTGATTACAGCCTCTATATCTGCCTCATCTTTCTTCATGACCATTCTGCGTATCTGACTTCCTGGTATATGGTAGGGTGCAGAGGGGTCATATTTAAATTCCTGGTTTTCCCAAAATCTATCGAGTGCTACTTCAAAAGCAAGACCATTCTTGCATGCACAATATCCTCAGGGAGGGTATTCCATATATCATTTACATAATTCATAAACAAATGTTTCCGCACATTAATCCTACTATGGTTCTTGACCAATTGTAGGTCATGGCCTCTGGTGCGTCTGCTACTTACTACTTCCAATAGGTCATCGGTTACATTTTGGTCATAGATGCCATGCAGTATCTTGTACACTTCGATCATGTCCCCTCTAAGCCTTCTGTAACACATAGATGGCAGCGTCAAGTGCGAGAGTCTCTCTTCGTAGCTGAGGTTGCTAAGTGAGGGTACTTGCTTGGATGAACGTCGTAGTACATTTTCAATAGCCTCGCTGTCCTTCCTTAGGTATGGGCTCCCTACACCCACTGCGTATCTAGGTGTGGCCTCACCAATGCCTGGAACAGTTGCTTAAACATATCCTCATCTAGATGCGTAAAGGATCTCCTGATCAGGGCCATGATACTATTTGCTTTGTTGACTTGTGATCTTACGTGGTTGCAGAAGTTTAGTCTATTGTCTACTATTACGCCAATGTCTTTCTCTTGCTCTATGTTTTCAAGGATTTTTTGGACCCATTTTGACCATATAGGTGATATGATCTGCTGCATGTCCGTTATTGTTTTCCCCCTTTTGCCTTCTACTGTCAGCACGTTACATTTGTCTGGGTGGAACCTTAGCAGCCACTTATCCGACCAGCCCTGTAGGGAGTCTAATTCCACTTGTAGATCATTTACAGCACACTCTTCTTTTATTTGCTTATATATCTTGGTGTCATCTACAAATAAGTATGATGATGCATCGACACAATCTGGAAGATCATTAATATATATATAACACATAGTACCGGTCCCAGGACGCTACCCTGGGGTATCCCACTGGTTACTGGATGCCTTTCCGAAGACTGTCCATTAACAATGACACACTGACTCCTGTTTGAGAGAAAGTTTTCCACCCACGTGAACATCTGATTGCTTATGCCATATCGCCTAAGTTTGAGCAACAAGCGCCAATGAGGTACCATGTCAAATGCCTTCATAAAGTCCATATAGACTGCATCAATCCTTCCTCCATTGTCTAATATGGCCGTCCAATCATCCAATACCTTTGTAATTGGATTGTTGTCGACCACCCATTCATGAAACCGAACTGCCTCTTACTAAAAAATTTGTTTCTTTGCATATGGTCAATTATTTCTGACCGTATCAGTTTTTCCATCAATTTGCATAATATGCTAGTCAAACTTACTGGTCTATAATTTCCTGGTTCAGATTTCTTTCCCTTCTTATATATATATATATATCTAAATAAGCAGTGATTACGACGCTATGGAGATATATGGAGCATAATTAGAAGGAGGAAAACGGCGATAACTCAGCCATTTCATAACTGATTTTAAAACAGTTAACAGATTTGAAAAGCCCGTCGAATTCTGGTATTTATTAATACCAGGTTCGGCGGAAAGCACCGAGTATAAAGAATTACAATGTACCTACTCGGTACACTAAAAGCGCTACCCGCTCTTGGACGTGCTACACGTGCTCTGTCAATGCAGCAGTTAGCCGTTTTGACGAAGATATCTCTCTCATAGGCCCGTACATTCTTATGGCTCTACCCAGGGGTGGGGGGGGTCGCATCTGACCAGTCGATCCTAACTACACCACACAAGGCAGCGACAGAAGAGTCAGTGCATCTATATACACTGAGTTAGTAGCTCGGATCACGTAAGGTGGAGGGCATAGCATAGAAAACGTGGTATTTTTGACACAATGATAAAGCTCTCTGGGGACAGCCTGATGTTTATACAATGGAAGGTTTTTGAGTGGTCGAGGATGAGTTGAGTGATGTTTTCCAGATCAGCTATTAAGCTGTTGAATGTGGGTGCTTCTGTTTCATGACATATGACTGTGAAGATATCAGCTAGATATGGTGCTCTTGTGTTCATTAACAGTGTACATGTTACTAGGAAATGAGTTCTGTCTTCTTTTAACAGCTTGCATAACTGGCATATGTCTGATACTGCATGCTGGTTGTAGCGGCTATGATTAGTTTGAAGGATGTATGTATCAACCAATAGTCTTGCCTTGATTGTTGCTATTCTGATATCTCTGCTTCTATTCTCCGCAGAGTTCCAACAGTGGTGTACTTGGTTTACTGTACACACTTTGACATTAAGGTACTTGAGAGTAGGTTTGGCAATAGCATCCCTTTGCCAGGCTGCGTGTATATTTTCATTGATATGCGAGTCAATAGTTGCCTTCCAGTGGTCTTTGTATAGCTAGTGGACTCGCATTATATTCTTTAAATTATTCTCATCATAATTACCGCCTTTGAAGGATGTAATGGTGATGTCAACAAACAATGGAATATATTAAAATCAATATTAGCACAATCTGTAAAGGATACTATACCTCAGAAAATAATAAAACCAAAAAGGAGAAATATGCAACTTAAATATCCAATACCCCTGAACAAGAAAGTATTAACTAAGATTAAAAGAAAAGAGAGACTCTGGACAAACTACTTAAAGACAAGAGATGGAGAAAAGTACACCGAAAAATGCAGGGCTAGAAACCAGGTTAGAAACCGGACAAGAAAAATAACTAAACAGCATGAGAAAAAGATAGCAGAATCTGTTAAAGACAGCCCCAAAAAGCTTGGGCAGTACGTGCAATCTAAAACAAAGTCTAAAGTCATGCAGTGTCCAATGTAGCCTCCATGGTACTGTAAGAGGTATGACTAAGGCCACTACATCACACACATTGGAGGGCCGACCTCTAGTGACTACGTGTGGTGACCGGCGACCGGCTTGGGGGCATGATTTCTAAAAAGAGAAAAGCAAACAACAAACCTGCACAATTAGAATATCTATCCCATTATGGATATTAGTAACCAATGCGGTTCATGACCAAGTATTCAGAATTGTCATTATTCAGAATTGTCAAGACATGTTATTGGCTTTGATTTAATGCTCTGATCAAAGGTTACATGTGTTTATGGTTAAAGTGAACCTGTTCACTAGAGTCTAACAAAAACAACCAACAAACATTAGTGGGTTATTAACTACTATAAACATATTAATCAGATGCAGTGAATCTGGCTAGGTCCCCTTCTGGGTAACAGTATTGCGTCTGGAGACACTGGCTCTTGGAACTGTCAATCTGTTAGAATTAGGTTGCGGACCCCAATGGATACAACTTCCACTATTTGAATCAGCAGACAGTTACTGTCACGGCCTACAATGCAAGTCAGCAGCTGGCGAAGGGCCATTCCTTCGCCACTGCAGACGTGCACTGTCGGCGAAGGGTTAATTTGCATAGGCACACACCTTCAAAAAACTTACATGCGCTCTTGCACTTTGAAGCGAGATATTCACGAATGACACATTTTTTTATTGCAGGTAACCCACCCGACCCGCCATTAGGCCTCAACAATGTGCATAGTGCATAGCTAGAAGGCCGGAGTTCACATTTCCCACACCTTGGGAATGCGATTACACATTGATTTATCACCAAGATGGACACATAGCACAAAGGAATTTAGGCCCTAAGGATTGGACATGTCAACCGGATTAGCAAATTGTCAACAAAATTTGATTTAAAACTGATAAATGCTAAATAGCGACACACACATTAAAAGTGGCGATATTCTATCGAGGTGTCTTGACTTTATTTTCTGGTGATTAGTAACAAATTGTCACGATGTTGGCCAGGGCCCTGATCATAATGGATCTTTGTCTGGTATCCGTAGATCTGGGAGGCATATATAAGCTAATCCCACCATGTATGCATGAAGAGAAAGTACGGAAAGCGTCAGTCAGGGTCAAAGTGTCGTGTGAATTCACCAGCAAAAAGATCAGCCCGGCTCACGGAGAGAAAGTATGGAAAGCGTCAATCACAAAGGGTCGAAGTATTGTGTGAAACCACCAGCAAAAAGATCGACCTGGCTCAGAGAGAGAAAAGTACTAAAACTACCAGCACAACAAGTCAGAGCATCACCACAGCATAAAGATCAGCCCAGTTCGAAAAGTAAAAGAACAGCCAATAAGGTAAAGATAAAAATATTGCTTGCTTAATAGTAAAAAACTAAGTTATTGATTCACTTTTCCTGAAACCGCCGCATCTGAACCAAAAAGGGCCTCCATCACAGGAAAATGCCTTCAACGCTGAAGCGTTATGTAAGTCCAAGATACTGTTTTGGCAGTAGCCGCCTTATTTATGCGGTCCTTCTGCTAGATCCTAAACTATCATTTAGTTGTTAGGTCCATGTCCAGGCATTTGGCCGCAGGTGGCAGGGATTTCTACCTATCTTTACTACATGAGCCTGACTGGTGATGATGCTCAGTTTCCATATGGTCACCTTATGGAGCATCTCCCTCAGAAAGGCAGCATGCAGACATGTTACGGAGTGACAGCTCCAGAATTATATAACGATCCTGTTACATATTACACCGCAGCCACATACAACATCACTAAGACAAGTCATTATTACATAAGCAATTGAAAAGCCCATAGCAGTTTATGGTGAGGAGTAAGAGACAGATATCCAACCATAGTGAACTTCCCGTGAAAGCGTGGTGGGTTCTGAGACCATACCCAGTCACTGTACAGAGTTAGATGAGGATCTGCGTCCCGTCCGTCACCTAATGTGTCGGGGACGGACCATGTGAGATCTAATCCCGGGGACTAATGTTTGCCTGTCATTAGGATTAAGTTCCAAAATGTTTAGAGATGCACTGCTGGCTGGTTAAAATAAATATAATGTTTTCGCAGTGCTTCCTATGCTAATTAGTATCCGGAGATACAGAGGGGTTGTATGCGAAATCGACACTTTGGATTTCACTGCTTGGAAACCCCAATAGTTTCCGGAGTCAGATCATGCCAACGTGGCGATGGGAGTTCCAGACAATTAATAATCCTTGTGGCTGAACGAGCGTAGAAAGAGACACTCACCCAATATAATAAGAGGGCCTAAGGTAACTGGCCAATTTTAAACAGGTGTAGTGCGGATCAGCCGGACAGGATATGAACCGTCACAGCTTGGCTGGGTACGAAATGACCACTTCGGGTGTGTTCCAAGCACGCCCCCTCATGGGTAGGATAGTATGCGTGTATAGGGCCATACAAGAGAGGTTTTCTATAAAATGGCAAAGCCCGTGAGATCGTGTAGCGCGCATGCGCTCATGTCAGAGCTTCCCTGACAACACAGAATGAGAGAATGAGTACATAAAGTGTACCGAGTTGGCGCACTTGATTTCTTTAAATCACTCAATTCTCGTCGTTTTTGGTACCTATCAGGACCGGAATGAGACGCGAAATCCAAAACTGTTTACCTTTTTAAAATCGGACCAGAAATGGCCGAGTTATCCTTAAATGGCTCATTGAAACTATTTTCAAAATATTACTGTAATCGCGTGTATGTATTAAATGAATTGGCAATGTGCCTATCATGTGATAACATCGTCACCGCTTCTGGCTGCACGCTGATTGGCTACATATCGCCCGCTGATTGGCTTGGCGTCCTGCCTCTGACGTCACGAGTAGTATAAAAGGAGCGAAAAATCAAGAATCAAGACCACATTTTGGGGAGAAAGAGCAAGTGGTAGGTTGTGTGGCCCGAGCAGTGCTAGACATGGGCAACTGCTTACTGAATGTGGCTCCCTATTAGCCACAGCAGTGCCTCTCGGATTTCAGTTCTCATTCTCTGGCCATCAAACGGAGCATCCGCATCGGCCATCCCGGGGAAACTAAATAAATAGAAGAGACTTCCTCACTACAAACACTTCGGAGGAGCTTTCCCGCTGATGGGTCTCGTGGCCCAGATGTAATCTCTTCAGCATGTAGAACAAGTGGTGATTCTTGGTGGACAACTCGTCAGATCTTCCAGTCCATGCTGAAAAGTGGTATTCAAACTTCCGCGCAGCATGTCGTATGTTTAATTAACTTTTGGGCGACAGCCTGGTGGTTATCTGCCTGTTACACCGCAAGAGCTATGCAATGTATCATGAATGGTGTACCCAGTTATGCACATGCATTGTTTTATTACAACTGTAGCCCTCTATATTACGGGCAACTTTCAAACTACCGTTACCGGATGGACACTTTTTAACATACTGTTTAAATTATTATATTAATTATTATGACTATCTCATGGACATCCAACTACAGCCATTCTTTTTCAGCTTCTTCAGAGTGCGCCACATCAACAGTTCGCCTGTGAAATTTCCCAGCAACTTCCTCATCTGAAACGCAGCATCTACAGTGATTTATGAACTTTTTCCGTACCGATGACCGATAGGTACACAAGTAACTATGCTATTGCACTAAATTTATTTATTTATTTCCAGGTACTGATGACTAATAGGTACCTCCCCGGTCGTCTGAGACCGCATTTTATAGTTCATATCCTTTTACTGTATATATTATCCTTATTTTTGTGCTTACAACTAATGAGCACCGCAAGGTCCTATGACCTGATTTACTGATGACACTGTGATAGTTAGTATTGTATATTGCAAGCAGCCATCCTAGTTATTTTGTTTTGTTTATATAAAAACTCTAGGAGTGCAGTATGCTATGCTATACTATACAGCAAAAGTATATCCGCATCACTATTCCCCAGCATCAATTTTACACTGAGGTCACTGTTCATGCTCACATTGCTCGAGCCTGACATGCGATCGACTAAACCTGGCTATTCTAGCTCGATAGAATAGGTTTAAAGTAGCTAGGGACAATCTCTCCATAAGAAACATTTCTGTAAGCCTCTTTTCCGGATGCAGTGGATATGTAACATTGCACACCGGCTAGGTTGGGTAAAATTGGCCAAATGCCTTAGGGCCTCTTATTATATTGTGTGATTGTCTCTTTCTACACTCTTCCAGCCGCAAGCTTAATAATTGTCTGGAACTCCCATCGACACATTGTCATGATCCGACTTTGGGAAACTATTGGGCTTTCCAAGTGGTGAAGACCAATGTGTCGATTTCGCATACACCCCCCCCCCCCCCCCTCTGTGTCTTCGTATATTAGTTAGCTTAGATAGCCCTGCCAAATTAGGAAGCACTGCGAAAAGATATATATTTTGTATGTAAAACCGGCCTGCAGTGCATCTCTGGGCATTCTCAAAGTTAACCCTAATGACAGGCAAATGTTAGTTCCCCAACACACGGGTGACAGATGGGATGCAGATCTCTCTCTCTCTCTCTCTCTCTCTCTCTCTCTCTCTCTCTCTCTCTCTCTCTCTCCCTCTCTCTCTAACTCTGTACGGTGACTGGGTGCAGTCTTGGAACCCAACACGCCCTCACGGGAAGGTCACTAAAGATGGATGTCTGTCTCTCACTCCCCGCCATAAAATGCTTATGCGCTTTCCAAATTGCTTATGTAAATGGTAACTTGTCCTAGTGATGTTGTATGTGGTTGCGGTGTGATATGTAACCAGATCGTTATGTGATTCTAAAGCTATAGGGTGACCTTCAGGAAACTGAGCATCCTCGCCAGTTAGACTCATGTGTCAAAAGATAGGTAAAAATCCCTGCCACTTGCGGCCAAAGCTTGGAAGTAAATCTAACACCTAAATGGTAGGTTAGAATTTAGCAGAAGGCCCACAAAAATAAAGCGGCAACTACCAATACAGCATCTTGGACCCATATAAGATGACAGCGTTTGAATTCCTCGGAAATCATCCGCCCCATCTTCACGTAATACAGCGTGCATCACATTAATTATAATTTCACTAGGTTGACACACACTACACTGAGCTTTTGTTGAATAAGAGAGTGGCACTTTTTGCCAGCTCTCTTCCTTCAGCGTTGAAGGCATTTTCCTGTGACGGAGGCCTGTGCGAGGCACTTTCCTCTCACAACAATAATATTTTTTGTTAGGGGTATAATGGTTTATATTAAACTAAATAAGTAGCCACATTAGGATACTCCCTTGAAGGGATACCTCATGGATATACACGTATCGGTGATGTACCTCTGACGAATCCACGTAAACAAGACACCAACTTTGTTCTATGTACTGTATATTTTTACTCTCGTCTACCAGCAAACGAGTACCATTGTTTGTATAGTATTTATATTTTTGGATTAATTATCATGTCCAGACTCCTAAATTAAGTTATGGACTGCCATACCAGTGACACAAATGGTTGGGATAAGACCATGAGATTCAATCTCAGCGGCAATGGTCGCATGGCCCCACTGGAACGTTATCGTTCGACCAGCTCTAGAAGTCGGTCTTTGTACTTTCGGAGAGTCGCAGTACGGGATCCGTTACCCAGAGAATAGCAGCTAACCAGCCCTCCTGCACATCCTGTACATGCAGTCCAATGGAGTGGAGCAGCAGAATGGACCAGCCCATACCCCTGCAAGCTACACAATCTAGCTGGTGTGCGGTGTTACATATCTGCAACATCCGGAAAAGAGGCTTACACAAATGACTCCTAAGGATTGGTTGTCCATAACTACTTTTAAACCTATCCTATCGAGCTAGAATAGCCAGGTTTAGTCAATCACATGTCTGGTTCGCACAATGAGAACATGAGCAGTGACCTCAGTGTAAAATTGATGCTGGGGGAAAAGTGATGCTGATGTATAGTATAGCCTAGCGTACTGTGGTCCTAGTCTTTTATATAAAATAAACAAAACAAGTAACTAGGATGGCTACTGCCATATATATAACTAACTATTACAGTATTGACAATAAATCAGGTCATAGGACCTTGCGGTGCTCGCTAGTCATAAGCACAAAAATAAGGATAATATATACATTAAAGATATAAACTATAAAATGCCGTCTCAGACGATCGGTCGGTACCTATTAGTCATCAGTACCTGTAAAGAAACGAATAAATACAATAATACAAAGATATAGCTAAATGAGTACCTATTAGTCATCGGTATGGAAAAAGTTCATAAATCACCTGTGTCACAGATGAGGAACGCGAGATGGCACGATTCTGGAGTTGCTGGGAAATCTCCACAGACGAACTGTTGATCTAGCTCACGCTCAAAGATGGTGAAGAAGAATGATTGTAGTTGCGGACGTCCACTAGATAGTCACAATAGCCCATACAAATAATTTAAGCAGATTGATCAAAAGTTCCGTACTGTATCGGAAGTTTGAAAGCTGCCTGTAACATGAAGGGCTACAGTTGAAAATTATAATTATGAAATGCATGTGCAATTTCTGTGTACACAATACTTGGTGCACCACATAGCTCTTGCGGCATACCAGGCAATGTCCCACTAGACGGTGGCCTAAAAGTTAATTATCACACATGACAAACTGCGCGGAAATTTGATTACCACTTTTCAGCATGGTTCATCAGATCTGACGAGTTGTCCACCAAGATTCACCACTTATTCTACATACTGGAGAGGTTACATTTGGGCCACGATGCTCTTCTTCTATTTAGTTAATTGCCTCTGGATGGCCGTCCGAGCGCTTACAAAACCCAGATGCAGATGCTGCAATTGCGGGCCAGAGACTTAAGAACCGAAATCCGAGAGGCACTACTCCAGTTGTAGTTAACCAACAGTCAGTAAGCAGTTGCCCACGCCTTGTACTGCTCTGGCCACACAACCTACCACTTGCTCTCTCTCGTCAAAGTGTGCTCTCGATTCTTGGTTCTGTGCTCCTTTTATACTACTCGTCACGTCACAGGCAGGACGCTCAGCCAATCAGAGAGTGATCTGTAGCCAATCAGCGTGCAGCTAGAAAGGGCGAGGACGCTATCACGTGATGGACATACTCCCCATTCAATTAGTATATACAAGCGTTTATGAAGTTTTCACTATTTTGACAATAATTTCCAAGGAGCCAACATGGATAACTCGGCCATTTCTGGCCCGATTTTAAAAAGGTTATCAGTTTTAGAATTATTCGTTTCATTCCGGTCATGATAGGCCCCAAGAACGACGGGAATAGTGTAATGTAAAGAAATTATGTGCACCAACCTGGTACACTTTAGTATGCATTCTCTCCCAATGCCGACATGTGCTTTCAGAGAAGATCTGACATGCGCTACATGATCTCACAGACGTAGACGTTTCACAGAAACTTCTCTCATATGGCTTTATACACGCATACTATCCTACTCAGGGGAGGGGGACGTGCTTGGAACGTACCCGGAGCGGTCGTCCCGTACCCAGCTGAGCTGGAATGGTCCATACCCATTCAGCCGATCAGCGCTACACCCCCCCCCCCCCCCCCTCCTAGCTTGACACCCATGGCAAACAATACCGCATCGCAGATCAAAAGCACGGGAGCATGCTAGGCGAGAATTATAGGCTTCTCAAGTAGGCGCGTAGCCGAGAGGAGTAGTGACGCGAGAGACACGTAGTTTATCAGAGAAGAGCACATAGAGGTGCGAAAGTGTTTGGGAGGAAGGCATACTATGATTTAGATTTTTGGCCTGGTATTTGTTTTTCCAAGCCTTTTCTTTTTTTGTTTTCATATTGTGGTGCGTGCTTTTTATTTGCTTTATTACAATGATTTAGCTAAAACAATAGCTCGCATGGGCGTTCTCTTGGGTGGCGGATAATTAAATTTCCGCCAAGAACGCCCACGATCCAACGTACCTAAATTAAGATATATAATATATAAAAATACATATTATGTATGTATATACATATCACAGTAATCACAAGCACAGTAATTTCGTAAGCATGCCGAATATATGAGGGCATGCATACAGTGCGGCCCGTTTTGGCGGGTCTGCACAGATAGCTCTCGCCATCCACATATCCGTCTCGTTATACTGAGAGAAGAAAAATAATTAAAAAAAATATTATATATAATAATCATACTTAGTTTATCAGGCAGCCCAGCAATAGCTGGGATGACATGATGGTAATAAAGGCATATTCGCTGCGGTGTGTTGTGTACCTACACCGCATATGGTGTGTTTACAACACGGTAGTCAGAGGCCCAGGAGCTGAACCTGGAAGGTGGTTCCAAAGTTATTTTCTGTGTTTTCATGTTATATGGGTATTGTACTCTATGAAACTGCGTGATGGCATTCTCCCACCGTTGAGCATTTTGCTATAACAGGTTTTTATAGAATTGTAGCTATCGGGTGCAAAACACTAGTTTTAGGGGGTGGGGGGTCTTGATTTTTTTGCATATGGGTGTATCTTGACCAGACCTATTCGTGGGTCAAAGGTCAACGTCATATTTCAAGATCAAAGGTCAAATATCTGGGTCAAAATACAATTCAGCATTGTGTGTATACTGTGATATGTTTCTCATTGATCTGAACCTGTATCCATTGTTATAATGTCTAATGTCTTGTTATAAGGTCTCATGAGCTCAATACTGAATAAAGAAATGGTAGAATACATAATATTTATAGAGTTCTTTATGAATTCTGGTTCAAAGATTACATCAAATCTCGCTACGTAAATGATCTGTATATGGTTAACCTATTCATAGGTTACGAAACCACCCAAATTGTACATATTCTGCATTTGGTTTGGAAATCTTTCTTATGTCATAAACATCATCATAACCATCATCATAAACATCATCATCATCATCATCATCATCATCATCATCATAAACAGCAACCGAAGCAATAAACATCATCATCATAAAGATCATCAATCATCAGTGTTATTGTAATCATCACCATCTTCCTCTTCATCTTCCTCTTCATCATTTGTTTCATCATCACTGTCAGGTGATATAGTATTCACCCTGTTGTGACATACTGACGCTGCGTCCTGTTGCTTACAGGCACAGAAGACTGAGCAAGTTATTCCTGCTTTGTTGCATCCACATCGAATACCTTCATATGGTGTGTCACTGGAGCAGCCACAACTGACGATCTTTTGAATGTACTCGGGGACCAATTGACTTCCTGCAGGAACTGTAGTTGGGCAGAGCATGTCCCCGCCTTTGCTCCATCCGTACTTTAACGGGTCTACCTTCTGAGGCTCAACCCTCAAGGCATTTCCACAAGAAAGTTTGTACATGTGCTCTCCTCAGATTTTCCTGGAAGGCAGCATCAGTTGGTGGCAATGAACGGAGTTTTTGCATTGTGCTGCTCCCCTTGCCTATGCTGGTCTTTCATACCTTTGCTCTAGCCTCCTAGAGAGTATGGCAGCTTTTCTGACTGTAAGTAGCAACAGCGAATTGAGTTACCTGCTTCACTACTTCAGGCCATGGGCTTCAATTTCTACCAGAAGACTCAGTGAGTGTTGTTTTATAGTGTTCAACATCTTCTTCCCGATGCCAAATCATCCTGCTACAGTATCACATCCAGATAAGGGGTGTCCTGCGAGCAGGTTTGGAATGAGGTCTGCATATTGGGCAGCGGGTGTCTTGATGTCTATGACGCTTCTTCCATGTATAGGAGATTGCATTATAATTCGGATGTCAGGATTCTGCTCCAGATAGTGGTGCAACAGGAGGGCCCACACATCTGTATCGTCAGCCACCACAGCTACACCGGATGCCCCCTCTGAAGCTGCCATAAATGCCTGCTGAACTAAAATATTGTCAGCTAGGTCATGACTGGTGTTCAGATCTCGTCTTTCTAAGACAATGCCCTTGCTAATCTCGATAGTTTCCTCCTGTCCTTTTATCAAAAGTGTGTGCTCCTGTGTGTGGTTCTGAACAAAGTCCTCGCATATCAGTTTGATGAGCTGCTTCTTATTGCCTGTAACAGTCACCACTGCTTTCTGACGGGGAATGGTGTTGAGGGTGTCAACTGATACACCCTGCCAGTACCTTTGGCTAATTGTGTTGAATCTTTGGTGCTGAATTCATTGTATCTATCAAAGACTAGATAAACATCACATTTGGAGAGCTTCTCTGCTATTTTGTGCTTGAAGGCATCAATGTAAGTCTGCACATTTCCAACAGCAGACCAACCAGGTATCCAGAGAAAGGCACACCCACCAATGACAGTGACATCAATTTCTTCATGGGCACCTCAATTTTCATATCTCTTTTCAAGATGGATTTGGATGTGGATATCCGCATCTCACCAGAGTCTGCAAAGAGAGCCGTTGGCAGTGGAGCCAATTCGTGGGGCATCAGATGGTCAATGTTTATATCCCTATTACTGGCCTGCAGACATATGACACGACTGTAGATTAAGTTTATATCAAAAACCTTCTTTGTGCCGATAATTACAGACTTCTTCATGTCTGCCATTGAACTTATCCTTCTTTTAATCTTGTGATGAAAGCCTCGAGGCAAAGCCTCTGAAAATTCACCGTATTGTTTTCTTCCGATTTCAATTGATTTGTGAACACTAACTGTTGAAGATGATTGTACCCTTCCAGTAACAATGTTTACAATTGATCCCTCTGGGTGCTGATGGTGGTCAAGTGGTGGTATGCACTGGACCTTCTTCACTCTTGTGTCCTGTCGATCCTTTGCATCAAGTTTTATCCTGGATTTGCTTTCTTCTTTGTGCATGCTTGCCTGCCTGGCTACACTCTCATTGCCTCGCATTTCAGCTACATCGGCAGTAATTTGACTGCAGACATGTAGGCTCAATGTCCAAGATTTCAAAGCCTCGGTGTTAAGTGTGATACCTACTATGCCGTGCTTGCCCTTGCCATATCTCATGAACGTGTTCTCAATAAACATATCCGACCAGATCCCATTCCATTCCATATGCCATCAATGTGCCTCACAACACGGTCCCCTTTGGTGAAATGCTGTAGAACAAGTTGTGGGAGAGCTTTCATTGATATGATATAATATGTGGCATACCTAGCATAATGGATGTGCCCAGCAGCAAAGAAAAAAAGGCAGCATCACTTCAATTGCCCTAAGGTGCAAGTGAAACACTTCTTCTTTCTCAGCTCTCATATTGAGCATCAGTATAAAGACAGGTTTCAATAAGCAGTCAACCCACAATTTTGCAGTGGGGCTTTTGGCTGCAGCTCTTTCAAACTTGTATCTCTAAGTATCTCTTCTGCTACCATTCTAAGCGCCCTGACATTTTGGGGGGAATTTCTTCCCAGAAAGCATTTCCTGCAAAATCCCTGCAAATGCCACAGGTAAGACTTTTGACAGTCCCGAACCAGCCATCAGGGTTTCACAGCAGCCAACAAAACTCATGAAGAGATGCATACCATCAAGCCTTGGATAAAACTCTGGAAATTTATATGGATACACCCAAAGGACATCTATCATGATTTTGTACACTTGCAAATCTGCTGTCATAACTGTAAATTTCTGGTCTGCCTCCAGTGACTGTCTAGGCCTGTGACATAGCTGTCATAATAGTGTCATGGTGTGCATGTGGGATATCTATGAGTGGCATATATGTTACACATGTTTTGGGTTTCACACACTGTCCACTTCCACGAGTCCTTTCAGCGTTATATCCATTGTATTCTGGACAGTCAGGTCGTTTGAGGATGTCTGAAGAAAGGACAGGTCGATTTCCTTGGCTCTTCTCTCTAATACATATAACTCTATCTCGCTATCTTGATCTGTGGTAAATTATGGTACAGTGAAAACAGCAGGCATGTCAGGGTTTTTTGGACCATGGTATCTGATAACTTCATGATCATACTCTATCGGTCGCCTTGCTTCCTGTTTTGAAAGCCTTTTAATTGTGGTTTCCTCCTTCTGCTCAGAAGATACAGTCGACTATGGCTGGGTCATAATGACTGCCAGTGAATGGGTGGAGCTCATTCGCTGATGAACCCTTTTGATCGAAATTGTCCATCATGAACTGGATTAATCCATCATGGGCATCTGACACACCATGAGGTGAGGCAATGTAGGACGCATCCACAGCTACTGATTTCCTAAATCTTCTAAACTCATCATAAGTACAAGTAACTCCAAATGAATGAAAACAATTCAAATGCTCTTTTGATTCACATATCATAACACTGAGTGCTAGCTGGGGGTGTAGTTCGGATCGACCAGTCGGGTACCGGCCGTACCAGCTAAGCCGGGTACGCGCCGCCTGTCTATGATTCGTTTCCTGAACACGTCCCTCTGGGTAGAGCTATAAGCGTATATAGGCCTATGGGAGAGAGAGAGCGTGTCGAAAAATGACTAAGTTCATTAAAACACATTATGCGCATGCGCGCACCGGGATGCTGTTTCTATGGAGCACATAGTTGTGACCTAGATAGGATGGCGCTTTTAATGTACCGAGCTGGTACTCTGTAATCCTTATTGATTGTCTGTTCCCATTAAGGCTGGCATTAATCAAGACGGGCTTTCCGAATATGTAAACCATTTCAAAATCGGTTGAGAAATGGCTACGTTATCCAGGGAAAACTCTTCATGATTATCTTCAAAATATTGCCGTGACGTCATAACCACGTGGACGCTAAACTTCTAGAATGTTCTAGAATGTTCGACTGCGCTATTATTAGCTGTGCGCTGATTGGCTGTTGATCGAACGATGATTGGATAGAGCCTGCGCCTGTGATGTCATGAGGAGTATAAAAGGAGAAGCGATCCAGTGATCGAGAGCATCCTCGACCAGGGGCCGAACAGGTTGGATCTGTACCAGCTACTACAAGCGCGACAGACATTATGCGTCATCTTTCGCTATGTGTCGGGTTTTTATCCCGTAGTGTGCTGTTCTCCAACCCACCACACTAAAACAATTTTGTAACTCCCCATCTGCGGGAGTAATTTGGAACTTTTGATAATCGTTCACGAATACTACATCCACATTCGGAACACAATCTTGCAGTGAGGCCTTTACGGCCTGAATATGTGAGTCTACAGATGTAGAGGCAGGATGTTCTTTGATGGATGACTCACCGGATCTGCTGGCCACACCTAAAAGTGGTATTTCAATCGCCGCCGCACATATCGTGTCAGTTCTTTCGACTTTCGGCCGTAGCAAGTAAACTTTGCCCGGTGCATCTTCAGAGCTGGTTGACGTACCCAGCACCATGAAGCCTTGTTTTGTATCTTCATTTGCCTCTGACAACCACCGCTAGTGATCGGGTTGTTTACACTTTCCATCTGTGCCATCAGTGTATGGGAACTTTCTTCACCACATAGTACTATCGTATCTTTTACTGACTGCTCGTTAGACATTCTATTAGGTTTACAATGCTGAGTGATGTCCTTCTGTTCTTGCGAGAATCTGGTTTGGGGACAACAGCTTGCGGGAATCAACTTGCGGGAACCAGCCTGCGGGAACTTTCCAGCTTCTGGAGAGCGCATCATCTCATGTCGACTACGGATTGACGTGTCAATTTCAGTAACACGGTAGCCTAACTTGGGAATGACTACCAAGTATTCAAGTAACTATACTTCACAGTTTAACTATTTCTCTATATAGGTTTTGTTAATTATATTGTATCTGTAAAAACGGTCCCGATGACTAAAAGGAACCGTAACGGTCTTAGGACCGATAGTTAGAATTTCTGTATTTGTAGATAATTATTATCATTTTCCTCAATGTGCAGCTAACTGCACTATACTAGGTTCATATATATATATATATATATATATATATATATATATATATATATATATATATATATATATATATATATATATATATATATATCTTAATCATTTGACACCGTATTGTTTGTTCTGGTTAGAATATGTATGTATATGGCCAGTGGCCATCCGTTCACTTGTTTTGCTTAGTTATAGAAAATATAAGACTGCAGTGCACGTATGAAACACTATGCAGCAACATTTATATATGCAGCACTTTCTCCCGCCATCAACAATCTTTCACTGAGGCCACTGTCCGTGCTATAACTTTGTTTAGCCCGGCATGCTACCGACTAACCTGTTCTATACACAGCTCGACAGGATAGGTTCAAAATGATTAGAGACACTTTCTTCATTACATACCGTGTAATATACTCTTCTCTTCCGGTAGTGCGATAATCTATCCCCGCACTCCAGTAAGACTCATAACTCTAAGATTTTGTCTCTCTTCATGCTCCACTCAGCCTTGTGCCTTCTTAATTGTTTGGATGTCCCTATCCGCACCATGGGCTGATATGACTCTGGGAAACTATTGGGGTTTCTGAGCGGTGATGGCTAGGGTGCGGAATCACATACACTCCCGTGTATCTTCGGATACTTAGTAGATAGTACTTTAAGCCAATGTAGGAAAGCACTGCGAAAACACATGTATTAATTATTATTTTATTTACTGACAATCCTCCCGCACCGCAGTGCAAGACTGGCAACTTGTATATATAAACCTAACGACAGGTTAAACGATTGGTTCCATAGGACCCGGTGATGGGCGAGATACATATTCTCAGCGAATTCTGTTAAAATGTCTGGGCATGATATTTAGATCTGTCACACCCTTGCGGGAAGGACATCTACGGTGTGAATTCGTCTCTCTTACCCCCACCATAACGATAAGAGAGATGGCCTAATAATGCTTTCGTGAAATGTAAACCATGTCCTGTAATGTTTTATGTGGTTACGAAGTGGAATGTCGGATTCTTACCCAGTTCGGAGGTCCTACTAAGTAACATGTATGAGCGCGGTCAACAGTATTGATGTCCTAGGGCATCGGTTCTCCGTGACAGACGTGTCTAATAGCTAGGTAAATATCGGCCAGTTGCGGCCTAAACTAATTCTTGTTTTGAAAACAACTAAAAGGAATTAAGCAAAGCAGAAGGCCCACAGAAATAAAGCGGCAACTACTAAATCAGCATATTAGGAATCACATAAAATGGTGACGACGGAATCCATCGGGAATCTTCCGTTCCGTCTTCATGTAAAACAGTACGCACCCCTATAGTCATAATCTCACTAGGTATGGTCTTTTCTTTCTACAGCATTTTTGTTTGAAATATTAGAGTGGGCCCATTTTTGCCTACTATTCTTCTCCTGCTTTAAGCCGTGGCGATACCACCTTCCCGAGACAGATGCCCACGTGAGGCACTTGCCTCTCACAAGGATTCTGCGATGACGGTCCATGCCAGGATAATACTCCTCACCCAAACTAGCACTAGGAGTAGTGCCCGCGTGAGGCACATCACTTTTTCGTCTGAGATAGCTTTCTTCCTTTCAGCTTAGAAGTATAAAAACTTATATTAGGTTAAATAGCTGTGTCTCGTGTACGGGAGCCTCCCTTGCAGAGATACCTCTGCGGACCTACGAGTCTGTGTGGTACCTCCGGGAGCCCCATGTTTAAAAGTTCATCTACCTGCCTCTATGTCTCGTATTTTCGTATGCTCTTACTGTAGTTTTAGCTAGCAAATTTTTAATTGTTTAGGTAAATGCATTGTATAGACTTATATTTTTAGGTCACCAAATCAAATCTTGTAAGTCCATAGATCACGAAATTGCTATGGACAGGCATACTGGTGACACAAATTCTTGGGATGAGACTGTTGTGTTTAATGTTCGCGGCGATGGTCACATGGCCCCACCGGAACGATTGAGTTCCACCGGCCTTAGGGGCTGGTTTTTGTTTCCCGCAGGGCAGTCTTGTTCATGATACATCGGAACAGTCCGATACTACCCAGCGAGCTACAGAGGGGTGTTGTACAGTTCCTCAATGAGGATGTAATAATGTTAACTATCATCAATGCGGGTAGGGTACAGTCTAGCTTGGGGGTGAGTCGACATAGAAGGTCTAACAGGGTGGGGCTGATTGCTTCGGTTGCTGTTTCCTGACTGAACCTAGGTTTATAACAGTCTTTGTCTATTTCAATCTGACCAACCTCTTTTCAGATGGCTTTAATAACCCTCTAGACAGAAATGCTAACATCGTCACTACTGTCATCATTAACAATTCTCAACGCAGCTGATGCGTTTTCTATGAAAACAATTATACTAGCAACAACTGGTGAAGACAACACAAGTACATCATTAACAAAGTGTCCAATGACCTTGCTTACAACATACTTTTTACATAAGTCATTTCCACCTTTTGCTACATACACATTGTACACATTATTAGAGTTCCACATTAAGGAACAATCTTCAATCATTAGAGAAGTCACCGTTTTTACAGCAGAGTCCCCTTCATTTGATGCATTGCTACTTGCTGCACTTATAGATTTAGATAAGGAAAATATTGACTGACAGTTTGCATGGTAACGCGCATCTGCAGCATAAAGATCTGCAGGTGCCCCATTCACACGTATTCTAACAATATTTGCATGTTCATCATTTCTTTGGTTACACATATCTAACACAGATAGCTTAATTGTCTTTAATGATCCTCTCTTCTCAATCTCCTTGAAGTGATATGCTGGGAGCCATCGTCCTGGATTCTTTGGATCCTTCTCAACCATGCATTCACTGCTGTCTACCAATGTCTGAAGTTCTTTCTCCTTTCCAACTTTATAGACTCTGCTGGCTTCAAGCACACTTCTAATTCTTTCACGACTACTTCTGCTCAAGGGACCCTTCTTGTAGGCATTCCTGAAAGCCATGACACATATTGCTTCCTCTGCCATTGTGGTTTCTGTAAGAGCAAAAAAATAGATTACCATTAAAAATCGATTACCATAAAATCTTTATCGTCAGTGGGTCAAATGCATATTTTGTCCTGACCTGAAACGTGGCTCCAAAGGTTTTTACTCGGTGTTTTCATGTATAAAATCTTTAGTCAGTATTGAGCTCATGAGACCTTATAACAAGACATTAGACATTATAACAATGGATACATGTTCAGAATAATGAGAAATGTATCACAGTGTACATACAGTACTGAATTGTACACGTCTGACCCAGATATTTGACATTTGACCTTTAAATATAACGTTGACCTTTGACCCACGAGTAGGTCTGGTCAAGATACACCCCTATGCAAAAATCAGGGTCAATGCTTGAATACTTGTGAAGATATAAGGGTATTTCTATTTTCCTCACCCACTCACCCCCACCCCTAAAACCAGTGTTTTGCGCACGATAGCCGCAATTGTATAAAACCTGTTATATCAAAATGTTCAATGGTGGGAGAATGCCATCACGCAGTTTCATAGAGTACAATACCTATATAACACGAAAACATTGAGAAAAACACTTTGGAGCCACTTTCCAGGTTAAGCCAAAATATGCATTTGACCCCCCTGACTACAGGAATCTGCAGCGATTATTTTGCTGAGACACAGCTATGCAGTAATTTGCGTCGCTGTGTAGGATGACCATAGTCAGCCAAGGGACAGGGTTTCAATTTTAAAAAGATATATAATAATAAGAAAAAGATTTCAAAAATAAAAATATAACAGTTCAATTTTCCGCACACCTAGTCAAACTTTCTACTTTCCATGACAATAATGGCCACAAGTGGCTGCTGAAAAGTTACCCCAGCGGGTCTGGGTACCATAATCTGAATATGCGGGTGGGTGATCCACTGATATTATGTTGCCTATGTTAATGTTTTCTGTGCTCAGGTTTGATGAAGTTACGGAAAAGTTTAATAATGCAAGTGCGGAGGTGGTGACGATGATACAGAGTGTCCTGATTGCTGCTGGTTCCGTGGTTGCTGTCATCACTATGGTGGTTGCTGTGGTGGTGGTGGCGCTTGTGAGTAGTCTGCTAGGTGCTGCCATGGTGATGCGTGAAGGTGTTGCTAAGGTGATTGCGGATAGTTTTCTTATTTACGTGGCCTGAATAAGTCTACTTGTGGATGTTCTGGATACCGCTCGGATGTCGGGTTGGTGGGATAAATGACGCTTTCCTGAGTATCGTCTGTCTGGCGTGGTAGATTTTCGGATGGCAGGATCTATAGTTGAAATAGTGCTGGCATGGGGTGCGGAAGTGGTGATGTGGCTTCCGTGACACTTATCTCCTCATTGGTAACTAAACTGGAAGGTGATATGGAACCATTCGAAATGTCCTGTAATACTGGAATTTACTGGCACATGAATTTTCATCAGTGTGGTTATCACTACAGATATTGGCTGTCCAGTCACGGATGTGGATGGTGTTGAGGTGGTGAGTGCTGCCGGTGTGGTCACTGCGGGTGCTGCCAGTGCTGATACTGCAGTTGGTGTCGATGCCAATGCTGCAGGTGCTGCCAGTGATGAGGCTGACTGGGTTGCTGGTGCAGATGCAGAAGCTGTTTGCGGATGTGATGAGTCAGTTGACACTTTTTCGTCCGCTTAGTTTTGGCCATATTTCCGTTCGGAATTAATACAATAGGAAGTCTACTTTCTAAGCGAGATGCGAGGATGTCTATGTCCTCATTCTGTTGACTAGGTTTTAAAGTCACAATTAACACACGATGCTTGTAGCATAACGTGTGTGTAACACCATACCGAGTGGCGGAATATAAGTATCTGCAGTCCGAACAATATGCTCTTTGTAGTAGATGGGCGTGATTGACGTGGAGTGTAAGATCCGAGTTTCTGGAACATGCAGGCTTGCATGACTATCCATCATATAAAGTAGAGGTACACGGATACTTCTTGCAAGTGTTCACATGTGCTGATTCTTCCGAGCTGTCAGATAATAAATAGCATGGAAGTGAAGAGGCAAGCGACATACTACTTCTGCATGGTTGTTATATGCGGGACCGCACACACATAACTAAACTTTTCCTAACTTTCCTAACTCTTCATAATACTTTCCTGGCCAATTATAACATGAATTTAATAATAAGTAAGAACAGCAGAATTTGGTTTGCGACACGAAAAATGACCTAATGCCTGATCTTCCCTAGTGTCGACTTGGACAGCATGAACGAGAAAGTCTTCAAATACGACTTCCCAGATCATGTAGACCCGCTCTGAGGAGGGAGAGGGCAAGTACGTAGCTCGGCATCGTCATCAGTGTTAGTTATATATTCGCCGGACTCCTAGCTTGGTAGAAGAGGGGTCGAACTGGCACAGTGGTGCCCTTGACTAACGTTGGGAATACATGTTTCCATAGAGACATCTGTCTGTGTACCGGTGTTATGTGAAATGCCCAGTGCGAGCTCTGGCACTGGGTCATCACTAACACAAGGTTTAAGTTGGTCGAAGTGGATGACTGAGGTCAGGCCATCCGAGGTGCGGATCCGGTAGGTCATGTACAACTTCTTACCTACTACCACATAGGGGCCTTTCCACTGGTGACTCAGTTTACTCTGCACATTTGCAGAACGTCGCGAATCGTGAACCCAAACCATTTTTCCCACCTCATACGAGTCTCCATGCACTTGCCGGTCATGCCATGTTTTCTGATGCCAGTGGGCAGTGGATAATGATTCTCTTACTAGCTCATGGGCCTGTTCTATCTGTTGCCGCATGAGTTCTACGTAGAGAGATGGTGAATATTTCTCTCCTGGAATTCTGGGCATGGCCAGATCCAGGGGTAAGGCTAATTCTCTGCCTAAAATTAACCGAGCAGGGCTATAACCCATGCTGGAATGTGTCGAAGTGCGGTATGCCATGAGCACGTATGGGAGTCATATATCCCAATCGTGATAATCAAGGTGTGTTTCCTTAGTTAACATCCCCGCGAGAGTTCTGTTGAATCTCTCTAGCATCCCATCACTGCACGGATGATATGGAGTTGTTCTTGTTTTAACTATATGAAACAATTTTCAGAGCTCGGCGATCAGCCGGCTCTCAAAATTACTTCCTTGGTCGGAGTGCAATTCATAGGGCATGCCGAAGAGGCAGAACACATTGCTAGACAGGACCTCGGATACTGTGGATGCCTCTTAGTCCGGCAAAGCAAATGCTTCTACCCACTTCATAAAATATTCTTGCAATATGAGGATGTACTTGTTTCTTTCATCCGTCATATTCAAATGTCCGAGCACATCAATAGCCACTTGCTCCCATGGTGCGCTAACAATTTTAACTTATAGGGGTGCGTAATGGTGCTGGCCAACATCGCGTTTTTGGCATGGGACACATTTGGTGACCCAAGCCTTTACAATATGGCATGTTCCGATCCAGTGGAATCTCTGTTTGATGCATTCCGCAGTTCTGTCTACAGTTAAATGTCCAGAATTGTCGTCTATTTGTTCTAATATCACGATTCTGTAACGCTCAGGAATTACTATCCAGTCGTTGATGTAGAGGATGCCATTATGTATATGGCACTCCTCAAACCTCTGATAGTAATATTCAGCCATTGCGGAAAGTGTGCAAATATATTCCTTGGGAGGACGTACCCCCTCCTGGATCCATGCATATATATTTTGTGTTTGTGCATCTGTTGCTTGTTCGTGAGTGACTGTCTCAGGATCCCTATCTGTGCACCATAGCTCGGGGAACACGGGAGATGGCTGTGTTGCATGTGTCATGGTGGTGGCCATTTCTTGTTCATCCTTGAGCCCGATTCTGCTCAAGGCATCGACATATCCATGCAGCTTGCTGGTTCTATGAACAACATCGACGTTAAAGGCCTGCAGGAATTCCTAACACCTCGCTACCTGGCCTTCCGGATTTTTTAGGTTTCTGAGCCAGCGTACTGAGGCATGATCTGTATGGAGTGTAAATGGGTGCCCATACAGAAAGTGCTTGTAATATTTGACAAAATCCATCGCAGCTAACAATTCTCTCTTAGTGGTCGCGTTACGTTTCTCAGTTTTATTCAGAGTACGTGAACCATAGCCCAGTACTTGCTCTGTTCCATCTTCTGTGCCCTGAGATAGAACTGCACCTATTGCGTAAGTTGATGCATCAGTGTCCAAGATGAAATCGAGGTTAGGGTTAGGATGAGCAAGAATTGGTGCAGCTGTCAAATGTTCCTTCAGCGCCCTAAAGGAACCTTCACACTCACTCGTCCACTCCAATGGTTGAGTTTTCTCGGTGATCTGGTATAACGGGGTGACTGAAGTGGGGGGGGGGGGGGTTGCCACACTGCTACTGCTTTTGTTTTTGAAGGTTGCATAGCTACTCCATCGGCGGATATGATGTGTCCCAGAAACCCGATGCTCTGTCTGAAGAGATGACACTTCTTGGGGTTGAGCTTGAAGTTCGCGGTATGAAACTGCATTAGAAACTTGTCCAAATTGGACAGGGTCTGCTTAAACGAAGAGCCAAAGATGATTACGTCGTCGATGTAACAGAGGCAGATCTCCCATTATTGGGTAGTTAGTACCTGCTCAGTGAGATGTTCGAACATTCCAGGAGCATTGCACAAGCCATAGCGCATCTTACGGAATTGGAAAAGACCATCACAGCAAACGAATGGGATCTTCTCTCTGTCGGCCTCATCCATGGCTACTTGCCAGTACCCACTAGCTAAGTCAAGGGTGCAAAACCACTTGGCTCCGGACAAAGAAACTAAGGCCTGATCTATCCGAGGAAGCGGATAGGCATCTTTGACGCTAAGATCATTAAGGCAGCGGTGGTCTATTCAAAATCGCAAAGGTCTGACCTTCTTGCCTGCTAGTACAATGTGACTGGCCCAGGGGGATGCTGAGGGCTCTATGATGCCTGTCCGCAACATGTCATTCACTTGTTGATGTGCTTCCGCTTCCTTGTGAATGGGAAGATGTCGTACGGCTTGTCTAATGGGTCGATTGTTTCCGGTGTCGATGGAGTGTCACACAAGGTGAATTTCTTCCAGGTCCATGTCTCCCGAGGAAAAGCTGTCTCGATATTTATATAATATGCGCCGTACGTCACGTTTGTGAGATTGTGTTAAACCAACTGTGGTGCGCAAATATATGTCATGCAGGTGTTCAGATAAATCAAGTTAGTACTGGCGTAGGTGCAGTAGGGGTTGTCTCCAGTGATATCACATCCACCAGATGGCCACAACAAACTCCTGGGACTAGTGTTATTGGGTCCGCTGTGCCATTGAATACTATATGGTATATAAACCTTGTTGGTTGTGTCCACGATCATTCGGGGGACTCGCACATTGTGAGGCGATCATGCAATCGGGGTCGGGTTCTAGCATGGCTGTGTGCGTGCGTGCGTGCGTGCGTGCGTGCGTGCGTGCGTGCGTGCGTGCGTGCGTGCGTGCGTGCGTGCGTGCGTGCGTGCGTGCGTGCGTGGGTGTGTGTGTGGGTGTTGCTTCCTAACTGTGGTGTGGTGGCCCACAATATTTCCTCCTGTCCCAGCTCAACTGTGGTTGTCGATGCCAAAATCACCGCACAAGTGTCGTACAGTGATGATTCCAGTCCAAGGGGTATGTGACGGCCATGTATGTCTAATTTCTGTTGTCTGCAATGTATGACGGCTTCGCTGACACTGAGGAAATCAGAACCGAGCAGGGCATCATTTTGAATAGAGGCAACTACAACTCGCTGTATGAATTGCATTTCCTCTATTTGTATCATGAGGTTTACTGTACCAGCCACAGGAACATCGGCTCCGGTAGCTGTTTGTAGAAATATGTGAGTAGGCCTAAGGGGTGGCTTTTTATGAGGTGGGATGCTCTCATACAAGCGCTTGTTGAAAACGGTGATGGAAGCTCCAGTGTCTATGGTGGCACTGGTCGAAGCACCACTGAACAGGCAAGCACACTTGTATATTACTTTGCGGTGTGCTTGTGGAAGAGTTATACAACCTGAGGGATCTCTTTTGGTGCCGTATCATCCTGTATGTAGTCCATTTGCTTCTCGATAGCTTCCGTGAGTGTGGTTGGTGGCTGAGTGAGGAAGGGACCAACTCGTCGTCACTGCTGCTGTGATTGCTTAGGCGATGACAGAGCTTGGGGTAGCAATGGCGGTGTGGTTGATGCTGGTATGGTGTAGTGAGAGTTGGTGTGGACAACAGACTGGACATGACTGGTGCGTTCACAGATAAGGGCCATCTGTGCTAGCCACTTCGAACAGTGCATCATGGGATGTTTTGTGGATACACAAAAGAAGCAGTGGCGGCGCAGTCGTTTGCCATTCTTTGAATGATTCATCTTTTTGCGGATCCTTGATGCGGTGTGCTGGCTGTTATCCATGTCACTGTTACTGCTGCTGGATGCGGTGGGTGAAGCTGTTAGGACTTGTGAGTTGCATACCACCAAGGGGCACCGGGTGTTAAGTGCTTTGGTGGTGGATCATGGTGCTTGTATAAACGTTGTTTCGGTGGAGGTGTTACAACAAACCACTGCCGTTTTACATAGGAAAGAGGGTTTGTAAGATGTGGTTGCTGTGGGGGTCACAACTTTTCACAGAGGGAGATGTTGGCAGTGCTGTGGATGCAGTGTGTATCGTTGGCACTGACTTATGTGAAGCCGGGTGTGTGTTGTTGCGTACTGTCATGGAGATAATATTTCTAGTTGTAGCGGTGACCAGCTGACGTTGTTGTCCAGAGGCTGCAGTTGAGCCAGGTTGTGACCGAAGTGACTCTGTAATTGGTGCCCATTCCAGTTTAATGAGGACTCAGGCTTCGGTGTGCATCGGTCAGCTGTTGGTGTTGTAGATGGAGGTTTGTTAGGACATCGTTCCTTCCAATGGCCCGGCTGACCACATCCAAAATATGCATTTGGCGGCTGTGTGTGTGCTATCGTACTTAATGCTGGTCATGTAGTCGACTGTGTGGTGATGGTGGTGCGGAGCTTGGTGACTAAGTTGGTGAGTGCGGAGATCTGTTTTGTTATCTCTTCTGATCTATCGTGCATGTTTTGTTGATTGTTGTTATTGTGCCGGTTGCTGCGTCCGGGGGCGTTGTTGTGGCCTCCCTGATGGGACTGGCCACGCCCTCTTCCTCTAGGTATGTGATTCTGACTGGTGGGGTGTTCTTGTTGTGTTGTGCCTGGGTCTGTTGCTGATGCGGATGCTGATGCAGATGCGTTGCCACTGGCGATTAGGAGGTGTGCATCGTTCAATTCGTTAATTGGATGCAATTGGCAGCGATCGACTTTTTCCTGCTCTAAGAAATTCTCAATTCTGACAGCCATTGCTCTTAACAACTCTAGATTATTATGTTCAATGAGAAATAGTTTTTCTTTGATGGCGGGTTCACTGATCAACGAATTGATGAAGGTGTCGAGATGAAGAAGCGTGACTCCCTCATGATTGGTGCTGGGGTATGCACATGTTACAAGTCGTCGAATATGACTTGCTAACTCTGGCAGGGTTTCCTCAGCTCATCTACGCAAGTTTTTAAGCTGTAGGTGACTTGTTTCTTTGAGGGCGGTGTCTCCGAATCTTTCTGACAATGCGTTTTCCAGTTCCGTGTATGTAGGCGTAATGTCTGACCCCATATCTGCCAGGACCTGTAATACTTTGCCTGACAGTTTGGTGGCCAGATACTCTCCCATTTGCCGATCTGTCCATCGGTTAGTGTGGCTAGTAATTTCAAACTGGCACTTATAATTGGTCCAGTCCCTCTCCCCACTGAATTCGGGAGGGCAAATGACTCAGCCATGGCCATGATACGGAACTATAGGCATAAATTCTGGTGGCGGATGCTGGTCTGCGTGTAGGTGGTGCTGTTAGTGGGTGATCTCACTGATGGTCTCGCTGATACCGCGTCCATGAAGGCAATTCCCACTAATGATGTTCTGTGCAATTTGTAGATTCCGCTGAATACTGCCCCGATGCGGAAGTTCTACCGGTCGCTGTGTCGGGCGTTCTTCATACGGAGGTGGTCTAGGAGACCGACGGGGGTGGTGCGTGCCATGTGATGTTGTGTTCCTTATGGTATACTATTGAAATGGTGTTTCTGCATCCCCTCGTTCATAACGCGGTACTGAAGGATAATACGGTGATGATGTTCTGATAGGAGGATTTGCGGGACACAGTGCATGAGGGGCAGGCCATTGGTCACCATCTGATGATGCTGGTGAACGTAATGGTCGTGAAGAATTGGTGTAGGGGTCTTTGTCGTGCTCGACCACGATCCAGCAAAGGTGTGGGGTAACTATCACGGATATCCGACAATGTGATGTAATGAGTACCCACCTGCGACTCATCACAAAAGGTCCCCTCGTTGATCGGCAAATACTCATGTTGGTACAGGTCTGGTGATTCCACACCAGGGAAATTTCTGTTTAGCACAGTCGGTAGAGCATGAGACTCTTAATCTCGGGGTCGTGGGTTGAAGCCCCACATCAGGCACCACTTGTAGCTTGTGGGGGTATGCGTTGGCCCGTTTGGCTGCTCGACTCCATTGCACCGCATGTACGCGGGAGGGATGGTTAGCTGCGGTTCTCTGGGTTATGGATCCCGGTTCACGACTCTCCAAAAAGTACATAGACCGACTTCTAGAGCCAGTGGAATGATAACGTTCCAGTGGGGCCTTGCGACCATTGCCGCTGAGATTGAACCTCACCATCTCATCCCAACTATTTGTGTCACTGGTATGACGGTCCATAACTCAATTTAGCAGTCTAGACATAATAATTAAAATAATACTATACAAACAATGGTACTCGTTTGTTAGTACAAGAGAGAAAATATATAGTACATAGAACTAAGTTGGTGTCTTGTTAACGTGGATTCGTCAGAGGTACCTCACTGATCCTTATATGTCCGCGAGGTATCCCTGCAAGGGAGAACCCTAACGAGGCTATTTATGTAGTTTAATATAAACCATTACACCCTTAACAAAATATTATTATTGCGAGAGGAAAGTGTCTCGCACGGGCCTCCATCACAGGAAAATGCCTTCAACACCGAAGCGGAGGTAGAGAGTTGGCAAAAAGGGCCACTCTCTTGTTCAAACATAGGCTAAGTATGTAGAGTAAGTCAACCTAGTGAAATTATAATTAATGTGATGCACGCTGTATTACGTAAAGATGGGGCGGATGATTTCTGTAGAATTCAACACTGACATCTTATGTAAGTCCAAGATGCTGTTTTAGTAGTTGCCGCTTTAATTATGCGGTCCTTCTGCTAGATCCTAAACTATCATTTAGTTGTTCGGTCCGTGTCCAGGCTTTTAGCCGCAAGTGCCAGGGATTTCTACCTATCTTTACTACATGATCCTGACTGGCGAAGATGCTTAGTTTCTGTATGGTCACCTTATGGCGCATCGCCGTCAGAAAGGCAGTGTGCGGACATGTTATGGAGTGACAGCTCCAGAATCATATAACGATCCTGTTACATATCACACTGCAACCACATACAACATCACTAGGACAAGTCATTATTACATAAGCAATTGAAAAGCGCAGTTTATGGTGGGGAGTAAGTGACAGATATCCAACTATAGTGACCTTCCCGTGAGGGCGTGGTGGGTTCTGAGACCGTACCCAGTCACTAGTCAGAGCTAGATGAAGATCTGCATCTCATCCGTCACTTAGTGTGTCAGGGGCCGACCATGTGAGATCTGATCCCATGGACATTATAACGTTTGCCTGTCATTAGGGTTAAGTTACAAAATGCCCAGAGATGCACTGCTGGCCAGTTAAAATAAATATAATGTTTTCTCAGTGCTTCCTGCTTTGGCGGGGTTATCTACATTAACTAGTATCCAAAGATACAGAGCATGTATGTATGTGAAATCAACACTTTGGTTTTCACCACTCGGGAACCCCACTAGTTTCTGGAGTCGGATCATGACAACGTGGTGATGGGAGTTCCAAACAATTAATAAGCCTTGTGGCTGGAGGAGCATAGAAAGAAACAATCAATCAATATAATAATGGGCCCTAAGATAACTGGCCAATTTTACACAATATATTCGGTGTGCGGTGTTACATATCTGCTACATCCGGAAAAGAGGCTTACACAAATGACTCTTAAGGAACGGTGATCTCTAACTACTTATAAACCTATCCTATCGAGTTGGAATAGCCAGGTTTAGTCGATCACATGTCAGGTTCGCACAACGAGAACATGAGCAGTGACCTCAGTGTAAAATTGATGCTGGGGGAAAAGTGATGCGGATTTATTGTTGCTGTATAGTATAGCCTAGCACACTGTGGTCCTAGTATTTTGTAAAAGATGAACAAAACAAGTAACAAGGATGGCTACTGCCATATATATATATATATATATATATATATATATATATATATATATATATATATATATATATATATATATATATATATATATATATATATATATATATATATATATATATATATATATATATATATATATATATATATATATATATATGTAAGCTAGCGATTTCAAACGATGAATCTTTGGTTCTATAATGTTCTAAACTGATCCGAAATGATTTTCCTTAATCGATTTTAAAACAAGAACCTAAACAAATTTAAGAAAGAAATTTTGAGTACGGCCAGAAATTTAATTTATTGAAAATGAATTTGTCAGCTTTTCGGGATCTTTAATGCGTTGTATATCAGGTGTTAAATGGTGGACAACTTGGTCAGAGTGAGAGGAAATCACAACAAGATAGTGATTGCAGGTAGATTCAATTTTTCTTTCTTCACACTACTTTCAAGCAGATCTATATTAATCTATGAAATCTAATTAATTTTTTTAAATTTCAAAAAACTAAATACACTACCTCCGCAAATGTTATATAAAGAAAAAAAATCAAAGAAAACATGACAATAATTCAAAAATTTTCTAGTACAATCAGAAATCTTCCATCACACAAGGTGATAGGTATAGTTAAACTAATAAAACAAAATACATCCCCCACCTTACTTTCCCACTAGATTTTATAACCCAACCCCTAAACCATATTAATCACTTCCACAGATTTCCAAAATCACTTCCACATGAATTTTCAAATTTAATTTATCCTTGATTATCCCAAAAGTTCTAATTTTGACATTATGCTGGGAGTTTTCTTCAATTGAACTAGACTTCCAAATTTAAATGTTCATAATGTCACTTCCTAAATAGTTAAAAAACTGCACGTCAACTGAACGTCTCAATTCCGCCCTCTACATTGGCAGTTGAATACACAGGTTTCGCCGAAAACTGCTCTTCTTTCCCCCAAGAACTCTAAATCTCTACATCTTTTAAAAAGAAAATCTGCTTCAACTACACATTCTGGTCGTAACCGTTAAGTGTAACAAAAGAAACCCCTGCAGCTGTGGTAACCTAACAGACGAACATGGCCTCAAACAACATGATAGACCAACGGCCCTCTTATGCTGCTCCACCAATTTGATGTGTTGCTAGCTTGATTGCAATATGACGAAGGCATGTGGTTCTGCCTATCGCAGACAACCTGCACGAACCTTTTTTCTAAATCTCACACACAAAGCAAAAATAGTGCCTGCTTTTTCCAATCACACATACACCATGCCATTGTTTTGCAGTCATCCACCAATGCCTATCTTGAACGCAGCCCCTGCCGTACAATTTGCAAGAATTTTCCTGTAAATCATTCATATATTCCTACGCCGGCAGCACAGATGTTTATTGCACAGACTCATGCATGAAATGACATCCACGCACATACGTCATCAGACTTAAAGTTACCATACCACAACAAAAATATGAAGAATTTACAAATAATGAAAACGCTAACAACCACTGTGACGCAGTGACTTCACCAGTGGTGAAATCACTCCGTCACAATCGCCCTGGACAAGATTTGATTGTAGTCCCTACAATCAACTCACACCTATATTACTGAACAGACACCAATGGTGACTTTGCATTGAACTAACCCAATTCATTTCAACTCAGCTTCTGGAAGTGTACACAATTCAACTAATGAATGGATTCTGAGTGGATACCAAATGCTGAGACTCTTCCATAAGTGTCCACACCAAAATTTCTATCTTCCAGTGAAGAAGGATATGGAAAATCCGACACCAACTACCCAATCAGGACGAAGATACCAATACCTCATCCCAACATACTGATGTTATTCAGACTATTAAGTTTTAAACTGAACAAGATTCAAGCTGAGTTGACTCTGCACCCAACCATAATCAAACCTAACTAGGTTTTAAACTGAAAATCTATATCAGAGTTGGTACCTCTGAACTGACTGGATATAACTTCAACTGTCTCACCTTTCCACTCCTACCAGCCGGTACAAATTCCCCCATTCCTCTGACAGATAAGGTCTCTGCTATGTCCACAAACTATAAAGGTAAGGTCTCATTTTATTTTATTTAACCGTAAACTTTATAATAAGCCCTAACATGACTAACCGGACGAGCCCCTATGATTGCTACTCAATCATCTATCAACCATGATTGCTTGTAATGGAACACTATCTCCACTCAAACATAATATATAATAAATAAATAATAAAATAACGGAATCGTCCAATATGTAATGGAAATTCTTCATTCCATTGAAAGATTCACTAATCTGGTGAATATCTACATTTATTCACAGATTTAATATTAACTATACATTATTGGAAGGAACTTTCAAATATCTAAATTAGAAACTCCACTACATATACACCCGACCAATGGCCATGCAAACGAGTAGTTCACGTGCCCATATATGAAAAGCTTAGTCTTCTAACAAAGCATCTTTCCGTCCCAACCAACAACTATCATTAATTATAATGCACTATCTATATTATGATATTATGGTTCTATTTATCCGAACCTTCAAGACTACTGACAATTACTTCAAGACTACTGACAATTACCGAGATGCACTGACTAAGTCGTGCACGCGAGTAGTTCACGTGCTCATATCTCCATAAAAGCCAGAATCCAAAAGATAACGGACTTTCATATTACCATACTAACATATCACTAACTACACACACACACCCGCCCACCCACCCACCCACCCACGCACACGCACACGCACACGCACACGCACACGCACATACACACACACTAAAATATAAAATCAAACATTATATACGCCTGGAGAAATCTGACACCAGTCTTTCCAACAGGGAACCATTAGATAACCTGGCTGGAGACTGTTGTCATCTCCATCTGATGTATCCATTGATACTTGAGGAGACGGCTTTCCACTTAACAACATAACTGATGATTGCAGCTTGTCAAACTTAACATAATCATCAGACAATGGTCTGACAGACTGACACCTCACTAAACTAGAAATAACAGGGTCGATCTTGATTCCCGAAATTTCAGAAACCAAGACCTGACACCTGTCTACCACTTTAGGGTCAGTTTCAGATTTAGAAAATACCTTAGTATTTCCAGACTGACGAGTGAGACTTCCTGCTACACTGGATCTGTGATATCTTCTTCGCAGGACGCCTCTGTGGCTTGACCACAGGAACTGACATCTCAGAGCGCCAAACTGATTTTGGATGTGTCAGATTACACATTTTCTGTACCAGCTCCAGTAGCTGCTCACGTTCCTGGCGCTTGATGACCAGAGAACATACTGGAGGGCTCTTGATCCTCTGCCATCTTAATTTGCGCCGACGATGCGTTCTTCTTCGACGTCTGGATCCCGTGTCTGATTGACAAGGATCTCTATGGTGGGAAGGTTGGCGATTATCACCTTTAGCAGCTGAGGTGCTCTGTCTAATTAAAGAGCGGCTAGTATGGTGCTCCTGCCATCTCCTCAACATTTGCTGGACAGATTCCAACTTACAGAAGATATCCAAGGATGTCTACCGCATGGTTTCCAGCTTATGGAGGACGGTTTTATGAACTTCCTCCATAGTTCTTATTTGCTGGTGCAACAACGCTACCCGTTCAGAATGATGCACCTCGTTAACCTGAACAGCCTGTACAACAGTCTCAAGCTGTCAAGTGAGAAGCGCATTCACATCATTCTGCTCATTAAGGCGTTGCTGCAACAACTCTACTTGAGAAACCAAATTAGTGATAACTTGACTCAGACCAGAATCCGCCACCACCTTTGATTCAGGTTTGGCTGGAGCCAAACCGTTATCAATGGTGGAGGCCTTGATTGAATTGATTACACAATTATCTTTGTCCAGCTGTTCTCTTCTGGGACTTATGACTGATTGCTCATAATGCTTCGCTAACATGGAATTCTTCTCAAATTTGAATTCATCCTGATCATATTTGTAGAGCTCGCTTTCCAAATAGTCTACATGATAGATGTAATCTTCTAAGTTTCTATTTCCTTTCATGTGTTCTTCAGATATGAAATCAGTCATTTCCTCAATTTCTTCTATGAGCCATTATATATGATCTTGACTATAAGATTTTAACTCAGACGTAATGGAACTACCTGGACAAAAATAAATCTCAATGTTTTGGCCTGGCCAAATCTATATATTTATTTTCACAATGGATACCATAACCATGGATATGTAGACAGGAAGAGTAGATATCAAAACCTGGGTAATACTTTCAAGTTATCGAACCACAGATATCCACAATCACCAAAATGGAGTCTCAAATGAAGTTTCAAATAATTTCTGAGAAATGATCAAAGTTATCTCCCCTTGAATCAGTAGCCAAGATGAATCTCTGCATTTAGAAAAAAAAATATCACCCACGACCGTGGCTATAACAGCAAGAAAGAATTATATACAAGCCATATTAGTGCACCAGCCCAACAAATCGCATTATTCGTCCAATTACCACCTATATTAACAGCTTTTGACTAAGTAGCCCACAGTAATAGAAAAACAGTGCCAACAAGTACTAGATGTATAACTGGTGAATCATATATCCACACTGGAATATATGCACTCCTTAATATGAAATTGGTATTATACTTATAGATTCGAGCTGATCAAGGGAAAACGCTGCAGTCAGATCATTCCAAAAATCACTAGAATCCATAAAAATAAAAGGAGTACCAAAAATACATCCATTACTATTGTAGAGTGTAATAAAGCACTTATCTGTTTGTCCTGGACCACTCAGTCAAGTACAAGGGGGAAAGGTTCACCCATCAAAACAGCATGGTTCTGCACCTAACCTGATCAGTTATTATATCAGTGGGTTTTCTTAAACTAAGCCTAACAATAAAATCCCATCACTCTGATGTTAGCTGCCCACTCAATATATAAATATTCGATATGTTTCAACAACTAACACATAACACAACACTTCCCACACCTGACACCAATTTTGTAAGCTAGCGCCTTCAAACGATGAACCTTTGATTCTATAATGTTCTAAACTGATCCGAAATGATTTTCCTTAATCGATTTTAAAACAAGAACCTAAACAAATTTAAGAAAGAAATTTTGAGTACGTCAAGATAAGGCCAGAAATTAAATTTATTGAAAATGAATTCGTCAGCTTTTCGGGATCTTTAATGCGTTGTATATCAGGTGTTGAATTGTGGACAACTTGGTCAGAGTGAGAGGAAATCACAACACGATAGTGATTATAGGTAGATTCAATTTTTTTCCACATTACTTTCAAGCAGATCTATATTAATCTATGAAATCTAATTAATTTTTTTAAATTTCAAAAAAATAAATACACTACCTCAGCAAATGTTATATAAAGAAAAAAATCAAAGAAAACATGACAATAATTCAAAAATTGTCTAGTACAATCAGAAATCTTCCATCACACAAGGTGATAGGTATAGTTAAACTAATAAAACAAAATACATCCCCCACCTTACTTTCCCACTAGATTTTATAACCCAACCCCTAAACCATATTAATCACTTCCACAGATTTCCAAAATCACTTCCACATGAATTTTCAAATTTAATTTATCCTTGATTATCCCAAAAGTTCTAATTTTGACATTATGCTGGGAGTTTTCTTCAATTGAACTAGACTTCCAAATTTAAATGTTCATAATGTCACTTCCTAAATAGTTAAAAAACTGCACGTCAACTGAACGTCTCAATTCCGCCCTCTACATTGGCAGTTGAATACACAGGTTTCGCCGAAAACTGCTCTTCTTTCCCCCAAGAACTCTAAATCTCTACATCTTTTCAAAGAAAATCTGCTTCAACTACACATTATGGTCGTAACCGTTAAGGGTAACAAAAAAAACCCTGCAGCTGTGGTAACCTAACAGACAAACATGGCCTCAAACAACATGATAGCCCAACGGCCCACCAATTTGATGTGCTGTTAGCTTGATTGCAATATTACAAATGCATGTGGTTCTGCCTATCGCAGACAACCTGCGCGAACTTTTTTTCTAAATCTCACACACAAAGCAAAAATGGTGTCTGCCGTACAATTTGCAAGAATTTTCCTGTAAATCATTCATATATTCTTACGCCGGCGGCACAGATGTCTATTGCACAGCCTCATGCATGAAATGACATCCACACACATACGTCATCAGACATAAAGTTACCATACCACAACAAAAATATGAAAGATTTACAAATAATGAAAACACTAATAACCACTGTGAGGCAGTGACTTCACCAGTGGTGAAATCACTCCATCATATATAGCAACAGTGAAGTTTGGTTTGTTGTATTACAATTATGTGTCCATTTATAACCAAATTTGCATGCATGTTTTGTCATTGTAATGTCTCGCTGATCATGAAGAAATGCAAATCATTTCTTGCATTTCTCGGCCGCATGCTTGCACACTATATTGCAAAAGCAGATAACGAACGTTAACAGAAAATGCTTAAAAGTTTACCCTACCGAACATGGGCCGCCGCCCAGGGCTACCCGAAAATCAGCGCCATGAAGCAATGGGAAGACTCGCTGCTGGGCAGAGCATTCGCGCTGTTGCTCGACATTTTAATGTTCATGCCTCAACCATTTCCCATCTCCGCCAATGTGAGCAGGAAACTGGACATGTTAATGACCGACCACGATCTGGCAGACCAAGAGCAACAACACCACGAGAAGACCGCTACTTAGTGACGTCATCACAACGTCACAGGTTTGAGACTGCGCCGCGGCTGTCCCGTAATTTGCACACCGCTACTGGCACTGCAGTGCATGCACAAACTATGTGAAACAGAATCCATGATGCTGGACTGCATGCCCGTCGTCCACTTGTTGCTGTTCTGCTTACAGAGCGTCACATCGAGAATCGGTCTGCATGGGCAAGAACCCATCAGCGATGGCATGCTCAACAATGGAGACATGTTTTGTTCAGTGATGAGTCGAGATTTTGTGTGGATGGGCCGGATGGTAGGCAACGGGTTTGGCGACGTTTAGGAGAACGGTATGATGCAGCCAGCATCATTCAGCATGACAGATTTGGTGGCAGCAGTGTCATGGTGTGGGCTGGAATTCATGAAAATGGCAAAACAGATCTTATTGTGATTCATGGAAATTTAACGACTCAACGTTACTGTGAAGAAGTTGTCGCCCCTGTTGTCATCCCTTTTATGCAGCATCATGCAGACTTTATGTTCCAGCAAGACAACGCCCGTCCTCATTCAGCTAGGGTCACCAGTGATTTCCTTGAGGCTAACAATGTTCCGGTGGTGGACTGGCCAGTGCGATCACCGGACCTGTCTCCTATCGAACACGTGTGGGACATTCTTGACTGTATGGTGCTTGAGAACCATCCACATCTTCACAACGTGTGGGAGCTGGAAGCTGCACTGCTCCAGGAATGTGATGCGATTCCTCTTCATGACATCAGGTGCTTAATGCAAAGCATGAGAAAGCGATGTACGGCAGTGGTTAATGAGCGCGGAGGTCACAACCGGTATTAACAGCTCAGTGTCATTATTTAAATTGGACCCTTCCGTTGAACGATGCCGTGTTAAAGGCGCGATGCTAGCATTACGGTAACAAGAGACTGTTGTTCAAATTGGAAAATGACCTATCAATTAAATAGTATATTTGAATCAATTTATTGTTTTTGTTAAATAACGTTTATACAGTAATATTCTCAGTGTTGCTAAACTTTTTTGGTTCAGTATATATATATAACCAACTATCACAGTATTGACAATAAATCAGGTCATAGGACATAAGCATAAAAATAAGGATATATATATCCATTAAAGATATAAACTGTAAAATGTGGTCTTAGACGACCGGTTGGTACCTATTAGTCTGCAGTATCTGTAAAGAAACGAATAAATACAATAATACAAAAGATATAGCTAAATGAGTACCTATTAGTCATCTGTACGGAAAAAGTTCATAAATCACCGTGGATGCTGCGTCACAGATGAGAAACGCGAGATGGCACGATTCTGGAGTTGCTGGGAAATCTTCCACAGGTGAAAACTGTTGATGCGGCTCACTCTCAAAGATGGTGAAGAAGAATGATTGTAGTTGCGGATATCCACTAGATAGTCACAATAGCTTTATACAAATAATTTAAGCAGATTGATAAAAAGTTCCGTACTGTATCGGAAGTTTGAAAGCTGCCCGTAACATGAAGGGCTACAGTTGAAAATTACAATTATGAAATGCATGTGCAACTTCTGTGTATACAATACCTGGTGCACCGCATAGCTCTTGCGGCATACCAGGAAATGTCCCACTAGACAGTGGCCTAAAAGTTAATTATCACACACGACATGCTGCACGGAAATTTGATTACCACTTTTCAGCGTGGTTTGTCAGATCTGACGAGTTGGTCCACCAAGATTCACCACTTGTTCTACATACTGGAGAGGTTAGAATTTGGGCTAAGAGACCCATCCGCAGGAAGGCTCCTCTAAGGTGTTGGCAGTGAGGACTCTTCTTCTATTTAGTTAATTGCCCCTGGATGGCCGTCCGATGGCTTACAAAAACTGAGATGCGGATGCTGCGATTGCAAGGCCAGAGACTTATGAACTGAAATCTGATAGGCACTACTGCAGTTGTAGGTAACCAACAGTCAGTAAGCAGTTGCCCCACGCCTTGTAATGCTCTGGCCACACATACCTACCACTTGCTCTCTCTCGTCAAAGTGTGCTCTCGGTTCTTGGTTCTGCACTCCTTTTAATACTACTCGTCACGTCACAGGCCAGGACGCTCAGGCCAATCAGATAGCGATCTTATAGCAAATCAAGCGTGCAGCTAGAAAGGGCGAGGACGCTATCACGTGATGGTCATCCTCCCCATTCATTTAATACATACACACGTTTATGACGTTTTCACTATTTTAAAAATAATTCCAAGGAGCCAACATGGATAAAAAGGTTAACAGCTTTCGAATCCTCGTTTCATAACACACGTGTCATGC